>JADANM010006598.1:4885438-4932816 GCA_026213755.1 Eurema hecabe
AAGAAAACAAAAGTAAGATTGATGAAGAGCCTTGTCTTTCCAATATTTCTATACGGCACCGAAACTTGGTCTCTCCGAATACAAGATCGCCGTAAAATCGATGCATTAGAGATGTGGTGTTGGAGACGCCTACTTAAGATACCGTGGACGGCGTTTCGCACTAATGCTTCCATCCTCAAAGAACTTCGTGTTGAGGACCGACTCTCCTCGATAGTCCAGCTGAGAATATTGAAGTTATTTGGTCACATCTCCAGGATGAAAGCTCGATGGAGAGATTGGTGGTTCAGGGCCAGGTAGAAGGCAAGAGAGCACCCGGTCGATCACCAACCCGCTGGACTGACACTATCAAAACGGCGACTGAGTCAACATTAGTGCAGTGCACTCGGTATGCTTCCAACCGAACGAGATGGAAGCAAATCATCGGGAAAACTACCCTCCTCAAAGCTCACGACCCAAATACCACCTATCCATGTACCACGTCAGTGCAACCACGACCACTCTGACAAGAGTGTCCGACTAAGAAGAAGGTTTAACGATTAGCCGTATTGAATCCGGATAAGTAAAAAACCGCCTAAATATATTCGTCGCCATATGTCAGTTTTTTAATATATTAGGTTAGTTATTTATCATTATAAAAAAACTTATTTACTCATCTTTAATAAAAATGAAGGTGAGTATTCAAGTTTTTTTTAATAATGATAAACCTAACCTAATTTAATAAAAATAAGGCTGAGTAATCAAGTTCTTCTTATATATATATACAAAAACTATGACAATGATACAAAAATAATAAGAATATAGGATATTATAATGATACAAAAACTACGCAAGACAATACGGCTAAACGTTAAACCGCCGCTTTGTTAAACGGCCCTGTTTTGTAAAACGGCTAGCCGTAATGTAATACAGCGGATTTTACAATCCGCCTGCGACATATCCATTGAGGAGTTTTTGCGTTACGGAACAACAAATATACATGAATACTTATACATGCCCGCGACTCCGTCTGCATGAACTTTCATATAAAACTTCCTCCCCTTATAACCATTTTTTCCAACTAAAAAGTAACCTATGATTTTTCTCAGGCTCTAGACCATATGTGTACCAAATTTCATTACAGTCACTTCAATAGTTTTGGCGTGAAAGCGTAATAGACAGACAGAGTTACTTTCGCATTTATAATAACTAGTAATACATACATCCACATAAATTTACCTACAATCGTATGAATTTGTATGTATATACATACACAGCCTTTATTATGGTTCTTTTGTTTTCGCCGTATTCGGGTAACAAAAGTTGTTGTTATGTTTCCGAATGAATTTTAGGAAAAGTATGAAGTTATAATGAGATGCCGAGCCGATTTTCATGCGGGTTTATTTAACCAGATCGACTGATTCAAGTATAAGGTTTAAATTGTGTATAATAAATTCATAAATACGGATAAAACGGAGTAAACAATAATTGTTTGCTATAACGGAGTAAACAATAATCCTTTTAAATTAAGGGAATTGGTTGCCACGCCATCTGTGCAAGAGTGTGAGAACTGTTTATAAATACTTGACAAAATGAACTGCAGCAATTCTAAGGGTTTCTCAATATTGTTCTTGGTATTAGATTCTATATAACATTTATTTATATCATGATTTATTATTTTCATTGAGATTTCTCTTATTTCAATACCTAACTAAATTCCTATATCCCAATCAGATTATATTGACATCTGACAACTACAACGTTCCTTTTCAGGCTTAAAAGTTTCAAACTTTTAACTTAAATAAATGCATTATAAAAATAACATGTCTCCAACTAAAATAATTCTTCAATGTTAAATTATCCCTATTTTTGAGATATAATATGTAAGAGACTTTTAGGTATTAGCAGACTACCACTTATTATTTATCAATGCCATAGCTCCGAACAAGTCCAGATGTCATTGTTTATTAAAAACATAGTCACTTGTATTGATTTTTCTTCGCTTTTCGCACAGTGTTCTGCTTTTCGTGTTTAAAATCAATTAATATAATTTTTAAACAATCTTATCGCTATTGTGAGTGTTATATGTTTATCCCTGGCTAGTTATATTTTCATTAAATTTATAAATAGGGCCAAATTTGCATTGTTTATCGACCCGTAACGCGTTCTAGAGTTTTATTGTATATTTTAGACATTTTCGGCATAAATTACGTTGTTTTAGGTGAAAATGAGTGCAATAGCGCAACAGGAGAGCCTCATTAAGGAGAGTTTATTTCATTTTATTAAGAAAAATGTCCCTACAGCCAACTTAAGTGTAATCGATGATATAGTTCTATCCTACGTAATATCAATTTTAGAAATTGCATCTGAAGACTCCTGTTTCGATGTAGAAGGTAAGATTACTTCCAAAATACTTTTGTATCATAGTGAAATATATAAACTATTTCAATGAACTATACTTGCCTTTTAAAAAATAAATTATTCATTACAAACATCTCGTCAATCATTAAAAAAATGATAAACAACAGATTGAAAAAAAAAACAATACATACCTAACAAAAAGAATGCTGGTTTATAAATCTGTGGAAGCACATCAAAGTTTTTTTTCAGTCTAGTAAGAATTCAAATTTAAAACACTAGGCTTAGATTATAAGCTTTCTAGCCTTAATTAAAAAAAAATCAATAAACAAGCAAATTATGCTTTTTAAAAAATAATATGTAAAAATACATGGGCATTGCACAGCTTTTACAAATTTTATTTTAGAAACATAGACTTTAATTTTATGTACTTAAATGGCCATTTCAACAAATGTTATAAATCTATTAGACATATAAACATTCTTCTTGAATCACTCTATCTATTGAAAACTGCATCACAATTGTTCGCATAGTTTTAAAGATTTAAAAATAACTTACAATTTAGGAACAGGGAAAGTGACTCCATTTCATACTATGTAGTGAGATTAATGTGTTGCATTGTTTAAAACTTTGTTTATAATACATAAGACCCTTTTTTTAAATAGATCAGCCATTATGCCTTATTGTCCAACCATACTCATTTACCCCATTTCGATATTGGCAACACATCTTGGCAAACGTTGTAACAAGTCAAATAACTATTGTCATGTTTTAAAATTTAAACCTTCATAAGTATAAATTAAAACAGCTTTCTAATTCTTGTTATAAACTTTCCAGGTTTCATGGAGTTCATGTCGGCGTATATTCCAGAATTTGAGAACATTAACACTGAAATGGTAACAGCGTGGGTCCTCGAACTGGAAGCTAAAATATCTCACCGAGACGAAAGCAACAATGATTCTGCTCATGGTAATGTATCTTAAGACATTTAATTTGTATAGATAATAGATACGGCTTTTTAATACTTTAAGTTCTTCAGTATTAGACTCTGTCACACACACACATAGACACTAATGCACTAATCATTTGTGTTAATCTAGGAACTAATCTACCTGTTTGCCAAATTTCATTTATATTGGTCCAGCCGTTTTTGCGTGAAAGAATAACAAACATATGTACAATCATAGGAACTTTCACATTTATAATATTAGTAGGATTTTTCACCGTTTTTGCACTATTCTTCACTCCTGCTTTACTGTTATTGAAAGTTTAATGTTATGTAGAATAAAGCCTTCCTCGATAAATAGATTATCGAATACAATATGGCATCCAAAAGATAACCATATGAGTCTTATTGGAAATCGTTGATTTGTTGAAAACGATTTTTAATTCCAGATGATTCGGCAGGGAGTGACAGAATTAGCCTCACTCTGTTGAACTTGAGTGACATGTTACCACCTACAGCCAAAACGAATAGGTAATGTTTATTTTAAAGTTTAAGTTAATTGCTGTTCCCGGGGCAACACTGGGATATAAAGTACCCTATGTATTAATACAGGGTCTAACCTGCCTGCATGATAAACTTACACCAAACTAATTGAGTAGTTTTGGAGTGACACAGTAAGAAATCTTCACCAACAATCATTTTTTATAATATTAGCAAAGATAGTATTAAGTTTCTTAATAGATGAGTCGCCTGGCAGATATTTCTTTTCAACTAAAGCGCTTTTACTATTATACAATATATTATGTATATATTACAGAGCATAGTGCGACATTTCGATCAATGTCAAGTTAAAGAAAAACATTTGTTAATTGTCTGTCACTGCACATGTAATTGCACGCATCCAGCGAAAGCACTACTTAGTACTTTTGAGAGTTCTCGATAAATGAATGACAAAAGATGTAGTTAAAATGTTCAATGTTAAGCATAATGCGGAATAATGCTTTAATTGAAATACTAGGTATATGTAGCTAGGTAGCCTAGTTGAATACAGACAAATTTGACTTAGACTTTGCTAATGGATCATTTAATATAATTCCAGGTCTCATTCCAACTCTGAGAGCTCAGAACCTGATCGTCGTCCGACAGTAGATACTGACGAATATGCTGAACAGTGTAGAGCTTTAGCCGAGATGTTCCCCAATACCTGTGCTATGGAGGTGAGTACATACATGTACATACATGTACATATATGTCACCGGAAAATAACAAGAACAGCAAATTTATAAATTTCCTAGAAATTTTAACCTTCGTAGGGTTCTAAACGAGAGAAAAATTGTATTATTTTACGACCCCAGTTTCGGAAATTTATCAACTTACCGAACTTACGCGTAAAATAATAAGAAAGCAATAACCAAACGCCATGTGCGCTCTGATTGGTTGAATAACTGTCAACATCAACGAAATAAAAAAGCGTTAAATTTAAAGCTCTTCTATGATTGGTCGAACCATTTAGAACCTTACGAATGGATATTCGTTAGTAGATAAATTTACCACAAGACGTCGCTAATTGATAAATTTTGAGAAAATATGGTCGTAAAATAATACAATTTATATTTCATTTAGAATCCATGTCCTCCATCTATATACCTATTGCCATGTTTTATTATTTCTTAGTTTCTGTAATAACTGCCTTCCGAACCGCTAGCTAAATTACTTTTTTGTAATACCATGACAATTCAAAAGTGTTTTGGTAGCTGGGGGTTGATAATAGAAACACTTGATCAGAAGGTGAATTGTGAACTGTGTATTTACAATAAAAATGAGCGATATATCGTACACTATTAAGGGAGCGATGCCGTTACATGAAACCGCGAGTAGCGCGTACGTTGTGCGGGGGGGCGCAAACCTTAGAACACGAAACGAGCGTGGGTGTGCTATTCGCCGTGCTACTGTGTTTTCCCTGTAGTGGTTGAAGACTCGTAGTTTCTTGATGCTTCCGTTTTGTATTAAAAACGTCTAGAAAACGCTCTTTTAAGGGCGAATATCTAAACGTCTAAAGGTAAGCGTTGTGTTATGTAGCTACGATACCTACTACGTGTATGTACGTAGGTATGTAGCCACAGTGTTATTATATGTAGCCTAGTTGAATAAAAATATATTTGTCTTTGACTTAGCATTGAAAGATTTCCATAAAAAAGCGTTATGTAACTTGTAAAGAATGTTCTAGTCTTGAATATTTTAAATTTTTTGAAAATGTATTAATGATTTTACGGTTAGAATATGTTCATTATCTTTTGTACCATGGACCTCTCGACTTACTCGCTACTTAACTTTCGCTCTTACTTAACGACGGACTCGCTATTTAACTTCAATTCTACATAAAGTATTGCCTATCCACCATGGTCATATCATTGCGAATCCATTGCGGGTTGGGTTAGAACGTTTTCAATTATTATAGCGATATTACTGGTCTAATGAGTCTTAAGATCTTATGACTCAAAGTGGGGAGCGTCGATGTAGTGCACCCTGCCCGGAGTTGGGCTTTAGAGCAAAGTTCTGGGTAGTACCGCATTGGTTATGGGTTAGCGTTTCTCTTACCACCAAGAGTGCGTCCATCTTGTCGCTCCACTTAATCTAATAAAAAAAAAACATTCGACTTAAATTAAAGATAAAGCATTGCGTGTCCATTGCCTGCGGGGTTTAAACGTGTTCATTAGCTTTTATACCATGTACCTATACATATACTACGCTATATTACTTCTATTCAAGATAAAGCATCGCGTATCCATTGTGGGTCGTGTTTAGAACGTGTTTACTATAGCGATATTACTATTTACTTGGCTTTACAGCGAAGTTCCGGGTATCTCTTACGTTACGTCTCCCCACTTCATCTTGTAAAAAAACATTCGACTTAAATTAAAGATAAAGCATTGCGTGTCGATCGCGGGCGGGGACCCGGAGCGCGCGGCGGCCACGCTGCTGCACCGGCGCGAGCACGGCCAGGCGCTGTCGCCGGCCGCGCTGCACGCCGCCGCGCGCCAGCCGCTCTGCGACGACCGCGAGATCAAGAGCCGCATTATCGCGAGGTCAGAGGCATTATAACATACGTTATAGTACGCGTCACGAATCTTTAGCGCTGTACGAAACCTGCGCAGAAGTCAAAAATAAGGTATCGAGGGGACGGCGCGTGATCGTCGGGTGCGCGAGCGTTGATTGGTTGTCCCAGTCGTGTTGTCTTTCTCGCACCAATACGTCAATTACGAGCGCGATTCTACCGATGCGCAGCTATTCTCGACCAGCGCTAAAGATAAATGACGCGTACTATACATTGGTAACGTAGCCTCATATAACCATGGTTTCCCACTATGTATACTAATATTATAAAAAGGAAAGTCTATATTTTTGTAGGTAACGATTAACGAATAAACTCAAAAAGTACTGAACCGATTAATAATTTTATTAAGAACTGACAGTAATAATTATTTTTTTCATTCCATATTTAGTACTATGCCCACTACGTCACAACACAACATTTATGTCATATCGTTATCATGTCACACTTATATAGCGTCACACACTAACACGATATCACACAAACATAGCGTCATTATAACATGGGGTCACACTTATAAAGCGTTAGAATATTATAACAGTGTCATCATTACATGGTGTGACACTTAGATAGTGTCATAATTACATGTAGTCACACTTATGTAGCGTCATAATTGCATGGGGTCACATTCATATGGTGTCACACGTACAAAGCGTACTTTATGTAATTATGTAACGACCGCGAGATCAATTATATTAATATTGCGAGGTCAATGACCTATTGATATAATTACACGGGGTCATTGTAACACAGCTTCATATTTACATGGGTTCATAGTAAAATAGAGTCACACATACTATATGGTGTCAGTACGTCACAAAACAACATTTATATTGTTATCACGTCACACTACATAGCATCTCACCTTTATATAAGTTAGTGTGATGCTATCATCACACTAATATAGCGCCATAATGATATGGTGTCACACTTATATGAAAAGCGTTAATTACTTGGTGTCATACTTTGCTATATTTAGTTAACATATTTTCAGATATTCGTACGTGGACAAAGATTCCGAGACCAAGGAACACAAACCGCTTGCGCCGAAAATTGAGCCGAAAAAGATGGTACGGTACCGGGACAATAAAATTGTTTCACTCAAGGGCGAACGGTATACTGAGGTGAGTCTAGTTCATATAAGCGGCGTTGGCTGCTTTGTTTTTTTCAATTAGAGATAACAAAGGCTATTTGTTTGATCGTTGGATCAATATTGATAACGTCAATAGTTATATCTTAAACATAATGGTACGGAACCCTTCTTTCGCGAATCCGACTCACACATCGACAAACAGAGTGTCTATAATATTTTGATTAATCCAATAGGTACCAAAGTCCGGCATCGACGAGGAACATTTAAAGAAACCCAAAAAACAGCACTGCCCTTAACCTTTAAAAACACGTCAGTACGCTGAAAAAGCGGATGCCGCGCGCATCACCGCTAAAGCCCCCTCCCAATGTCTCTCGATACCCCCTCGCTCTCTAAACGCCCCGCGAAACCGCCAAGCGCGCGAAACGTACACAAAATGGCGCCAAACAAAGGAAAATTGGCGCCATAAGAAAGCAATATGGCGCCAAGCCGCCGTCAAACGCACAAATGTGGGGGCGATTCGCACAAATTTGTCTAAACTGTGCCGATTTTCGACACACTTGTCCGTTTTGACGCGTACGACAGTTAGGTTGGTTCCGACAGGCGTCGCTGGCGCGTCAGATTTGACAGGTGTCAGATCTGACGTGCCAGACGCACGCGAACGGGTTGTGCTTTCGCGCGCTGAGCGATTTCGCGGCGCGTTTGCACGCGTCGTCTCGGCGCGTTCGTGTCGTGTTAGTGTTAGATGTAATGTAGTGACAGTAACCGCGCGTGAATCGCACCGTTTTTACGCGGCGTTTATTTTGTCCGCTTTTTCCGGTACTGATTTTTTGTCGCGTTTAGTTCGACGTTGTTATGAAATAAGTTTAATGTTTCGTTTTGTTCGCGTGGTTAATTTAAGCTTAAATAAGCTCTCTATAAGGCAGCGCGTATTCAGTATTATTTACACTAGCTATGGTAATATCGCGTACGTGGAGCGTATATGTGTTCAAATTGATAGGGGAAATGTAGATAACAAATTGGGATGTTTGACGTGTGATACCATAGACGAAAAATATTACTTATCTGTGGGCCGGGGGGCGCTACAATGCCGCTTCTCACCAGCTGTCATCGCGAGTGACACACGGAAGCGGCATATTAGCGCCGCTCCCGCCAAATTCGTATTCCTTATAGTTTTAAGCATAGAGATCTGTCTCAAACCTGTGATTTTTAAATATTATTTAATGATAAATGTGATTTTTATGATAGTTTTATCGTTTTTACACTCATCTGTGATTCTGATGCCATTGTATATTGTAGTAGTTGACCCTTTAAGTGGTGTTTTAAGTTTACGTCGTGTCGTTTTTGGCAATTCGTCGTGTGCGCCGTTTTGGCGCCATTTATGATTGGAATACTGTTTAGCTTGAATGTGTTAGTGATTTTTGAATTTAATTCGACAATATTATTGATTATTTTCGAAAATTTGCGAAGTTACGTTCCATTCTCATGTTTCGTTCTATGCAATGACATTTATGACTTATGAGTCATACGTCACTTTTGTTATGTCAAAATTACGCGTTCCGTTTCACGTTACTTTTTTTTAAGATTTTATATAATATTGGGGTTAGTGAATTTTGGAACGTAAAAAAATATGTAATTTTAATGAAAAATTCCTACATTATAACAGGGTTGTTATAAAGGGGTCCAAATAAGACCTATTAAATAGATAGAGATTAAATTTCATAGATAATTTAGATAGTTTAATTAATTTTTTAGAATGAGATTAAAGATGGCGGACTTTTGGGTTGAACCTTAAGAGTTAAATAAGTTTATTTATTATTTATCTTTATACAGCGTGTTACAAAACAAGTTTCCGATCCGGAAATCTCATATTATACATGTGTAGTGGGTCCTTATTTTACTATCGATTTGAAAAAATAACATAAATATTTTTTCCAAACAAAAAAATAAAATAAGTAATATTGCAAAACTTATATAGTTCTTAGACCCTATAGGGTACGTGACTTGCTGGCGTTTGTGATTTTCCTTGAATTTGTTTAGATTTTGAACAAGAAACATAATCTTTCAAATTTTATTGCATTGTTATTTTTAGATATAGATTTTTTATTTCATTTTATTCGAAAAGGTCTTAAGAAAAAGGATTTAGATTACCCTTTAGGATCGGACACATGTTTTGTAACACACTGTATAAAGAGACAAGATTTGATTGATTTTTTGAATTGAATAGTCTCCAAAAGTACTGAACAGATTGTTATAAAACTCAAAACATATATAGTCGAACAGTACGGGATGACCATAGGCTACTCTTAATCGCAAAAAAAAGTTTAAATAAATGGAAGTCATCATTATGACGATGAGTTTCAGCTGTCAAACGTTTAATGTTCATCCCGTGGTAGTCTCCCCTCAAATTAAAGACGTATGCTTGTTACATAAGTCAAGTAAAGTACGAAGGAAAAGGGAAATACAAATGACTCGTAAATGACAGCCTTATGGCTACAAGCTATTTCTTCCTGACAACCATACGTATAGGATAAAATAAAAAAATGAAGCTAATAAGACATGCAAGTATACAAACAGTGTGGGGTGTGTTTTTTGTAGATTAAAAAGATATGTTTCTTTATTCGGACGCCATCTTTAATTTCATTCTATATTCTGAAGTCACTAACACATGGTAACAAATTTTGAGCTGTATAGACTGAAGCGTGTTAACTCATTCGATGAGTATTATTTATTTAATGATATATTTATATTTTTAGTTCAAAAATAATGTCAAAGTCAAATATATCTACACTTTTGTAAAAGTCAAGTCAAAACTATCTTCGTTTAACTAGGTATTACTATAGTAACACTTGACTCGTCACAGTACTTCGCAACTATTTAGACCAGCTTGGGAAGCTTCTACAAAGAACAACCGGCAAGAGACTATTAGTTCCTTTTGACTTTGGAATTTTGAATTTATAAAAGTGTGGTCTAAAAGTAACTCCTACTTTTAAACAAGATTTTAGAAAGGCCAGATAAAAAATGAATAAAACATACAAAAGAACATAAAAATATAAATGTATCGTATTATCGTTCAGCCTAGCTGAATGCCTTTTTTAATTAATTCTAACTCTATTAATATATCTCTGCTTGACTTAAAAAAAAAACTTTTTTTTTACATACGAGATTATTTGAATAATTTTATTTAAATAAGAATGATATTGAAAGCAACAGTTAAAGTTTAATTTTAAATTTGGACACTTGTATTTAGCTTTATATGAGGTGGTAGAACCATTTTTTTTTATAATATGAGGAGGGGGACGAGCTGGACGCTCTCCTGATGGTAAGAGTAACGCCAGCCCATAGCCAATGCAGTGCTACCCGGAACCATATCGTTAGGCTGTATAGTGCAGGCTCTCGGGGCTGGTAGCACCTACCACAGCCCGGCGTCAAGTAATGGTATCTCATCTGAGATGTCATTGCGTTTCGTGAGGTCAGTGGGACCCATAGTACCCATATCTCCTTTCCCGTCCTAAGAATAACTGGGCTCATGAGTCTTAACATCTTATGACTCAAAGTGGTGAGCGTCGGTGTAGTGCACCCCTGCCCGCAGCACAGTTCTGGGTAGCTACATTGGTTATGGGCTGGCGTTTCTCTTACCATGAGGAGGGGCGTCCAGCTCGTCTCTCCACTTTATAGAATAAAAAAAAAGAAATACCTTTTTGTTATAAGCCCTTCCCCTTTTTCCTTATTTTAAAAGTCGCCAACACTAACGTGACGCACTTTCGACGACCGCTTGTCGCAGTGGTAGCACAACTGCTTTCTGCGCGAAGGGTTCGGTCCCCACACCGGAAAAATATATTTGTAATTAACATTGAATTTTTCTGGGGCTGGGTGTTGCTATGTATTGTGTGTATGTATTTACAAAGGAAAAGTATGTATATGTAGTGTATCCGTAATCTAGTTGCCACAACACAAGCTCTGCTTAGCGTGGGACTAGATGGCGCTGTGTATAAATCTCCTGAAATATTTATTTATTACTTAGCATTACGACTTTTCATGGGAGGTGGTCACTTACCATCGTTTAAAATATTATCTGATGATCAAGCAGAGATAGTTATGATTTTTTCTCGAATTTTATGTATATTAATTTAAAATGTAATTTAGCCAAAATTGGTGCTAAATAAGTATTTGGAAATTGCCAAAAATACGTATGTATTTATAGATAAATTTTACATTTTTTTTCGTATTAAATTGATAAAAGAAATGCATTTGTGACTTGCCGTGTATTTTTTTAGTTTTTTTTTTTTGTAAAAGGTGTGTCTTTTTGACGATTAAATAGGTTTTAGTATATGTATTGATAATTAATTTAAATGTGAAACGCAAGTTCAGAAAAATACACCTTTAACGGAATAATTGTAGTACATGTATTTATTTCTATTTAAATATTTAATTGATAATTTTTAAACACAAACTATACTAAAATAACTAAGACATTTTTCTCAATTATTAAATCTCATACTATTTTTTTGGAATATATTTTTGACTTACCTACTGTAAAACTGGCAACACTGATTTGTGACTATATCAAACCAATGCGATCACTATCTTTTAGTGAAAACCGCATGAACATTTTTGTACTACTATCCTCAACAGACAGACGCGATGAACACTCTAATTATATTTTAAGTGATAACGTAAGGTATAATATATTAAATTTTATTTTAATGAAATAGTGTAAGAAAATCTTTCCATATGTATATTATTATTATTATGCTTCTATTACGCACTAGTCAATATAATTAAAATAAAAAAATATATAAATTATATATTCTTACTATAATATTGGTATTTTTTCAAAGTCCCAGACCTTATATGAATGATCTTATATGTATGTATTAACAAAAGAATATGTAATGTATCCGTTATCTAGTAGCTGACACAAGCTCTGCTTAGCGCGGAACTAGATGGTGATTAAGAGGGAAATTCAAAGAGAGAAGTAACATTATTATTTATTTATACTTCTTTGTGGTTAGAAGAATAATTGTAACTGGAATTATTAGTAGAAAGCTATCTCTTTCAGACAACCACTTACAAGAACATCTATTATGAAGGTGTAAAAAACCCTTTAATTCTTAATTTATATAGCATTTAAGCAAAAGCTTCATAGGTAGTTTATTTTATTACATGACAACATTATCTTAAACATGGCAATAATTATGACTTGACATTTAAAAAAAAGAAACAAATCAGTGTTGCCATATGGCGTCAAAATCACAGATAAAATTTAACAATAAAAAAAACTGTTAATCGCCGCATTTACTTTGTATTATTTTGTATTAAATTATTTTTTGTATGTTATTATTAATATTATTATAATTATTATTATTAGAGCGATGAGCGCGCACTTGATGTCATATCCGTTGTGGAAATACAGTGTAACAATATATCCTTAATCCTAAAATGTGTTTTATTTATTCCTAGATCTGTTTCAACCTTTCTGGTATATAAAAATTTCCACAGACAAGTATGTTCTACCAAATACATAAACTAAACCGAGCGTGTAAGATTCCTATCACAACTAACAAACGACCTGATGACCTTGAAGATCTGAACCGATTTCCGATAGGACTAAAATACTTTGTCGTGGCAAAATTATATCTATATCTGCACACGCATTTTTTCGATCAATGTTAATTTTCTGTTACTGCAAATGTAACGCATCCAGCGAAAGCACTACTTAGTATAGTACGCGTCAATTATGTTTAGCGAGAATTGCTGCGCATCGGTAGAATCGCACTCATAATTGTCGCATTGGTGCGAGAAAGACAACACGACTGGGACAACCAATCAACGCTCGCGCACCCGACGATCACGCACCCCGCGCGCCGCGCCGCTACCTCGATATCTTGTTTTGGACTTCTGCGCAGGTTTCGTTCAGAGCTAAAGATTCGTGACGCGTACTATACTTAGTACTTTTGAAAGTGTTTGACATATGAATAAAGAGACATGTAGCAGACACACTCAACGGTAAGCATTGTGCAGCATAATTCGCCTTAGTGCTTTATTTGAAAATAGGATTAACTTACTTAATTAATTCACATTGAATGTTATTCATAATATTTGTGAAAGTCACACTCGTTTTCTAAAAACAATCACCCCAGATGTGTTAAAAAATGGCGCGAATACGGTTGTCAAATTATTTACGGTGTTAAAAAAATTAAAAAATGCACTTGTTTATAATTTATTAACAGTGAATGAAATATATGTCAATATACAATACAGATAGATTATATTTTTTACTACTCAACAACTTTTCTTATACCGAAATATTAAAACTATGGAAAGTAAAATATAGCGCATTTATCAATGTGTTGTAATTTAATGTGTAGAATATTAAAGAACATTTTTTGAGTTAATAATTATTGATCATTTATATAATATTTAAGTAGGTATTAATTATTGTCTGCATTGAACAAGGATTATACTTTCTAAATTACGAAAAAAATGTTTTTTAAAAAATATTTCATATTGACTTCATAGATAACGAAGCCTCATATTAATTCAATAAAATATTTAAATAAACAATTTATAATCTATGCCACCACAAGAGCTTCGGTCTTTGCAACCATTTCTATATTACCTGTAATAAATAATAGTTTTCAATACTTGCCTTTCCTTTATATTAAAACTATGCATTAATAAAACTAGCTGTTGCCCGCGACTCCTTTCCTTTCGATTCTTTTAAATTAATGAACTTATTAACAATCCTCTCAAGATTTTTTTTAATTTATGCTATAAAATAAAATGGTATAGCGTTGTATATTTTTGAATAAAAAAAAAAAATGTTCTAAACATACTAATATACCTTGTATACATTCATATTAAAAGAAACAAAAAAATAAATTGAAAATTACTTCAAAAATCAAAATTTCGAATTACCATAACCTATTTAAAAAAAGAAAAACGTCAAATACCACAGCACAAAAAAGGTAGCACAGATAAAAATAAAACTACATTCTACGCATGATCTATTTATTTAGATTTTTACAGACTATAATAAATAATACACAGGTAGGTAATACTTATGGGACATTCATTTATTACTTTACATAGCCTAATTACAGATTATCTAGGATAATGAAAAAAAAAATAGCTGTCTAATTTGACAGTTCTGAAAATTAGCGGGAAAAATTATATCAAGGTCAATGTTTTATATTTTTTTTTTACAGAATTTTAGCTATAGGTAGGTGTTTTTTGTATCAGAAGAGAGCATCAGCTAACTCAGTTATTTTTTAAATTGTCACATATTTATTAATTTTAAATACATTTAATCATATTAGACATTGACCTTGTATAATCTTTGAACGTAAACACAAAAATGACAAACAATTTTATGAAATAGCTTTTATGCTTATATTCAACAAATATTCGGTAACCACAAATTTCTAGTTAAACATATAAAAATGGGAGGTTGATAACTTCAATTAATTATTATAACACAAAAATGGCTGTACCGTTTTTGATTATATATAATAATATTTGTTGAATATATAAAAAATACAAGCAAATTATACGAGAAGCAGCGAAATAAAAATTTTGAGCGATTCTATTTATTTATTTATTTTTACTAAAAACATTTTCAAGTTTCTAAAACACATACTTGATGTAACAAAGTACATAACAAAGAAATGAAAAAATTGTCCTAGTTAGGTTTCAACAGCGAATTCGTCTACATTTTTTATTATTTAGCACCCTTTAAGTTTTATCAAATTTAGTTCGGCAGTTTTGGCGTAAATGGTAACTTACAGATTTCGGTATTGACATTAAGAGCATTTAAGTCAACATGAGTCTCAATTTAGCAGTAGATCTTAATAATTAATGAAAAACATCAATTTTGGTTTAGCTATTAGATTCAATATAGTATATTTAACTATAAATATATCTCTTTCTAATACGAAAGCGTCTCATTATTTTTTGCTACACTGAAAAAAACGCCCAAAAGCGACGCGTTTTAACCGTCGCGTTTTGTGCGTCTAACGACAACGTAATCTTAAATATATTCATTGACAAGTAATTGTAAATTATTACTAACTACTAGAAAACAATCGTTACGAAAATAAACGCCTCAAAAACGCTTATAACTTGATTTGACTTTTTTACTTTACATAAAAACACTCGATATTACTCGTAGTTTAAAAAAAGTGATTCAAAAGTTGTGGCGCTTACATTTATTATTAAAATGTATATTTTTATAAAACTTTTATTAACAACAAAAAAACAGTATCAGTAATCCAAGAACTTTTAATAAAAAAATTGATGCGTTTTGTAAAATTCAAAAGAAAATTATAAGAGAGAAAAAACTGCCGCGTTAACACGCTACGTTTCAAGCGCGGTGTTTGAAGCGTCGATATTATTTAAGAATCAGTGGATTCATATCCTTTAGCAAGCAACTCAAATAGAAAGGGGAACGATTTTAAATAAAGACTTAGCTTTTTAACACCGGAACAAAAACTAAGAACAGATTGTCAAAAAAAACGACGCGTTTTTCGTGCGCGTCATTTAGCATCTGCCGATATGATCTTCATTAGGAAAAAAGAACACTACCTACATAACAAAAAACGCCGCGTTTTCCACATCTGCGCGCACACTACCAATTCATCTACAATGTACGAGAGTAAGTCTAGAAACTCGCTAACGAAAAAAACGCCGCGTTTCACACGCCCGTCCCTAAAAACTTCCAATCAACTTCTTTAGCTAAAAACAGAACTAAATTTCGAAGAAAAAAAACGCCGCGTTTCTCACGCGCGTTTAGCACCTGCCAATGTTACCTATGATCGAGTCCACGACCTCCGAGGAGGAGGAGCTCCCTCCCACGTCCGGGGTGAGGATATGGTCCACGTTTATGGTCTTATTAATGGCCCGGCGGAGGAGGTCCGCGTGGAAATGGTGGCCCAAATGCTCCAACATATCTACAGAGGCGTTGATCATGGCTATCGGATTGGCTATGTTCTTGCCGGCTATGGCTGTGCCTGTAAAAGTCAAAGTCAAAGTTAAAGTCAAATTCAGACTTATCTGAAATCAACTAGGCTACAATATATAGAAACATTGAATCGTCATGGTATTACAGAACAATCATATACGACAAGCAGTTTCTACAGAAACGAACAGGCAAGGAACTCTGATAGTGGCTCTTTTAAAAATAAAAGGATATAATTATTATTTATATTCTTTGTTGTTCCTTTAAGCAAAAACGTCTGGACCGATTAAGGTGAAATTTAATATTTAGACAATAGATCAGATATGGCACACATATGGCGCCGGTATTGGGTACACATAAACAGAATACAATTTAGCCAATTGGCGGCCTTATCGCTAGGAAGCGATATCTTCCAGGCAAACAGAACCAGGTGATAAGAAGTCAATATTCATTATAATTAATAAAGGGATAGTAATTTGTAATACATATTTAAATATAACTTTATTAATTTTTAAATAGAAAGACTAAACGAAAATATTTGTTTTTCTTTGAGAATTCTCTAACTCTCTAGAGACAGAGGGAGAGAGAGAAACTTGCACACCACACTGCTTACAACTAGCAAAAAGTGTCTAAAACTTTTGGTCTTATATTTTTTTCTGTATAGCCGTAGCACGCGATGCGCGAAAAGGACCTGATACAGTAATCCCATAAATAAAATAAACAAAGATAAATAAATAAATAAATAAATATTTTCAGGACATTTATACACAGCGCCATCTAGTTCCAAGCTAAGCCGAAGCTTGTGTTATGGCAACTAGATAACGGAATAAATTACATGTACATACTTTTCTTTTGTAAATACATACATACAATACATAGCAACACCCAGACCCCAGAAAAATACAAATGTAAATTACAATTATCTTTTTCCGGTGTGGGAATCGAACCCACGGCGTCACGGCCCACGACGAAGCGGTCGTCAATAGAGCTACAACTTAACCTAACACAAAAAGACCAGTAGACCAGTGCTCACCAGTGTTCCTAGTACCCGGCTCGAAGACCGCATAGTGATCTCCGTAATTCCTTCCAGAGAGAAGACCAGCCCCACCGAGAAGACCGCATACCACGTTGGATACGATAGACCCATATAGATTCGTCATTAACATCACGTCGAATTGGTGCGGCCTGGAATATTTATAATCATTACATAGAATAAAACAAAGTCGCTATCGCTGTCTGTCTGTCCCTATGTATGCTTAGATCTTTAAAACTACGCAACGGATTTTGATGCAGATTTTTTTAATAGATAGAGTGATTCTTAAGGAAGGTTTATGTGTATAATACAAACATAATATATGCGAGCGAAGCCGGGTTGGGTCGCTAGTTATATATAAGCTATGGTCTAACATCAAACTCAAATGTTAATAAAAATCTCAGCAAAAATCGCTCAGCCGCTTCTGAGATTAGAAAAAATAGATAGATACTCACGGAAACACAATTCATAAGAACGTACCTAAAATATATACTACCTAAATATACAATAGATATGATGAAACCTTAGACAATATCACCCTCCCCGTGATCATAGCTTAGTTCATATGTCCATATATCCATACGAGTGCAGATTCTGGAAATTTCTTTGACGTTTCAAATTTATTTCCAATTTCCCAGCAATGAAAAACTATGTTAAAAATTCCATAGATTAAATTAGATCCCATTCCAATGGTGTGGGAGTTATTCAGAATAACTATCCTCACCGGTTCTTAACCGATTCGCGTTTTACACAAACTTTTGCGCCTGGCGTCAACAAACATTTCGTTCTTACATTTGTATCCTCTCGGGCACCATACGCAAAACAAAAAATTTATATGGTGCCTGTGCGGCATCATCCGCACGAAAACGATTAATGCATCCTAGACTGCCAAAACATTACCCTTCTTTTGACTTCCACAGTCGGCTAACCCCACTCACCTGGCTACCAGTTGCATGCAGCAGTTGTCAATAATCATATCATTGTGTTCAATATCCGGGTACTCTTTGGCTAGACGCCTCGATGTCTCCAAGAAGAGACCGTCCGATAGTTTCATTATGTTTGCTTTGTGGACTGTTGTTACCTGAAAAATTCAGTTTAAAATGTTTATAAAATATATAGTTGTTCTAATTGTAATTTCTTATATTGTATTAACAGACGGCATTGGTATTTATTCATGATGTTTTTATATGTATGTGATTGTGCTACATAGCCACACAAACCTTTTTGTAAAAACATAAAGAAATTGTAAAAGTAGTCACACAAAATATAACACAGAGTGAATGTTATAAAAGATGAATAATGCCGGTATTTTTAATTCTATTTTTTTCACACAATATTTTTTTGCACAATATTATTATAGTACACTTACACTTGAAAAATCTTATCAATATTGGCCTGTTTATGTCATAGATACTATAAGACATGCATATTACCTTCTTCCTACCGTTCCTCTTGGCAAACTCAAAGGCGAATCGAGCCACTCTCTCCGAGTTGCTGGCTGTGACCACTTTCATTGACTCAATGACCCCTCGGACTGACTCATGCTCCAACATAGCATACTCACCTTCCGTGTTTTGTCTGCAATTTTAAATTAATATATTTTATTCAGTTGTAGTCATGTAGTCTTAATAACATTCAAATGTAAACGTTTTTGATACCCAAAAAAATGTGGTCCGAACTTAAAACTATCAGTACCAATTTCAGTAAAAGATAAGCATTATACTTTTAGTGAAATTTAAATTATGCATGTTCCGCTTAATATGACACATGGGGATTTATTTCTACACTATTATGTACCCGACTTATGGGCATAATAAAAGCCACATAAAACTGACGTCAAGTAATATTATCTTGTGAGATGTCACGATTTTTAATCCCTCATATTATAAATCTCTATTCAGAATCTAAATTTGGGACTGTCTATGGCTGAAGCGGACATGCCATCAGATGAACCTCCTGTTCAATCCATGTATCGACACTAATAAAATAAAGTGGAGATATTTGTATTCTTGTATGTAACATATAAACTCAAAAAGTACTGGACCAATTTAAATAATTCTTTTTTCATTAGAATGCTACATTGGTATGGTATGGTAGCACAGGCTGATATCCGCAACTCCACGTCAAGGCCCTATTCGATCCACCCCAGGACAGAACGCTATCATTATCGGGATCAGCGCGGCTAAAATCGCGGGGCACTGCTAGTTCATCTAAAAATATAAAAGGAGAAACTGACCGACTGGCTCACAGACATATCAACGCACAGCCTGAACGGCTAAACGTAGACACTTGAAATTTGGAAGGGACGTAGCTTAGGTACCGTAGAGGTGCACTAAAAAAGGAATTCCCGAAATTCCCACGGTAACGGGAACTACGCGGGCAACACCGCGGGGAAAAATGCAAGTAATATATATAAGAACTCACCTAATAATAACAACATCGATATCCTTATGTCTGGTCGGCACTCCGGGGAATGATTTGCAGTTCAACACATACGCATACATATCCAGCTCATTACGAAGGGCTACGTTACGCGATGTCACGTATGCCGCTTCGCTTTTCGTTTCAATGTTACCCTGAAATTTAATAAGTCAAAATTAATTAATAAATTGACTTCAATTGTTCTTCATTGTAGACATTAGATGGTGAATTAACATGTAGAATAGGCAATTTTTCTTTTGATCACATTATTCCGTTTTTCGTAGTAGTAAAGTAGCCTATGTTTATCCTGTAGCCCAAAATTATTTATTCTAAATTTCATATGAATCAGTACAGAAATTCAGTTCCTAGTTTTCTCAATACTAGTAAATAGTAAAGAAAGATCTTTTTTGAAGGCTTAGCCATATAGTAAAATACATATATAATTGCTTAAATACCTTCTCATGAAAAAATTGTATATTAATGAAGTTTATTAGCCTATTTCTTTTCCAAACTTAAAAACGAATTTATTAATAAAATATGTATTACAAAAATTTGGTTTTTATGTTAATAAACCTACAGAAAACACAGAATATAATAATATTATTTAGAATTAGCACATTCTGCCATAATAACCAGCTGATTTACTCCCATAGTTCCCGTCCATTCCATTCCCGTTCCTGGGGCAATACCAGGAGACAAGATATCCTATGTTTTAATTCAGGATATCACCAAATTTCAACCAAAACGGTCCAACGATTTATGGATAAAAGAATAACAAACATACATCCATATATTCTCACAAACTTTCTCATTTATTATGATAGTAGGATAGTAGGAATAACAGATTTCTTAACTACCTTAAGTCCGACACCATTCCTTTTAATAGTAGTAATAGCATACTGAACATCGTCATCATTGTCCACTGTTGGATCAATGTCGACCACCTCAAAATCTACTGGGGCACCAATGTATCTGTAAAAAATGTATTTATGACATTTTAAATGTAATATAGCTACTCGCACATCTAGTTCTATAAAGTCTTTATCTAAATTTTTCACTAGAGCATATTAAAGATTTGTTTTTGTCATAACTTTGCACTAAAAGCTATAATGACAGTAGCCTTCTCTAACATAGAGTTGTTGAAATAAAAAAGAGATTTATAAGCACTCAATGCATTCCTATAAAAGGGAAGTTTTGACAGTGTTAACTCGATTTTGCACATTTGAACATTTATTACTTTTGAGAATTATATGTGCGATCTATTTAACCATAAAGCATACGGAATAATACCCCGCTACTGAAATTTTGATTACGTCACAGAAATATTTTGCTTGTTTAAACTACAGATATATTTAAAAATTCCTAATGTTTCTTTGGGGTAAATGTATTTTAAATTTATTAATTTAAGAATTACAAATACATTTTTAAATCCCAACTTTTACTTTTGGGTAAATAATAAATATAGTTTTTTAATTTATAGTATTCCTTGTTTGGCAAGTTTTCAAGAAAATTTAGCTGGAAAATGGTAGATGTTATCTTAATAATAAAAATGTTTTATCATTACTAGAATTATGTACTTATATACAGCATTGATTAAGACAGACCTCTATGTATAAGAAAAATCTATTAATTCACATAAGGTAACTATAAGTACATTACTGAAACAAATTGGCGACTTTGAAAATATTAAATAATAGAGCTATTAAGCATTTGAAACTATGATAGGTTTTATTGAAGAACATATGCTATAATTAGTTTAGTAAATTTTACCGAAAAAAGACCATGCAATAAAGATTTTTTTTGCTTATAATAACAGAACAGTAACAGTATACCATATACGTCATTACACGCAATTGTTAATATACTACGTGTATTTGATAAATTAACAGCAAAATGTAATTCGATAGGATTTCGTCTCTCACGTGATAGGCTGTGACGATGTATACATTGGGAATTATATACACTGGACTTACTTGAAAATATCTCTGACGTAACCCATACATTCTGGGCCAATTCCTCCCCCAGGAAGCATAGTAACGGCATGACGACCACCGTATTGGGCCTTTGGGACCACATTTTGTTTTCTAATGACTGGGGTCTTATGTTGCAAATCGAAGTCCGATAATTCAGCAGGCGCCGCTGCAGAGCTAAAGCACGCAGCGCTTCGGAGCTCTGGGATTATTTTGGCCTTGGATAACAGACGTAGCGCCATTCTGTTTATTTTTAAATAATAAATGAAAAATCGAAAAATCCCAGGCTCACTCGTTAAATAACCACAGGAAGAGGAAGATGAACTGTCAAAATGTCTTTTATAAAGGCAAGGATATATTATGATATAAAATTTCCCCTAAGTTATAAAAAATGATTTCCCTAGAATTAAATCAGAACATTGTTACACTAAAATTACAAAATTTACTAACAAGCATTTGCTTAAATATTTATTTATAAAATTGAAATGCTCAAAATTAAAACTAGTATTATTAATCCCAATAAAGTAACTAACTATAGAAAAGCATTAAGCAACTGATATAAAAGACTGAGACAGTATTTAATATTAAGAGAGCCACAGAATTGTATTAAAATTTAAAAGATATTGATTTTATTTTTTAATAAAAATTTTAAAATACATTACGAGCCTTAAGTAAAAGGAAGAGAGTAAGAGTACTGTGTATACTTTTCCTTATCCTTTTTTTATTATGCATACATAGCCATAACGTTAATGTCAAAGTGACATACAATTTTAAGAAATTGTAAAGCAGATTTTTATATTTATTTGTTAATAAAATTGTGAATATAAACTAAGTTTAATAAATATTCAAAGATTACAACAGTTCCAATTCATTTTTAGAATACGTAAACAGATCTTATTTAATTTTTTTGTGGCAACACCACAAATTAAATTCTTTTTCATAATATTTTCATGTCGCCGCTTTTCTTCTCACTGGCAGCGGTACGAGCGGGCGTCCATTTTGTTTCGCCATATTGAATTTGGTCGGACATCTTTGGACGCCATGTTTAGTCGGACATATTTTATAAACATTTTCGCGTAAATTTCAAATATTTGTGAAGGGCTAAATATTGGACTTTTTTTCACTGAAGTGTATACCGTAGATTACTGTGAAAATAACCCGAAAAATTTCCGTGCCTACGCAGCAGTCCATATTTGTCTCCAGGGGCCCGTACAGCTTTTGTTATAAGCTAAATAAAGGTAAACTACTTCTACCGAAAACAATCTTACTTTTTGACATATCGTAACAAGTGTTTCGTATTTTCTATGTAATTACGTTTAAGAGTGTGATGTAGAGGTGATTAAATGAAGGTCATAGAACGGGAGCAGCGTCTGACTAGGTATTGGCATGGTCGTTTTATATAATTATCTGCAAAAATCATTCATTTCCCCGGCCGGTGACGAGCGTTGTCACACCTGCCTGTAATAATAATTGTTTTTCTTTATTGTTATTGTATTATAAACAATTTACTTACATTATTATGTAGATAAGGTGTGTGGAAACGCGACGTCAGTGAATTACGCATGTATCTTGACTCGTAATGTGATATCTGCAAGTTAAAATTGTAACGCCCTTACGAGTTATCTACAAAAACAAACTAGTTTTATAAATAAGAAAATGGTCTATCAACGTTCAATAACAAGATAATATTTAGAAAATAACAGTTTAGAAATCAAATATTTATTACGAACACATAATTACGTCGCTCGCTACCAAAATTAATAAATTTAAAACAAAATTTTAATTTTACCTTTACGCTTGGTCATTATAACGGTAAAAACGTAATAATCAAATGAGTAGTGGCAGGAAAATACTGTAACTAATAACAAGCCATTTAGTCAAGTTTTATTAACAAACGAAAATTAATATCACTTCATACTTGTATTCCATTAGTATCTGTTTAAAAAAACAATTGTATGAGCTAGCAAAAAAGTTTAGGTTCACTGCGGGTATGCTAAGTCTAGATGTGGCATATATTTGATATGAACTGGCTGTGCCCAGCGGTTTTCCCGTGTACTCAATACAAAGGCAATACCGGGATGCAAAGTATCCTATGCATCAATCCAGGGTATCACCTATCTACATAACAAATTTTAACTAAATCTGTATAGGGATTTTTGTATGAAAGAATAACAAATATATATAATAATTTATGAATATAAATTGGATAAATAGGGAGTAGATAGGTGTATATATATGCCCCTACATTCTATATCTTTAAAAGTGGTAGAACTATGTACTGTATCTAATTAGACCCTGTTTAAACTCATACAATCTTCTAACTATCTACTATGTCTCCTTAGACTGTCTTAATTACAGTAAAAGCTTTCATTTGTTAGCACAAGCCAGTCAGTCAGTAATTTAATGGTCTCCATATTTTACTAAACCTAAAACAATGTGATAGCTTTAAATTTTGTAAGAAATGTCTAGGTGCAAAATGAGAATAATTTATTAATAGCTATATATTAAATAAACTATTCTAAGCACTTTAACATAAAGGAAGACAATTCTATTAAATATATTTTTGATCAATGTTATTATAAACCATTATTAGTACTCAGTACAGTATTGGCCTTTACTAAATTCTATCAATGAAGAGTGAAAATTTTGTCTGTCATTTGCTACGCAAGTAGCCCTTCAGGCTGGGTTGCAATTAATAAAAATAAATGTAAGCAATCATAAATCATTACATAGTATAAAACAGATTTGCTATTTTCAGTCAATGTATATTTAAATCTTTAAAACTATGCATCCGATTTTCATGCTTATTTTTTATCAGATAGACTGTTTCAAGAGGAAGGCGTATTTGTATCATACATGCATAAATGATGAGACGCAGCTAGTATTTTATATTTCGATTTTCCAAAAGTGAACAGTGTGGTTTCTAGTTGATGACTTCAAAATATTCCCAATCTCCAGCCCAAAAAAAAACATAATTATGTAATACAATTCATTGTTGTCATTTCCTTTTTTGTTGTCCGTCTAGTTGTAGAAATCACTGACAAGAATACCATTTATATGTGCATACTTCCTGGTATTTGTCATTTGGGTTGTGTATAGTATAATAATGATTAAACAAATAATTATTTATTTAATGTAAATTCTATTTCAGGTCCTTCAAGATGATGAATCAGGAGATAATGTGTGAGGTGGAAATAAACACACATGGGTCAATGGTAGAAATAGACAATGATGACCAAGTTGGTGTAAAGGTAAGCTGAATTACCGAGTTTGTAGAACATTCCATGAGATTACTTAATCAGAGTCAGATATCTTAATCTCAATATATATATAAATTACATGTCACATTGTTTGTCTGTGATTGACTCCCTAAACTACTGAACCAATTTTAAATTAAATTTGCAAACCATGTGCAGTTGGATCCAACTTAAAAGAGGATAGGATACATCATAATATATGTGAGCAAAGCCGAGACAGGTCGCTAAAAAAACTATAGTAACTAAACTATAATGTAGCTTCTTATTTTTAAAAGAGAAACTATTAGTTTCTTCCTGGTTGTTCTCTCTAGAAACTGCCTTCTGAACTGTCGATTAATATTTTGTAATACCTTGACAATTCAAAAGTCTTTGTGTAGCCCAGTTGAATAAAGATATGTTTGACTTTGACTATATTATTAAATCTATTAAAAGAATATTTGGGTTTTTGTATACACATCCATTATCCTAACACAGAATGCTTTGTCTTGTCATGACACTTATAGAATCATCACTGTTCATACATAGTGAAATTTTGAATATGTGATTTGCAATATTTGTGCTACCCAATACCCATATAGCTTTTATATTTGGCTATACCGGCGTAAAAAGAAAAAATACTATATTATATTAGGTCTAATCTCAGGTAGATTATAATTAACAATTTCCAAAATAACAAATTTCAGCTAAAACAATTTGCAGAATTTTGCCAAAATAAAAATTCCTAATTACCTAATTAGGAATTATATTTGCTGTTTAAGTACCTACTTAAACTAAATAAAAATTTGAAATGCAACTACTTGTTAGGGCTAGAATTATAACTTTATATTTCTGCTGCAAGATTCCTTGTATTTTATTATGTATGTATTTTCAAAATAAAATATGTTTCAATGAATAAGTTATTTAGCCATTATGTAGTTGCTATTATTAATGCTCTGTTTATCATGTCTGCACTGTACTAAAATAAATTACAAATATGAAATTTCAGTATGAAGAAATAGAAACAGGACAGTATGAGGAATACATAACAGATGATCAGTATGAGGAGGTTGAAGAACAAGTTATTGGAATGCAGCATCTGGAAGAAGGTAACTTGTCTAAAACTAGCTAATGGCTCCGACTTTGTCTATATTTTCAAATCAATAATATATGATATATCATGTGTGGTAGCTCTTAAACCTCACTAATTTTACTTTAAAAATAAGTTTAACGATGCATAGTATTACATAAGTTGTTTTTAAAGGACATTTTATGAGGTTTAATGATTATAATAATTTGGCATATAGAATTTCGGAGGTTAGCTCGAGTCTTATAGTTACATGTATAGATATGAGTGTTATTTTAATATTGATATAAAAAAATATAATTTTACTATGAAGATTCCATATCTATATATATAAAAGAAAGTCGTGTTAGTTACTTCACTTATAACTCAAGAACGGCTAAACCGATTTAGCTGAAAATTGGCAGGGAGGTAGTTTAGAGTCAGGAGAAGGACATAGGATACATTTTATCCAGTTTCCAGGGGAATAATTTTTTATGAAAGTAAACGCGGACGGAGTCGCGGGCAACAGCTAGTAATACATATTTAACTGCAAAACTAAGTGAACCTAATTCAAATAATTATTTCAATATAAGCTATAGTTAGCTTTTTAATTATAATCTCTCGACAGATTATAAAATTTCAGTGGGCAGCGAGGAGGTGATTCTGCCGGGCATGCATGATGAAGTGTTGCACAATGCGGGCGAAATCAGCTATGATTCAGTGTATACCCCTGCGTCTACTAGCAACAGGTGAGATCTATCTGTACCTATCCTCTCTGTACCTATCTTATTTTTACCTATCCTATCTATGCTTATCTTATATGTACCTATCCTATCTGTACCTCCCATATCTATACCTCTTATCTGTAGTTATCCTATCGGCACCTATCCTTTCAGTACCTCCCATATCTATACCTCTTATTTGTAGTTATCCTATCGGCACCTATCCTATCTGTACCTCCCATATCTCTACCTCTTATCTATAGTTATCCTATCGGCATCTATCCTATCTGTTCCTATCTGATCTGCACCTTTCCTATCTGTAGCCTCATAATGTACGCCTACTCTTTTCTCTGCTTAAGAGCTATCCTGTTACTTGTAAGAATATTCTAAAAGAAAGTTTTGGAAATTGGTTCAGATATTGTCGGGTAAGGCACTTTATAAGGCTGTTCAAATTGCTATCAATTGAACAATATATAAATGAATATTTCTATCTTTTTTTAAGTTGCTTTAAGTGGTTTAGGCGATGATATATACAAACATACAAAATATATTTTTTGACACCCACACACACACCCACATACATATACACTCAAGTTTTTAACTAAGAAACATTAAAAAATTAAAATACCTTATTTATAATTAAGGACCAAAAGTACCACCTTTAAAAAGGATCACCTTACCTTTTTGATGTCATTTGACGAGTCGAGTATTTCTCAAAGCTTTTTTATGTTAATTTCAGCAGAGCGCGGGGCAGACCTCGGGTGCACGCTAACAGCAATATACAGCACTTAATGCCAATTGGTAAGTTTTCCTAGTAGAGTTTGTTTGTGTGTCATAATATCTGATTTGAAAAATTCATTTTTGTATGATGTTTAATTTTATAAAGTTATATACGTAAGCCTTTTTTACACTTTCATAAAATAATGAAAAGTGTATGTATAAATAAAAATCCAGTATAGCATTTAAACGCATATTAAAATCTTTGTAAATATTTCACAGTCAGACTTCTTGCTGATTCTCTTTAAATCAGCTTTCTGTAGTGGTGGTATATCCTTGTTTTATAATACTGTGACGAGTCCAGTGTTAATAGGTATATGGAGCCTATTTAAATAAACATATATTTAACTAGCTGACCCGTGCCCACTTCGTTGGGCATAATCAGCAATAATGTGGCTTTCTATTGGTGAAAGAATTTTTAAAATCCATTCGTTAGATCTCGAGATTACCCCTTACAACTTAAGAAACACACAAACTTTACTTCTTTATAATATCAGTATAGATTAGTATTAAAAAATTATTTAAGCATGAATGCTTAATTAAATTTTTAATTAATTGAAATGTATAAGAGTAAGTATCAGAGTTTCTTGCCGATTTTCTCTACAGAAACTGCATTCCGAACCGGTGGTAAATGTTTTGTAATACCGTGACGATTCAAAAATGTTTCTTTATGTAGCCTAGTTGAATAAAGATACTTTTGAATAAAATCTTTGTATATGAAATATTTCAGGTGAAGTGCCGATGGGTTTGATGGAAAACAACACGAACAGGGGAACGTCCAGGCGTTGGGAACAGAAGCAGGTTCAGATTAAAACTATGGAGGGAGAGTTCTCAGTCACCATGTGGGCTACCGGAGACGATGATGGTATGTTTTTTATATAATAACTAGATGACCCGCTGCGATTTCGTTCACACTGTTCCTATCCTACCTAACTTCGGTTCAGATTCTTTTCATACAAATGTTTTTTCCCGGTAACTCTTGTTCCAGTGGGAATTTTTGCAACTAAACATTAACTTTTCTAAGGTAAAGCGTTCAAGCGTCTAACTTAAGCGGTTTAAATTTTCCATACAAAAGGAAATTTCGGGAATTGCTTTCTTAGTGCACCTCTACGGTAACTAAGCTACGTCCTTTCCAAATTTCAAGTGCCTTTGTTTAGTCTTTTAGGCTAAACTAAGCCTATAAAAGGAGAAAGCAGCCCATGCCTGACAAAATACCTAATTTTATATTATGCTATCTGTGTCACGCGGTTTAATATTATGTATAATATTATAAAAAGTATTATAGCTCTTATAAACCATCATATAATATTGTTAACAAGTTATTTAATAGTATTTTGAATGTTTCAGATGACGGATCAAATCCGGAGCCAGACCCCGACTACACGGAATACATGACGGGCAAAAAGAATGTATTGGGGAATGATACGATGCCCGGTTAGTTGAAATGTTTGATTATTAATTTATTTACGACTCCGTTCGCGTGGACTTTCATATAAACTGTGATAAAATTGAGATGATACACCGACACCTGGATGGAAAGAAGTTCCTTTTGATGAATAAGTGAATGAATTATAATTTTATTTGACTTCTTAATATAGAAAAACGCAACTTAAATTTAAGAACAACTAAAACCGGTCCCATTTAACAGGTTGCCTCACGTTTCTGTCAGAATTACGAGCCTTAAGGCGTGCTTAAATTTAATATGCGTATGAGTATTTGGCCGTAAAAGAAAATAACTAGCTTGCTTTCTTTAAAAGATAGAAAAAGAGGGCCATAGCATAAGATTATTATGGTTTTTCCTACCTCTGTCCCTCCTTACCTCCGTCACATATTATAGAAGAAATATGCTAGTTTTATTAATATCTTTTTTGTTTTCAGGTTTAGATCTATCCGATCCCAAGCAGTTAGCAGAGTTTGCTAGACCCGGCCACAAAATAAGACTAAAGAAACCATCACCAGAGTCATCGGATAGAACTATAGGTATTGTAAGATTAAAAATTATTAAGAAATGGTTAATTTTAGACCAGTTGTTTCAGAGGTCATTGTTTTTCAATATTATTATAGTCGTAAACCTAAAAGTTACATCTGTAATGATTCCATTTTATATTTAACCATTTATAAGTTTCTATTATATAATAAGCGATAATAGCTGTGCTTAAGCGTAGATTTATATTTATAAATAGCATTGAACCTGTTCCATTATAAATGAAACAATAAGTATTTTAGGAGAAAATATTGAATTTATTTTGCACTTCACACAAATTTTACGTCTGCCATAGTTGGCATTTTATAATGAAGAGGGTTGCTAGTACAAAAATGAAAAACTGCTCACAAAATTACCTACCAATGTTACAAGTTTATGGTAAATTAATATAATTAATTTAACAGAACCTTTTGAATTACTATCTGATAAAAAACGTATGTAAATCGGTTGCATAGTTTTAAAAATTTAAACACACTTAGAGGCAGACAGAAGAAACAACATTGTTTTATACTCTGTAATGATAAGCTATTTATCATTTAACTAGCAATCTTAGCATATATATTTATTATAGACTAAATAATTTTGTATGTATGTTTCAGCATGTCCCCACAAGGGCTGCGCTAAGATGTTCAGAGACAACTCAGCTATGAGGAAACATTTGCACACGCACGGACCGAGAGTGCATGTTTGTGCTGAATGTGGTATGTTTATTATTTAAACTATATAAATAAATATAACTAGCTGCTAATATAAATACCGGGATGTAAGTTATCCTATCTTTTAAGTTGGATCAAACTGCACATGGTGTGCAAATCGGTTCAGTAGTTGAGGAGTCCATTAAACGCGGACAACGTGGAACATTATTGAATCAGAAATGGATTTAATAAAAAAAAAGAAATGTGATTACAAGTGAAGGTCTTATAATTCACTAAATTAACATCAATCACCAATTAAATAACTGAAGCTAACCAAGTTACAATAAATGAATCTATTAACGAAACAATCAACCACCAAACACAAATAATCGTTAATTTAAACATGCGACAAGCAACGTGATGACACCGAAGACCTATCCTTACGAGCGAGGAGCGATCAAAAATCTTATGTCTACCGCTCAACGGCTTTTATAACTGTCACTATGATATCATGTTTCCACTCAAGTAAAAAGAATAAAAATCGATCCTAATAATTAATAATAATATTAAATATTTTCAGGACATATTTCATACACAGCATCTTCTAGTTCCAAGCTAAGCAGAAGCTTGTGTTATGGCAACTAGATAACGGAATAAATTACATTAATTAATTAATTAAAGTCGAAGCTAATAATATATTATTTATTTTTCAGGCAAAGCATTTGTGGAGAGTTCGAAATTAAAAAGGCATCAACTTGTACATACGGGGGAGAAACCGTTTCAATGCACGTTCGAAGGATGCGGAAAGCGGTTTTCCTTAGATTTTAATTTAAGGTAAGTATTGTATTTGAGTGTCTTTCAAATTATTTATAATCTTTTTACTCATATATATAATACTAGCCGACTCATGCCCACTTTGTTGGGCATTATGCCCAACATAATAATAAACCTTTTTATATTTTTGTAACTTAAATATAAAAGTTAGACGTTTTTGTAGACATTTTCAGCCTCACATCTTTTCTTTAGAAGTCAAAAACATATCTTTCATAGTTAAGGCAGCGCTCGTTAGAAACGCTTTAATCCTACCGTTTCTCTCCGATTCACTTAGTAAAACGGACTACCACTTTACCAAAACTTTTTAATTTTGCAGTATTTTATTTAGCCTATGTCACTCAGCAATAATGTGGCTTTCTATTGGTGAAAGAATTTTTGAGATCGATTCAGTAGATCCCGAGATTACCCCTTACAATTTAACAAACACACAAACTTTACTTCTTTATAATATTAGTATAAATAAAATGCCTAATTATGGCATCAATCAAATAAAATAACGAATATCAATGTCTTTGTCATAAAAATAATTTTAATAAATAATTAAGAGGTACCTTTCTAATTTGAGTATAGCTAGTGTTTTTTATTTATACAAGAATAATAATGTATGTATATGTATATATATGTATGTCTGTATGTATGTAGGTGTATATATATTATATGTATGTATAGTATTATATTATGTGTATTTATTTATCATTGTTGTTATTCAATCTTTTTTAATTACACTTTTCATCAACCCTTTCTTTCTCTTGTATTACTAATGTTTATTTTTGGGTTGCCTGGAAGAAATCACTTTAAGTGATAGGGCCGCCTCTTACATGTAAATGTGTGTAGTGGTTAATATTCCTTTGTTGAAATAAAGGGTTAAATAAAATAAATAAATATAAATTTTCAGAACACACGTCCGCATCCACACGGGAGACAGGCCGTATGTATGTCCCTTTGACGGCTGCAACAAGAAGTTTGCGCAAAGCACCAACTTAAAATCACATATATTGACACACGCAAAGGCGAAGTGAGTATCACATTATTAATGGCCAAAAACTCCTACGCAAATCAATTTAAGGACGCCTCAAGTCTAGTAATTTAAGGCCAAATACTCATAGGCAAATTAAAATTAAGCACGCCTTAAGACTCGTAATTTTGACAGAATTGTATGGCGAACTGTCAAAACGGACCGATTTAAGTTGAACTTAAATTTAAATTGCGTTTCAGTATTTCGGCATTAGACAGGTTTCTATGGCGAACTATTTCGTACCGGTCTGAGTTGTATTTAAATTTGAGTATTTCCGCATTAATTAGTAGCTAGCTGCCTGAATCTTAATTATCTTTTATTGTCGACATAACAATATGAATAAAATAATTAATAAATAATCTTTTTATTGGCAGATCAAGAAACTCCCTTTCCCGTAACGGCAACACGAATTACGAATCAGCAAGAACAACACCGCAATTTGTCCAGCTGGAAATGTCTCCGGACGATTCCAACCCGCAGCTGATCTTCTACACCCACGAATGAAGACTGTGGTCAAAGTCAAAGTTAAAGTCGAGACTTGTGTGCGAAAAACTTGAACTTGAATAAGTTAACTGTGAAAACTGTGTCGTTAAGTGATCGTGAAGTGTTTAAGTGGTCAGAGTTGTGATAGTGTACATACAGACATACATATGGAAAAAATTATATGTGGATGGAACTTGAAGAGTGAATTGGATGGTCGTTGATGGTAAGGGTGTTATTACAGTAAATAATACTGCTTATTGTCCATGGCTTTGTTTGCCGTCAACTCTATTTTTAAAACCTCGAACCTGTTTTGAGAACTGAAATAATAATTTCCATTAGTGAATAACCAATTTACATATGGTAACACTTAAATGTGTATAATAAAACAATTAAATATACAAAATAATTATTAAAAGAAATGCAACTTGTAAATTTTAGCTTATGATTATGCAATTTGTAATAAAAAGTCAGTTAACCGATCTAAAAAAAGAGAAACCAGGGCATTTAATTAAAAAATATTGTTTCCGATATTGTTTACTAAACATTATAATAAAATTAATTATAAATTTAGCGTAATAACACCCTTTAACCTGTTTCACAATAAGACATAAGTGTAAAGAAATTACTGTATCGTAAAAACTTGTATAAATAGTCTTAAGTCAGTCCCGATGTGGTTAAGAAGGTTTGTTTTATTGCTAAGGTGTAGTGGAAGTTATGATTTTATTTACAATAAACGATTCACATGTTACTGGATATATCGATGGATTATATATATATGGCAAGGTCGGCTTATGAAAATTTTCGCCAAACTTTTTGTTTGATATTGACGGAGTTTGTAAAACATGTGAATTTGATATAATGGAGTAATTTGTTTGATATTTTGCAATCTCCCAATATGTGACACAAAAAACACAGTTAAAAAAGTTCATCTGAGGGGTCCAAAATGTGTTGCATTATTTCCTATTAATTAAAAAAAAAATGTTTTTTTTCCAGTGCTAACCATTAAATATTTAATTAATAAAGCTGAAAATTTTGAAATTATCCAATATATGAACATCCTCTTTAAGTTTAAACAAATAATACGGAGACTATTCAATCGGACTACAAATACTTACACTTCAATAGTCACATCGTAAATAAATAATCTAAAAGTGTCTATAATAGTAAGTTGCACCGCTTATTAATTTCAAAATCAATGTTAACACATGTACATTATGTAAAAATACATAGATATGCCAAAAATAAGTTTTTTACGTAAAACATATTTTTTAAGTTACAATTTATTAAAGAAATATTTGGCTTCAATTATTAAGTCATGCCTACGAATAATAAAAAGGCTATCCATTCCACCATTTATTAACATATATAGTTTTTTTTTTCATTTTTCAGAAGATTAAATTTCGAAATAAACATAAAATACTGCATGTGTGGCTTCAAAAAAAAACGAAATGTTATTTTTATACTACTTTCATGTCTTGAATTCAACAAAAAAAATTTATAGTTCAAGCTACTATGAGACTTCTAATAATAGTGATTGGTCTGTCCTTATGAGTTAGTTGTTAAGGACAAAATTAAAATGATTTAAATATAAGCCAAATATTTCTTCAGCTATGAGCAACAACAAGTTAAAAAGTCATATATATTTTTATTCGACTGGGTGACATATAGTAACACTTGAATCATTAAAATAATATGAAACTAATCATCAGAAAGACGTTTCAATAAAGATGATTTCCTTATTTGCTCTTTAAAAGTAGTATGTATGTTACTTTAATAATAATATGCATCTTACCTAAAAAAAATCTTTTATATCAACTCGGTTATTCAAATAAATATTATTAAAAATTTTATACATCATTATCATCATGTGTCCAATTCTTAAAAGTATTTCGAGTTTTTAAGTTTAAATGAATCTATGGTGGCCAAATTTTTATAAGACTAGGTGAATTATATTTGCATAAGCATACACTAATATTGCCGTTTGAAACGAAAATTATCTATACAAAAGACCTTTACTTTCAGAGATTCACTTATACTAACAGACAAACTGACCCACAACGGAATAGGGAACATTCCAGTATTACGTAACTCAATTTGGAGGGGATTTAAAAAAGCAAGAAACATTTTTATTATATTATATTATTTTATATTATTTAGAATTATATAATAGATTACTTTTCAAGTCACTCATATTGTAGACATTCATTAAAAATTACTGTTTCGCCATCTTGTATCGTCCGCCATATTGAATTTAGAATGACGTCACACAACTAATCATGTATTGTCAACCAATCTAAACGTTTATACAAAATAAATTTGAGCGGTTGAGAGTATCTGCTTCAAAATCGGGTCGCAAGATTCCACCAAGCTTTTAAAAAAATCGGTTTATGCGTTATAGAGTTATGCACTTAGCAACGAATTGTGAGGTTCCTTTATAAACACTATTTAAAAATGTTTCTACTTCTTATACTTTGTTTAACTTGTTTTAATGATCACTTAGGGAAGAGGGGTTCAGACTTCAGAAAAAATATGATGAGTGACACGGCGGGAATGGGGTGTCTAGAAACGTCAAAATAATCGTTACGTAATACTTGGACGCTCCTATATTAGTTATATACAAAATTGTAAAGAAAAATAAAATAGTCACAATAGTTTTAAAGTATGTACTTTGTAAATTATATTTTAATTATCACTTAAAGAAAGTCTTTCATGAATTTTTATTTCTATCGACTGATGTAAATAGTCTATGGAGTTGGAAATGTTGCAATGTTTAAAAATGCGAAGGAAATGTTTAAATATCTGTATTTTTACACATTGCAATATGTATCGTCTACTACAAAAGTTGATGAAGACATGCTTAGTCGGGAAGTCTCAACGATGTGAAAAGTGTTTTTCCTAACTCGATGCAAAATTTTATTTTTTAAATCGAATGTTTAATGTTTTAAATACTGGATGTGTTCATTAACTTTTGTACTTGGCTGTACTGTGAAACATTGATTGTGCACTACAATCGTAAAACAAATAAAGTGTAAATATTTATATAATCTGTGGTTTTATTTTCTACAAGCTTTTGTTGTTCCCGTGACAATATCGATAAAAAAATATCCTATAATTGAATCATAATCGAAAAAATGTTGTGAACAAGTAACTTACATCTATATATATTCAAAATTTGCTAGTGTATGCTGACCTGTTAATACGTTTGTACGACTGGTAGCAAATGCTTTTAGAGTTTATTAGATTTATTCAATGTTTAGCGTATTAACAACTCTTCATTGAATAATAAAGAGAATGTAATCACTATGTTTCTAACTACTGAAAAAAAAGGAAGTACCTATGTACAGTACATATGGTTACATTTTTTCTGCTAGCAATATTACTGTCACGCCAGTTAAAAATACAAATGCGATTCGATAGAATTATAGAATTTCGATTAATAATACTATAGATAACAATACTATAATCGATAATAAATTGCAAGATATATAAATAACATTTCAAATTGTATGTATACACTCTACTTATAGTTTTGTGTTGTTAGAAAATATGTTTGAATTTGAATGTACTTTTGACGTCATTTCAGATAGTGATTAGATTGGTTTACATTTAAAAGCTATCAAATAAATGTATGTTACATAAAATAAATAAAATACAATTTTTATTTATGTAAACTATACTAATGAATGCCGCCAATGCAGAATATTTCAGCTTAGCGTACATAAGTAGATACCTAATTGACGACCAAAATAATTCTTCCCAATTTTTTATCTATTATACTTTTTGTCACTGACATTTGAAATTTTTAGTCTGCAACCGTTTGACATTACAACATAACGTAAGTGACGTGTAAAAAAGCTGTTTTCGTCGGCTCCAAATAGTTTTGTGTTGAGATCTAAGAAAAAGCTCAAAATGAGCTCCTTTAAGCGTGACAAGAAAGAGGAGGAAGACACGGGCGGTAATCCGTACCAGAACCTCGACAAAACAATTGTTCTACAGGAAGCTAGGTACTTCAACGAGACGCCCGTCAATCCGCGAAAATGTTCGCATATCTTGTCGAAAATACTGTATTTGTTGAATCAAGGGGAGAAATTGACGACCCAGGAGGCGACGGACGCGTTTTTCGCGACGACAAAGTTGTTTCAATCAAAGGATGTGATGTTACGTAGGATGGTGTACCTATGTATCAAGGAGCTGAGTAAGCTCGCTCAAGATGTTATTATAGTTACGTCTTCGCTGACGAAGGATATGACTGGGAAGGAGGATCTATACAGAGCTGCTGCGATCCGAGCTTTATGCAGTATTACTGATAGTACAATGCTTCAGGCTATAGAGCGGTATATGAAGCAAGCTATTGTGGATAAAAACCCCGCTGTCAGCTCTGCGGCGTTAGTTTCAGCTCTCCATCTATCGTCGACTGCGCCCGACTTGGTTAAGCGTTGGGCTAATGAGGCACAGGTTTGTCGTTTTATATTGTAATACTTATGAAATTTTACACATATTGTATACAAATATCTAAATAATTGAGATGCAATGAGGTATTCAACAAAAATATAATAGCTATTTATTTATTATGTATTAGTAATTCATAATCAGTGTTCTTGTAGATATATAACCAAGTTGCTAGATTGGATTCAGTAACTTGGCTACTTCTTTTTTAATAGGGACATCAATACAAGTATTACAAATGTCTATAATGGTTCTTAATAACAGTAGACTTGAAAAAGACATAAAATTAACTAAGCACTATAATGTAAAAAATGTTTCAAAAATTCTGTCTTTAATTTTATGATTATCTAGTACCAATGGCCTAATATCACATAAAAATATTAAATCACTATTATTTGTCAGTTTCGTAATTTCTATTGCCGTAGAATTACGAAGATGAAAGTATCATATTTTTTAATCCAGGCTTTCATCTATATGCATGTCAAATCCATTTAGAAGCTTGTGTGAAAGGATCAAACACACATACACAGTTCAGTTCATCAAAGTTTCTTGTCCGAGTCACCAAGACATAATTTTTCTGTTATACTATGATCATTCATAAGTGTTAGTTTAGGTTACTATTATTTAATTATGACTCTCACTTAAGCCTAATTAATTGAAAGACCAACTTTAATAACTTAATAAGACCTAATAAAAATTTGGCCATTCAGTATGTGTCTGTAGCAAAGGTACCGGGGCGATATAACTCAACAAGAGGTTGCATTAGGAATTCAAGTGAATATCTATAGAAATATATAAAAATACTTCGAGTCAAGTGTTACTATATGCATAGTTGAATATTTGACTTTTGTAAGGATTATTTTTATGTTTATAAAAATATAAAGGTTAGGTACAATAAATTGTTCCATAGAAGAATTACTTTGTAAATAAAACACCACTTTTTTCTCTGTTTATTAATAATTAACAATTTTTACAGTTATCTCCAATTAGAATTTAATATTACCTCAATTAAAAAAATATATTTGTATAAACGGACTTTAAAAAAACCATATTTTCTTATAGCATTACTATTTTACGTAAAATCTAACTATAAAATATATTTTCTTCTTTACAGGAAGGCATCAACTCCGACAATGCGATGGTATCCTACCATGCTCTAGGCCTCGTCGCAGCCACTAGAAAGAACGACAAACTATCCACTGTCAAACTTGTAACACGCTTAGCGAAGTCCCCAATCAAATCTCCTTACGCCTTATGCCTGTTAATCCGCCTGGCTGCCCAACTAGTTGAAGAAGATGACTCAGACGCTTCTCAGCCATACATCGAGTTCATAGAATGCTGTCTTCGCCACAAATCTGAAATGGTCATATATGAAGCGGCCCATGCGATAGTTAACTTACGAAAAACAGCTCGAGACTTAGCCCCTGCTGTGTCTGTTCTCCAGCTGTTCTGTGGTTCCTCGAAAGCCTCCTTGCGTCTAGCTGGAGCTAGAACTTTAGCTAGATTAACAGCTAAACATCCTACTGCTGTAGCAGCCTGCGCTGTCGACCTTGAAAACCTTATTTCTGACCCCAACCGCTCAGTCGCCACTTTAGCTGTAACTACCCTTCTCGCTACAGGCGCCGAAAGCTCCATAGATAGATTGATGAAGCAAATATCTTCTTTCGTATCAGAAATATCTGATGAATTCAAAATTGTTGTTGTAAAAGCTATCCGTCGTTTGTGCACTAAGTTCCCGCGTAAACACCAGTCGTTAGCTTCATTTTTAGCTGGTATGTTAAGAGATGAGGGTGGTTTGGAATATAAGGCAGCGATCGCTGATGCTATTATAGCGTTGGTGGAGGAAAACCCTGATGCTAAGGAAACTGGGTTAGCCCATTTATGCGAGTTTATCGAAGATTGTGAGCACACGACTCTAGCTGTTCGAATCTTGCATTTGCTAGGGCGTGAAGGGCCTAAATCGCGTCAACCGTCTCGCTATATACGCTTTATATACAATAGAGTTATCTTGGAGTCAGGGCCAGTAAGAGCAGCAGCTGTTTCCGCTGTTGCTCAATTTGGAGCTCAAAGACCAGAATTGCTACCAAATATTAAAGTTCTTCTTTCAAGGTGTGAACTAGACGATGAGGATGAAGTTCGCGATCGGGCAATTCTCTATAACGCGATTCTCGAAACTGGCGATCGAGAATTGATAAACGATTATATTATTAACGTGCAGAAACCGAACCCAGTGTTGCTAGAACGCGCTTTGCGAGACCACATCGAGGCTAGGCCAGATGAACCCTTCGATATTATGGCGGTTGCGACAGAAGAAGAAAAGGTCACTAAAGAAGATATCGTGGAAGTCGAAGTTAGGAAGCCAGTACAGGTTTCTATAGAAGAGATTTACGCGGAACAGTTGGCCAAGATACCAGGGATCGAAAAACTGGGGCCTCTGTTCAAAACTGTTCCGCATATTGAGCTGACTGAAGCGGAAACCGAATACAGAGTTCGTTTGCTGAAACATATTTACGCCAGACATGTGGTCCTACAGTTTGAGTGCATAAACACTTTGAATGATCAAATCCTGGAGCAAGTTCACGTAAGATTAGAACCTCCTCAAGACTACGAAATAAGGACAATTGTGCCATGTCAGCAACTTCTCTACGATAAACCAGATAGCGTGTTTCTAGTATTGGAATACCCGTCCGCATACTTTGACAGTTTGGGAACCTTTGGGGCGACGTTAGAGTTTGTGGTACGCGATTGCGATCCTAATACTGGAGTACCAGACCCAGGAGAAGGTTACGCTGACTCCTATCCTCTGGAAGAGTTTGAGATGGGCTGTTCTGATCAGTTAAGAGCGAAAGCTGGGGCTGATGATTGGGAGCAAGCTTGGGAGAGAGCAGAACGTGCACCCGAAGCAGCAGATACCTTTGTTCTTCCCCAGAACGATATTACTGACGCTGCTAAAGCCGTTTGCGAACATCTAGGCCTTCCGAAGAACGCAATAAGCGGTGATGCAGTAAAGGAAATTCGTGGTGGAGGGATATTTAGAGGTGGCGCCCCAGTGCTGGTCAGAGCAAGGATTGCGTCCAGCAGCGCTGGTGTCACTATGCAGTTGGTAGCCAGGTCTCCGAGGGAAGATTTGGCACAGTTGCTCCTTGCCGCTGTAGGCTAATCTATAATTTTTAATAACCCAATATATACAGCTCGTTTAAAACTACAACGTGTCACAGTTTTGATTTATGACCACTATTTTATTCACCGTACCCGAACCTATTTTTTTTACTGATATTCATTGTTCATTAGTGAAATTTAATATGGGCATAGAAATCTTGGTTGTAGCTATGTTACTTTAAAAGTTTTAAGAATAAATAACTGTTCTGACTTCCGCCATCGTGGATTGTGCACCATATAGAATTTAGAATGACGTCACACAACTAATCTTGTATCGTTATCCAATCTAAACGTGCATACAAAATTTCACCTTAATCGGTTGGGAGTATTTGCTTCAAAATCGGGTGGCAAGATTCCACCTGAACATCCTTACATAAGCAGGTTAAATAAAAGGCTTTTAAAGAATGTCACAGACGTTTTTCCAAATGTCCAGTTTTTCGTTGAGCCACGTTATAGTTTTAAATGAGTTATACTTAAATATCTTTATAGCCGTTACTAGAATGTATAGGAATAAGAAAATCAGTTCTACAAATACGAAAGAAATTTCGAAGACAAAATTTTTTCGATGATAAATTTTTGACAGACAAGTAACGTTGAGATTTTTTTATTCCAGTTGTAAACTAAATAAAAACATTATTATTCGATTCCATTATTTGGTTAATTATGTTCTATTGAAATAAATATTTATATCATTACGATGTGTTTCTTTTCTTATATTTATCTACCTAGAATATATCTACGGCATTTAAACATTAAGGCTAACCTTAAAAAGAAAGAATGAAGCATTTATTACAAAGCATATTACACACACACTACATAATCAGACAATTAAACAAAAATTAAATACAGACAGTGTAGTGTACTGAAGTACAATGGTACGAAGGCATTCGACTGTCGACGGCCGTAGTATACGGACGTGCCTCAATATACATGTGTCGGTACAAGGTATATTTAGTATTGCTTATTAGTGTTGGCGTGCATTTTACAGACAGGACAAGGACTGGAGCTGAGAATGGGTGTTAACAGCTCTAATGCTTGATTTTAAATGCCATAGGGCATTTAAAACTAAATAGTAATTAAGTCGGTAAGGTAGTAATTAAAGATATATATTCTAGGTAGATAAATATAAGAAAAGTAAGGTAATTTAGCCGGTAACGTAAAATAAAACCACAAATAAAATTAAATAACTTTATTACAATATAAAACTTATACAAAATGAGCAATGTACTAAAATACCAGGAACAATCACAGTTTACACTAACTATTTTAACTTAAACAGAGGCATTTCAGATTCTATACGAGTTGGAAAAGCTAAAAGATACGTACTACATAGATTTGACGACAAAAAGTATTTTTTCTCGCGTCCTATTTAAATTAGGTTTAGTATTAAATTGACATTCAGTTTACCAATTTAAGTCGTTGAGGTTGTTTTTTAAATTATTTTAATCATTAAATGTTATTATTTATTACTTAATATCACAAATAACTTATTTATTTAATTGAGGTATTAGAAGTATGAAAACAAAATGTTTCAAAATTCGTACATAAAAGTTCAAGTCAGGCGTCCGTCTGCCAAAACTACTGAATCGATTGCTATGAAATTTGGCATGCAGGTAGATTAGACCCTGGACTAATACATTTACTTTTTATCCCGGTATTGACCCGGGAACGGAAACTAAGCGAATAAATATTGATTATTTTTCGCGTCATGTTATAGATATATTTCTACTATCACCGGCAAGATGTATTATCTATTTAAATATAGTACGATCAACTACAAAAGTCGATGAACACTTTATATCTAATCGCAAATTTTAAGGGTTTCATATGTACCTTAGCCTTTAACTTTAACAATGAGAAGTCAATTTTAATTGAAATCCATAAGTGTTGAATTATTGAATGCGGCAATCGACTGTTGTAGTTAGGTGTACCTAGTCATAAGTGTTACCACTTTTAGAGGATTTTGTCACTTTTTAGATCAAAATTCTTCTTAATGGTTTGGAGCAAATGAATGGCAGTAAAATTGTCATTAAAATTATTTACTTTTTCGACGTAATCGTGAAAATAGTTGAACTTAAATTTTCAATTATTGGTTTAGAATATTAAGGGTTATAATAGCAACATACAAATTAGAACCATACAAAAATCCCCCAAACAGGTAACACTGTTTCTTAATCTAATACGAACCACCATAACAATTTCAGTCTTAGCTTAAAATATAACATTTAATATAATAATATATACGCACAGACAGACACGTAACACTTTAAACATAAGCAGGGCCTCCTGTGTACAAAAAACTGATTTAGGCAAAAAAACCGTTTTTATTTATTTCTTCGAAATTATATAAGATACCTTAACCTCATACTATGTATAAGGAAGGTAGATCTTCTTATATTATTTCTCTCTAAACAATTTTATCATGGCCCTTGATGTCAGAATACATAATTAAAGTATAGTATTAAAATACTTATAGATAATATTCGGAAAATATTAAAATCAGGGGGGGTCAAAGAGTGCCGAATAAACCACATGATTAATGTACGGCCTTTAAAATAGCGTCAGTGAACATAGAAGTCTCTGCACATATGGTAGGAGACCCTAAACAAGAAACATAGAGCTAAAATTTAACTAGGCACTTTAATAAAAGCTTCCGTTTCGAACGAAATTACTTTTTTATTCGTCAATTTGTTTAACAACAAATCTTTTCTAGCTACATATATTTGTTTTAAGATTAAATATAAGCCTAATAGAAGCGTGAAAGTGAAAAAGATGGTAGATGCTGGTGGTAGAATTACCACCATGAAATACACCGTGTATTTAATGTAGTTTGGAAGACCTTCTTGGCTCTGAAAGAGAAAAATTTTATTTATTTATTTAATTCGTTTAAAACACATAATAAATGATAACAGGATACAGATAAAAATAAAACAATTTGTAATGCACAAAAGGCATCCGTATTGCTATATAGCAATCTCTGCCAGTCAACCTGAAAGATACGGAAAATGAAATAAAATACATATTAATAAATATCGATGGACTACATACTATACAAATATAAAATTAATATGATACTGAACAATTTCATAAACTAAAATGTTTAATTATTTTGTTCCTATTAAGTTTGATATATTTTTTTACCTGATGGAGGGTAGTTACCCATAGAAGTAGGAGACCTAGTTTTCCGATTATAGCCCTAGAGCGCATTATGCGGCATATTATACGTATATAGTCCGGGATCGCTGGTCAATTTTTCCAATTGATTACTATCAAGCTAATTTTTCATGAGTAGCTTTATTTTCATGAGACACCCAATAATTTCCTATACCAAACTCTCGATTGAGGTAGCTAACAGAGGTAGCAAGGATAAAAGATGTCGATATATAGTCGATAATATCTAAAGATAATTATCTAAATGACTTGAAAAAATATTTGTCCTACAAAATCTATTGTTTGATCAAAAAGCCCCCTCTTTCCAACATGTATCGATAACGAGGTCATCGTAAATTATTACTAACCAGCTGATTTTTATTGTCCTACAAATTTCTTCTTATAATTTTTTTAATTTGTGATTGCCTTGCGGACCACTTGGAGTGCTTCCAGGGACCACCAGTGGTCCGCGGACCACCTAAGTTAAGAACCCAGTGGTTCTAGGTTCTAGGTTCGTAGTTCTCTAAGTCATCTGGAACTGGGTCAGAGTTTTGATCAGTCAGATCAGATAGGTCAGTCAGTCAGTCAGTCAATGATAAAAACGAGGATTTTGGTCATTAATATCTAAATAATAGTTTGAGATTAGCTTATGAAATTTAAAATATATATGTAACTCGCTAGTTTCAATATATGAGCCAAATTTTATACGTTTATGTCAAATAGTTTTTGATTTATGGGGGAGTCAGACGTGGCTCCAAATGGTTCGAGTAATATTGCACACGAAGCGGCTCGCCACTTCTGTTTCATGAACTTGGCTTGACACGCCGCGTGTTTAGATATTTAATCTCATCCCAGATTTTATTATTATTTTTTTTTATTCTATGAAGTGGCGAGACGAGCTGGACGCTCTCCTGATGGTAAGAGAAACGCCAGCCCATAACCAATGTAGTGCTACCCATAACTTTGCTCTGGGCAGGGGTGCACTACATTGACGCTCCCCACTTTGAGTAATCAGATGTTAAGACTCAATAGCCCGGTAATCACGCTGGCTACACTGCCCTTCAGACCGGAGCACAGTGACATTTGCACACCACTGTTCAGGCGGTTGAATGTGCACTGTGGGGTACCCACCCAGTCGGTCTCCTGCGAAAGAGACCTACCCCCGGTAATCTTATTATTACTATTGTTATATACAAGAGTTATGACGATAAAAACTTACATATTCAATCCATCCCAGCGGTATGACTTGGTTGGAGAACCTATCGTATTGGGGCATTCTGAAGTTGGACAAGTCCTGGACCCGCATGTTGCATTGCATCCTCGCGACAGCTCTGAACGGTGTGCCTGTCAGCTGTATCAAAAATATGATTAAATCCTGTTAATGTACCTCCAAAATTCTTAAGTAGTAAAATAAGAAGAAACGACGAAAAATTGATTAGCGTATTTTTAAAATATTACTAATTATCTTAATACTAGAAGATTCTAGAAATGAGATTACGTTTGAGACAGAGTGTTAGAGTCAGAGCGAGTCAGAATCAAAGTCAGAGTTTGGAGTCAGATTTAGAGTTAGAATCTGGTATCAGTCTCGGAGTCATTGTAATTGTGAGACTCGGAGTCTGAGGCTAGAGTCAGATACAGTCTAAGGTCAGAGCCAAAGTCAGAGTCATTATATGAATCCCAGTAAGAGTCCGTCTCAGTGTCAGTATCAGAGTCAGACTCGAAAAAAAGAAAGTTATAGGTACTTTAAAGTTGAACTCACCGGTTCAACTAACACATATGAGTTATGCTTTTCTCGGTCCGGTGTTAGACCAGTAACAAATTGGTCTTTCGTAGCACTGGTGTAAAAATGAGGGTAGGACGCGACCATCGGAATATCTGTGGAAGAAATTTATTCATCACTACATAGCTTAAAAATATATCAAAATACATATAACCCTGATCAAAAAAAGCCGCAAGAACATTCGTACTATTATTAGCATTATCATTATTATAAAATAAACATGCACACACAAACACCACTCACACACAATATTGTATTAAATTAGGCGCTGGTATCTGTAACACAGTTTTCTAACTAAAACAGGTACCAGCGAACCTAAACTATAATAAGTTAAGTATATTTTTGAATATGAAATGTATTTTTAAACTTGTATAATATTTAAAACTAAAGATATACTGGTACCTCAAAAAAAAAAAAAAAAAAAAAAAAACCATCGTAGCACCGGGAAGTGTCGCTTAATCCATTTGGAAGTGAGGGAACCATGTCGTAACAATCGGTGCCATTGGTTATTCTATCGAAGGCTGTTTCAGATAAATTATACCTATACACTGGTACATTATCTATGGTTAATTCCTCTGAAAATAATAATAATACTTTAGCCAATGCTATTAGATTTAACTAGCTGTGTCCCGCTATTTTACACGCTTAGTTTCCGTTCCCAGGACAATACCGGGAAATTATTATACAGATTTAATCCATACTGGAAGTATGGATTAATATTCTAATGCGAAAGTAACTCACTCTGTCTGTCTGTCTGAACCGATGAGAACGAAATTTGGTTCATAGATGGTCTAGAGCCTGCGGAAGGATATAGGCTGCTTTTTTTTAATCAATCCTCAAAAGGTAGCGCGAGGGGTTGAAACTTTTTTATAATTTTACGCTTTCACAGCCAAACCACTGAAGCGATTTTCATGAAATTTGCTACAAAGATGGTCTAGAGCCTGAGATAAAACATAGGTTACTTTTTAACTGTAAAAAAGGGTTATAAGGGGAAAGGGGGTTGGTCAATGTATATATGAAAGTCCACGCGGACGGAGTAAAAACAGCTAGTTGCATTATAAGGTTCTTCTCTGTCGAAACTGCCTTCCGAACCGGTGGTAAATGTTTTGTAATACCGTGACGATTCAAGTGTTACTATACGAAGCCTGGTTGAATACAGATTTTGACTTTGACTTTGACTAAGACGTTGTTACGTCAACAACTTACGGTCAAAGTAAAGCGGTGTAGACCGACATAGACTCCTCCGTAAGTACCATAGAACATCGTCTTTAGACATGTGCTGGTGGTACATCACCCCTTCTGTGGACCCTCGAATAGTGTCCGGACATGTCTGAAAAAAAAATACATTTATTAATAAACTTTACAGGATTAACATTTGCACAGCTTTCATAGAAGGTTTCCCTGTGTTGTGGAAGACTGGCTCCTTTAACATTATCAGTTAGTTATTAATAAGATATATATTTTTACTAGCCGTTTCCCGCGGTTTCATCCGCGTAATTTCGTAAGTGCGTAGAAAGCGGACGTGTCTATCAAGTGACGATTTATTTATTTATTTTGTTTCGTAATTATTACGATCAAAACTTTTTACCTATAGCTAAACTACTATCATCTAATGAACGACACGATATTTTATTGTTTCACGGTAGTCGCCTTAACGAGAAATTGAATGAATTTTTTTTTATAAAGTCAAAACCTTTTTCTTTAAAATAAAAACTTGTTTTTATTGAAAACAAAAATCAGAGTGTTGCTAGGGATAAGTATTAAATTAAATAGCAATGTTAGGATATCGAAACATTTTTGTATAGGCTAGAACGATATAGTGGAAACGCGATCTAAGATCTGAGTAATATACATGTCGCAGGCGGATTGCATAATCCGCTGTATTACATTACGGCTAGCCGCCGTTTTGCAAACCGTCGGTTGAACGATTAGCCGTATTGAATGCGGATAAGTAAAAAACCGCCTAAATGTATTCGTCGCCATTTGTTAGTTTTTTAATATATTAGGTTAGGTTAGGTTAGTTATTTATTATTATAAAAAAAACTTAATTACTCATATTTAATAAAAATGAAGCTGAGTAATCAAGTTATTTTTATAATGATACAAAAACTATGACTATGATACAAAAATAATAAGAATGTAAGAATTTATAATGATACAAAAACTACGCAAGACAATACGGCTAAACGTTGAACCGCCGCTTTGCAAAACGGCCCTGTTTTGTAAAAC
>JADANM010006598.1:4966437-4990656 GCA_026213755.1 Eurema hecabe
TATTTCTGTTAAAGTGTATACATTAAATAAATAAATAAATAATAAATAACTTACTTAGCATCAGGATCACGTAAGTTGAATTCATAAGCTGCGTATTTAAAGTCGCCAATTATGTCCTTTATCTTGCAAGTTGGCTTTGAGACCAAGTTATGATCAAATAGAGTCTGAAAATTAATAAATATTTTTAGGACACTTATACACAGAGCCATCTAGTCCCAAGCTAAGCAGAGCTTATATTATGGCAACTGGATAACGTAATAAATTACATATACATACTTTTCCTTTGTAAATACACACATACAATACATAGCAACACCCAGACCCCAGAAAAATACAAAATGTAAATTACAAATATATTTTTCCGGTGTGGGGATCGAACCCACGACCCTTCGCGCAGAAAGCAGTTGTACTAACACAAGACAAGCGGTTGTTGGCTTTGACACCAAGTTATAGTCAAATAGAGTCTGAAAATTAAGTATTTATTATGTGCCATATTATGTTATATTTACTCGTGGCAAAAAATAGCTGTATCAGCTATTTTTTACTGTATATTTGTACTGAACATCAGGGATGTTATGGATACGAAATTTCTAATACGTATTGGATGCGGATATGGAATTGTTCGAATTATCCGTTAGTTTCGGTTAAGTTTATTAAAATTAAAAGGAATTTCAAAAGTAAAAAAGTGATAATCGATTGTTTCGTTAAATCATGACATTTCAAAAGTGTTGCTGTAAGCCTGTAACCTGGTTGAAAAAACATATTCTCGACTTTGACTTTGACTTTGGCTTTAACTTTGAATACAGCGTTGCACTAATGATCTAATCACCTCAAACGTCTCCAACAAGACGCTGTCAATATTCAGCGGCTTCGGAACCGGCGGTAACTTCGGCTTCTTCCTACCACGGAGCTTCGGAAACTTCCAGCCAAGATCCTTGTACATTTGCTGATGAGCCTTTATTAGTAACTTTAGGTCCAATCTACAATAAATGGCTCATCGTTAATAAGTAAAGCTCGATGGATATTTGATGATCCATAGAAATCACAAATATATGTGTGGGCATTGGCGTACAACGCATAGACTGATAGTCCCTTAATAATTATCGGTCCGCCGTAAGTGAAGCCAAATCTGAATATATTATGTAAGTGTAACTTAAAACTTATAACGTGTAACTTCTCGATGACACGCACACAAGCCCACCGATAATAATTAATAATATCCAATATAATTGATAATATCCAAAATTTGTATTGACTACAACTTATTACACTCATTAATCGATAGCATTGACATTTTTCTGATACGTGTTCTGGTTTAAAAAACAAGATGATAACCAATTTTCTCTGCTCGTAAGTTATGACGTTATCTCTTGGTATTATTAATTTTATTATTATTATTATTAATATCTTTTTATGTTACAAATTAGTATTATAGTTAAATTATAAAGTGGTTAAACATTAACATGTAGTAGTTGTATAATATGTGAAAGTTGTATATGCCTGTAACTGGCTTTCCATACCAGTGTTTTTTTTATAAAAATTTTTGAAATGTTTGTATGTTAAAGCTGTTGGTATCTCTTAATAAATAAATAAAAAAAAATTTTACTGCTATAAATTTTTTTTTCTATAGAATAAATGTGGAAAAATTGAAACCTACGAAACACAAACGAGTATTGATGCGATGTACTGCGGCGGCGATCTGAGCGATTGTCTATTTTGAAATAGCTTCACTTTGCACTTTGCACAACCCTTGGCGTTAATTTACGCTACCACTACACCAAGCAGTCGTCAACAATCTTTTCAGTATATATAAATTACGTGTCACGTTCTGTGTCCGCGATTGACTCCTCAACCACTGAACCAATTTTAAATTAAATTTGCACACCGTGTGCAGTTTGATCCAACTTAAAAGATAGGATAGCTTACCATATTAATTTACTACATACATAATATATCCGAGCGAAGCCGTGGCGGATCGCTAGTATAACTATAGAATGATATTAATACCTCATCAGCTCATCAACGTATTTCCTGCAGTCCACGTGCAACTGTCCCATGATATCTTCCGTCATTATTTCTTTCATGTAACCAAAAAATAGTTCAGGATTTTCCGAGGGCAGAAAATTGTCGTATATCGACCAGGCAGCTTGGTATTTTTGGAGTGCCTGTTATTAATTTACACCTTTTAACACAAAGTCAATAAAAATATTTAACAAACTACGCTAACATTTAAAATATATAAATACTCGTTGCCCGCGACTCCGTCCGCGCGAACTCTAGACCATCTTATATATCATATCTCAGGCTCTAGACCATCTGTGTGCCAAATTTCATTACAATCCTTTCAGCGGTTTGCGTGAAAGCATAAAATTATAAAAAGTTTCAACCCATTAAAAAAAAGTAACCTATGTCTTTGACCCGGCCTCAGACCATCTGTGTACCAAATTTCGTTCTTATCAGTTCAGTAGTTTTAGCGTGATGGAAAGACAGACAGACAGACTGAGTTACTTTCGCACTTATAATAATATTAGTATGGATAAAACTTTTTAAAACAGAGCTTTCAGTGTGGTTGTCTCAAAAAAACTACTTTTTTTTATTACTACTTAAATTTACCACCTAATTTTAATAATTTAATTTGACATTGACAACAATATAACTATTATTATTAAATCCCCAAAGTTTCAAAGCCTAAACACATTAAATCAGAAAGATTTTAAAAATAAGGTATTTGTTAGTTGTAACACTTGTATCTTTCTATTTTAAAAGAGCAACTATCAGAGTCTCTTGCCGGTTCTTCTCCGTAGAAACTGCCTTCCGAACCGGTGGTAAATGTTTTGTAATACCGTGACGATTCAAGTGTTACTATATGTAGCCTAGTTCAACAAAGATATGTTCGACTATGAAGGTCATAACCTGGACTATAGGTCCCATAAATTGTGACGCCTGTGGTTGGTACCCAGGGTCAGACTGGGGGTTACAGCGTAGCTTGAACAGCTGTTCTTCTTCTTTCTTCTTTGCCTCTTTAGCTGCTAATTCTTTCATTAGCGCGTCTTGTTTTGCTTGCTTCTTCTCTGCTTTGAGCTTTTAAATAGATAAAATTTTACACTTGTGGAAATAGTTGGGTTTGGACTACACATTGGCATACATTACATTATTATACTCGTATACTTTTAAATTAACACATCATCTAACATTTCAAGATTGCATAAGAAAATATGGGATAAACATGAAAAGTCAGTCAGAGATTTTAGGGTCAGATTTAAAGTCAGAAACAGAGTCACAATCAGAGACAGGGTGAAAGTCACAGTTGGGGTTAAAGTCAGAATTACACTCAGAGTCATTGACAAGATCAGCGTCAAAGTCATAATAAGAGTCACAGTCACAGTGTCAAAGTCAAACAGAGTAAAAGTCAGAATGAGAATTAAAAGCTTCGCATACCTGTTCCTTAGTCTTTCCCTTCATACTGGCGTTAAATTTTTCATCTTCCTCAATCTTCTCTTCTATCGTAGGGAAATCACCCCGGATGACCAGGATAGTTCCGCCTTCAACTTCGAACGGATAATCCGGGAAGAAACCGTAACCATAAAACCTGAAATTAAAATAATTTCCACCCGTTATTGTGAAGGTGTCTTTCTAAAGCTTATTCAAATCTATTTTTTCTTTATTAATTTATTATTTTCGTTATCAAATGAGGACTTGTAAGTTCCCATATTTTTGTTAATGATTTAATATAATAGACAATCCTTTGTTCACACGTCAATTTTGACAACAATATATACAAGTAAAAAGCATGTATTTTATTATATTTAAGACAAAAATTATAAATACAATCATTTTCAACTAGCGGACCCACTTCGTTGGGCATAATGTTAACAACCCTTTTTTTATTTAGCCTATGACACTAAGCAACAGTGTCGCTTTCTATTGGTGAAAGAATTTTTAAAATCGGTTCAGTAGATCCCGAGATTACCCCTTACAATTTAACAAACACACAAAATTATTACTTCTTTATAATATTAGTATAGACTAGTACAGATATGGATAAGGGTTCCACCTGCATTCACCGTTGACAAAATTTTAAGACATGAGAGTTATTTAAAAGTCTTGAAGGACTTAATAATTAACTTTAAAAAAATAAAACCGACTTCATGATAATACCTATTCAACAAAAAAATAATCTTTCAAATTGGTTTATAATCGGCGGAGATATTGCGTATAAAAAAGTTCATCCCCAATTTTCCACCCTTGGGGGTTGTTTTTTATTATTAAATTTGAATGAGACCACCCTTGAGGTATTACCTATACGACGAAAAAGATTTGTTCAAATCGGTTCATAATTGGCGGAGTTATCGCGTAACAAACATAGAAAAAAAACATACGGGTCGAATTGAGAACCTCCTCCTTTTTGAAGTCCGTTGAAAATAGTTACCACTAACCACTCCTTGAACCATGTTCTGATTTGGTCGGTGATATCATCAATTTGATCATCCTTCTTCAATAGAATCAACCGAGACTTCTCTTTCTCAAACTCTTTCATATAGGTTTCGTTTATTCTCAATCTCATATTTCTCTTTCGTTCGTACATCTAGAAATTGGATATTTACAACGCTATTTTCAGCAACATATATTCTTCCTACTTTTACAATGATATTAAATAAAATAGATGTGTTATAAGCGCAAAATTTTGAAAACGCAAAAACATCCTAATTAGGACGTCTTACCTGTAGGTATTGATTGTTTTGCCGGTGCATTCACGCGCAACTGACAAAACTAACTATCTCTTTTTATCTTGTTGGTTTCATCATTTATCTCTTTCTATCGTTGTGACTTGTATGTATGTGTGCTACCGCTGCTGTGCGGAACACTTTTTTCGGTTGATTTGTGGGTGTATAACATATCTATTATAATACAATATCATTGTACTTATAAAGTTTGTGAGAATGTATTCTTTGTTATTCCTTCACGCAAAAACGGCTGGACCGATTTAGTTGAAAACTGGCATCTACTCTGCATCCCGGTATTCTTCCGGGATCGAGAACAACGCGGGTACAACCGCGGGGTACTAATCTATACTAATATATAAAGCTGAAGAGTTTGTTTGTTTGTTTGTTTGAACGCGCTAATCTCAGGATCTTCTGGTTAGAATTGAAAAATTCTTTTTTTATTGAATTGACCATTTATCGAGGAAGGCTTTAGCCTATATAACATCACACTGCAACTAATAGGAGCGAAGATATAATGGAAAATATGGAAAAAACGGGGAAAATTATTCATCGTTGAGGGCTTCCTTTGCGTGCGCTGCGAAAACGGTTCAAGATACAAAAAATAATATGTATGAAAGAATTATTCCTCTTTAAATGATCTAAAAAAGTCCGCGACAGTATATGTCTATCTTCTAAGATTGACTCACTATAACATAATAATAGAAATAGATCCGACGGGGACGAAGTCGCGAGCAACAGCTAGTCTATACTAAGGTTTGTGTGTTTGTTAAATTGTAAGGGGTAATCTCGGGATCTACTGAACCGATTTTAAAAATTCTTTCACCAATAGAAAGCCACATTATTGCTGAGTATCATAGGCTATATAAAACAGGATCGTTTACATATACCCAACAAAGTGGGCGCGGGACAGCTAGTAATCTTTACTAATATCTTTACTAATCAAAATAAGATATGATGAACTCTAACATCGGTCGGAACAGTTTTACTAAATTGCTTGGGGAAAACGCATTTCGTATTGCAGAAACTAGTATAATATAAAGCTGAAGCGTTTGTTTGTTTGAACGCGCTAATCTCAGGAACTACTGGTTCGAATTGAAAAATTATTTTTTTATTAAATAGACAATTTATCGAGGAAGGTTTTAGGCTACATAACATCACGCTGCAACTAATAGGAGCGAAGAAATAATGGAAAAACAAATCAACGGAGACGAAGTCGCGAGCAACAGCTAGGAGTTGAAGCAATTGTTTTTGGAAAGGTTGGAACATGAGGCTTATTGATTGGATAAATATGATTTTGTTGTATATAATATGTGTAAAGTAAATTTAAGTTAAATTGTAAATTTGGTATTTTATCAAAAAAGAGCGCATCTCGCCTTCAAACCTTTTAGTTTGGCGAGGTTTTTATGTTAATCTATACTGTATGTTTCTTTTGTTAATAAATGAAAAAAAAAGTAGTAAAATAAAATCTAACCTTGTTATTTTCTTCGTAATATTCAAGATGGTGTTGAAAAGGATCAGGAACCAACCCCAGTATAACATCTCTCCTTTCATCCAATTTGTGTTGCCTTTTCAGCAGCATATACTTTCTACACACAAGTGTAATAATTGTGCAATTAATATTAGTTTACGTATCGTATAATAATGGATATTATGTCTTCACTAAATGAGTATAGTTGTAATAATTATAATGCTTGTAATAATTATAATTGACAAATTATTGCTTAATATTGAGTCTGTGGCAAATGTCATCATTTGAATGTTTTGTCTCGCTCACTCACTTGTCACCGCGGGGTTCTAAAGAAAAAGCGGGAGCGTCACTCGTAAAACAGAAAATGATTGTATTCTATATGATAAATGTGTTAAATAAATATAATATCTAGTTAAAGTTCCTCCGTGTCAAAGAAAAGTGATTGTATTCTTTAAGATAAATGTGTTAAATTAATATTGTAATTAAAGTTTGGTTGTTATATACAAGTAACAAATATTTTAACAATATTCAAAAACACCCCCTTTTTTACGCATACTTACTATTTTCGGGGAAGAAAGGTTATGTTACTTTAAACCTATTAAAATCCGGCTTTTTAGAACGATGTACGCTCCCTTCTTGAACCACCCCAAGTCGTAATGCATCAGAAATACCACATGAGAGTACAATATCATAATTATTAAGATATATTTGACATTGACTTTTACCTGTATACTTTTTGTATCAAAATGGCGGCTTCTCTTCGTAAAAATAATGGCGCCTCTTTCGAGGAATCAGCAAAGTATAACTTTCTTCTTCTACACTTGGACTTAAAGTCTTCTTGGAAATACTGACTGAAATATAATTTTTAATTAATTTATAATCGCATTTAACTACACGAATTCAGAAGCTTGTGTTCGGAGTACACACAAGTTTTTGAGAGACTTCGATAAAATAAAAACTTTTTGTGTTTCGATAAAAATACGATAAACTAATTCTCTATGCGATTCTTTAATGAGTAGCTGAAGTATTTTGTAATACCGTGATGATTCAAAAGTGTTACTATATGTAGCCTGGTTGAATACCTAAAGATGCGTTTGGCTTGACTAACTCGGTAAGCTATAGGTGTCAAAGTTTTATGATATCGACGACGATTGCATTTCGAGTGGAGCGTAAGCATCGAATAAAATGCCGAAAAGGTTTATATGTATAATACATGCGATATGCGTACCAAGCTGGAGCTGGTCGCTAACTTGTTTTATAAAATTTATTGTATTTAAAATTACTTTTTACGCGACAAAAATATAACATAAAAACTTACCGAAACCTTTCTTGCTTCTGAATAATATTCGCTTGAAGATATTCCTCTGTCAACACTGTGTGAACGCTTTCTTCTATAAAAATAAAAATAAAACTTGACGGTGAATGAATTCTACCACCAAGATTGACATTCACAAGTGCTTTATATATTATTATCTGGAGCAAAATACAACTACTAATTTGAGATTTCCTGTACGTATAGCTATCAGAATATGGTCAATGTCACTCATAATTGTGGTCACATTTTATGGTATTTTTACTGTTTGTATCTCATTGTCAATTGCGGTCATAATCACGATCGTTGCCACGGTCACTCATACAGTTGAGGTCATGGTCAGTTTCGGTCACTTTTTATACTGTAACGTGGTTTCCAAAACCAAACCTTCAAAGATCTCCTGTTCCGAAACGTACGCAGGGAGAGGTTCTTCTTCAATAACGGGGAAGTCATCATCAAACATAGCATTTTGTGATACAGGCGCAGCGGTCGGTGGCTACAAAAAATAATAAGTATAAGTAATTTATGAAAATTAATATAAGTATTATAGTACTGGGGTTCAAGGACCTCTTTAGAAACAAGAAACCTTGATTAATAATACATGTATTTTTAGCCGACTTCAAAAAGCTGAAAGTTTCGTACGGAGAATGAATGACAATATATTGTATTGGAAATAACCTAGTACCTTTTTGGGTGGTGCGTTTTTTCTCACCACGGCATCAGCCCACATCTTCTGAAGCAACTGTTCCATGGAATCCGGTCTTAACTCTAGTGGTAGATGGAATGGTACCACCACCTGTTAATTCATGAACCTATGCTAAATACATATTCTAACTTTTTAACAAAATAAATGCGAGCAAAGCCGGGGGTCGCTTGTTGCTACATATAAACCATTATCATGAATCACTCTATCTATTTAAAAAAATCGCATTAGAATCGGTCGCGTAGCTTCAAAGATTTAAGCATCTATAGGGACAGAGAAAGTGACTTCCTTTGTAATCCCCGACGCAAAAACGAAGGAGTATCATTATAAGTTTGACATGTCTATGTAAATGTGTATGTGTCTATCTGTGGCATCGTAGCTCCCAAACGGTAGATCCGATTTTAATGTGTTTTTTTTCTTCCAAAGGTCTCAGTCAAAAGTGTTAGGAACGCTATGTTTGATGGAAATCGGTTCAGTTCAATCATTTAAGGTCATCAGATCATTTGTTAGGTGTTATAGGAATGTTACACGCTCAGTTTGCTTGCTTTTTTGGTTAGGGGATCATATATTTTGTAGAATGATATGTCTTGTATACTATGAAGCGATATAGAAGTGTAGACAATCTCAATTTAGTACCTGTATATCGAAAGGTGTCCTTTTCGTATTGATTAAAGCCTCGTCGACGTAAATATAATCATTTACTATCAGATGAACCAGTTCATTTCTTAGCTCGAACATTCTAGAAACAGTTAGTACTCGTATAGTTAGGGTATAACACTTTAGAGGGTTTACAGAGGTGCACGTTATTTATTGGAACTAAGTTCCTTATATTTATTAGTCTGCTGTTTACCGAAAGGGCTATTTTCGATAACTACCCTAAACCCTATAAGAGCAACTATCAGAGTCTCTTGCCGGTTCTTCTCAGTAGAAACTGCCCTCCGAACCGGTGGTAAATGTTTTGTAATACCGTGACGATTCAAGTGTTACTATATTATGTAGCTTCGTTGTTAAGAGATATATTTGACTTCGGAACACAACGTTCTTTTAGTAAAGTTATGCAAACTATTTTTATTATTCTATAAAGTGGTGAGACGAGCTAGGCTTCCTCCTGTTTACATCCCGGTATTGCCCTGGGGACGGGGACGAGGGTAACACCGCGAAACACAACTAGTATTTATATATTAGTAAGCTTTATGTAAGTCATGGAGACGTACCTTATTAAAAAAAATATATTAAACATACAGACGAATTGAGAACCTCCTCCTTTTTTGAAGTTGGTTAAAAATAAAGCTACTCACCGTTTCATAAACACGCTCACAATAGCCAGTATGTAAGGAGCTCGTTGCAAATGAACACTGTTGAGGTACGCGTCGTACATTCTGTTGATGAGGTCACAGTACTCCGCGTACAGCCGACCTAGAACTTCGGGAGGGACCCGCCGGTCTTTCAACCAGAAGCCTTTGGAGGCTTTTTCCTAAAAATCCAAACGTTTTGAGAGCTTATTCTTTAAACAAAAAATGACAATTCGAACTAGTATTTTTTTTTATTCTATAAAGTGGTTAGACGAGCTGGAGTTTTCGATTTTAATTGAAAGTTGGTTAATATGTGATTTTTTGACACTTTTTTATGTTAAATGTATGTTAGCTAACTATGATATTGTTTAATTGAGAGGCAAGATTGGGGGGCCTTGTCCAGCTTTGTTTTTAGATATATCTTGCAGAAATACCTACCCTATACCATACAATAATAACACCTAGAATCGCAATATGAGCACGCAAAGTGAAGCCATTAAACGTAGAGAATTTTGTCTACTTACATACATAGTTACTGCAGTGCGTCACATCAAAATTCGTATGTATTTCGTAGATTTCAATTGCCACATTTAAAGCGTAAATTTCTTATAGCATCAACAATATCAGTTGGCTTGTGTGCGTGTCATCGACTATAAGAACGTGCTGTTAACACCTACATATATACAGTTTTGGCTTCACTTACGGCGGACCGATTATAAAGGGACTATCAGTAGGTATATGCGGTATACGTTTATGCCCTATACGTTATACTTGAATATTTTTTAACTAACCTGAAGTTCAGCATCATTTTCTATGAGATCCTGAGCAGCGTCCAATGTCTTCAACCATTGCTTATGAGCCGATATCGTAACATTGAACTGAGGCGGAATTTTCAATGACATCACTACTTACTTATAATTTAGTTAAAGTACTTGATAATTTAGACTTTAAATAAGAATTTATCACATTATAATTTTGTTAAAACATAAAAATAGATTACGTAAATTTTGACATTCTTCTGCCAAATAATTATAAGTAATTTGGTGACGTTTTGATAGGAAATTAAAATAGTGCACTTTGATTTTTTTATGCTATGGTAGGCAAGCGGGTTGGTCTGATAGTATGCTACCACCGTGAATCGGTCCAAAGTGAAAGTCAAAAGTATCTTTATTCAACTAGGCTACATATAGTAACACTTAAATCGTCATGGTATTACAAAACAATTACCACCGGTTCGGAAGGCAGTTTCTACAGAGAATTGGTAAGAAACTCTGATAGTTGATCTTTTAAAAAATGAGATATCTTCTAAATTGTAATATAAACAAAAACTATTACAATATTTATAAATGAAATAAGTCACCTCCAGCGAGCGTTAAGAAATGTCATTCTAAGTATTTGTCTTTTTTTTCTTCTTAACAAAAATCTGAGAAATATATGTTTTTTTTGTTATATTTAAGGACGCCATTTTCAGAACGGGGCCAATGGAACTGAAATGGAATACTTTTCAGTCTGATAATCGAAAACAGGCGGTAGTTAAAACTAAAACAATATTATAATTAAAGCTTTTATTTCAAATATTTATTTACAAAGGACATAATAATTATATAAAAACAACAAAAACCACTCGAAAAAGATAAAAATAATCTTAAAAATAGTTTACATGTAGCGTATGATTAGTTCAAGGGAGAATTTTCTAAAAGGTTTTCACAAACATTGTTCTACCCTACCTATTTATTACAAAAGGCAAGGCTTATAAAAATCGACTATTGTCTTGAGTTTTACCTCCCGAAATTCTGATGTAAGTTACAAATCATTCTATGATCTAAAATTATTTATTTTTATTTATTTAATACTTTTTTACACACAGTAATATTAAACACTAAACAAATAAATAAAAATTTAGGTGTAAAAGGCAGCCTTATCACTTGTCACTTCACAAAGTGATTTCTTCCAGGCAACCCGAAAATAAAAAAGAGAGGAAGGGTATGTGAAAAGTGTAGGTTTAATTGAAAAAAAAAAGATCAAATAAAAGATAGACTATTGAAATACTTTAATATATAAATAATAGTGACACAGATAAACCTGTTACCTTTAAATAGTTAATTACCTCGATACCTTATTTTTTACTTCTACGCAGGTTTCGTTCATCGCTAAAGATTCGTGACGCGTACTATACATAGAACATAAAAAAAACTTATCAGGCCTGTCATCGTTCTGTATTCAATGTAAACAGAAATTAAAATTATTTTTAAGATTATTAAAATTACAAAATATGGGTTTAGATCAATTAATAATGGTCCACAAGGTGGTCAAAATATACTAATTATTAAAAGGTCGAAAGCTATTAGGTATGTAGGTATGTCACCGGAAAATAACAAGAACAGCAACTTTCGTAGGATTCTAAACGCTCCCGTTTGCGTAATTGTATTATTTTACGACCACATTTTCAAATTCACGCATAAAATAATATTACGTATGTAAGCAATAATGAAACGTCAAGTGCGCTCTGATTAATAGAATAACTGTCAACATAAACCAATCAGAGAAGTGTGTTATTTTCCGTATTTAAAAAAAACGTTAAATTTAAAGCTCTTCTGTGATTGATCGAACCTTTTAGAATATTACGAATGGATATTCGTCAGTTGATAAATCTACCACGAGACGTGGAAAATTGATAAATTTGCGAAAATGTGGTCGTAAAATAATACAATTTATCTCTCGTTTAGAATCCTACGAAGGTATATAAATTTCCTAGGAAACTTATAAATTTCCTTTTCTTGTTATTTTCCGGTGACATTTACATCACAGAATCCTCACAGTCGATTTTTAACCGACTTCAAAAAAGGAGGAGGTTCTCAATTCGTCTGTATGTACTATATTTTTTTGTAACAACTAAAGATTACCCATAAACTGCTAGTTTTAACTACAATTACGATCATAACATAGCTTAGCGGAAGTTAGTGAAGTATATACATATGTAATTTTAAATAATCATTTCATAGTATAAAATAGGGTCTCTTTCATCTGTCCCTTTGTGTGCTTAAATCTGTAAAACTACGCAATTCATTTTCATGCTCTTTTTTTAATAGAGTGATTCAAGAGGAAGGTTTATATAAACCTTCCTCTTGAATATGTATAATACATGCATAATATATGGGCGAAGCCGGGGCTGATCACTAGTTAAATAAAATTTTTAATAGTACTATTTTCTGACGTCCGTCTACCATCGAAACGTTAGTGCTAGGAAAAACCTTTGTATGGACATAGGAGCTATATCCATACAAGGTTTTATGGATATGGTCAAGCTCAAGACTATCTGTGTACCAATTTTCATTATACTATCGCTTCACTGGTTGTGGCGTAAAAGCGAGACAGACATACAGACACAGAGATACTGGCATTTATTATATTCTGGTATGGATAAACGGTGTCAAGATGTATTACTGGTCTGAGAGCATATAAAATACGATATGTATTTCGTTTTCAATGTCGCTATTAGATTATCTTTCTAATATTATATATAATAATCTATCAGTATTAACTATTTTACAGTAACATGTAGCTTATATTAATTATTTCAACATACATTAAAATAAAAATTTCATGTATATATTTAACAGTTATGATGTCACAACCCACATTATAATGTAGTTTGTTAAGCAATGCTCAGCAAATACTTAACAAAATCATCCCACAAACAAAACCCCTCATCATTCACTGGACAATTTTCCAACTCCAACACCAAAAACTTTGGAGGATTATTTTCAGACAGCGTAGTATTATACCTAATTTGTTCCTTCGATTGATAAACATATTGAATCTTTAGTAAATACTTCTTTGATAGTAAATCATACCACTTTTGAAATACAATTTTTTCTCCAATCGGGGTGGATACAAACTCGTCGGTTAGCTTAAAAGGCTTGAACTCCATAGCACTTAACACTACATTGATATTCGCATCATGGCCCATAAGTAGGGCCACTTTAGGATATTCATCAATTAAAAGCTTAGTCATATACTTAACAAGAGGTCGAGATATGTCCTTAGCCACAATAAATGTCTTATAAAGGACATTATGATAGTCCTTTGGAATAGATAAAATTGATTCCCAATCGCTCATTTCTTGTAGTTGTCCCCACGCAACGTTTTGGAGTGAAAAACCGCTGTAGTACTCCATAAAAAATGCATCTACTACTTCATTACAAAGTTTCAGCGGTCCTGTTAATTTGGGCTTCATACCAGCTTTTATATTTATCATATTATTTTCACTGGACATATCACATTCTTTATCGATTTGACATAAATCGGATGCTGTGTAATTTAATATATTTTCCATTTTTTCATATGAGGAATTCAAATTTTGTGTTTGAAGTATTAATTGCATTTCTTCGATAGCTTTGTTTTTAAAAGCTTCTGTATTATTATGAATGTAAGGACTGAATATAGAATCATTTTGGTCAGATGAGTGATGTATAGTAATGTTACATTCGGAGAATGCTTTTGTTACAAAAGCATCAGCAGATAACATAGTTCTTTCCATGTTATTGGCATACACAAAGAATTCTGTCTCATCTGGACATGTTTCTTTTAAAAGATTATTTCTTTGCAGCCAGTCTTTGATATAGCTTCCCATAAAACCTTCCAGCATGTAACCTTTTTCCGTCAAGTATCCCGGTTTCTCGCTCCATTGCGGCCACTCAAAAGGTGTTATTCCTTTTAGATTCTTTGATAGCGGCGTTCTTAAATTATGTCTGCTTAGTATCACCACTTTTTCTAATCTATATTTGTCGACAGTCTTAAAATCGAGACACAATAACAGAACAAAAACACTTATTGTACAACAAAAGAATAAAAAGCACGTGAAACATATATTGCGCGCGAACATGACTGTGTTTGACTGATACGAGGATAAATATTACAAGTAATGCATGTCAAGAGATAAAAATACACTTCTTTGTTATTACTGAGGTCATGGGTGATTGATTTATGAATTCAATGTGAAAATATGCTGTGTTATCGTGTGACCTCTTAGCACGTATAAAAATGTGAAAGTGTTACCTACAGATTTGTTAATACATCCCCGTTTAGGTAAGCGCATTGTGTAACTATGATTGAAACCTTGCTAATTTTTGCCTATGAAGTAAGTTAATATCAAATCATAGTGTTGGACAGCATTTTCAGTAAAAGCTTATATCAAATAAGTAAATGTAGTCCAAAAGTAAAATAACATCAATTATTTATACAACTTATTATTTACTTTACGAGTTTTTCATATTTGTATAAATATTTACGAACATCAGCTGTTTCATGTAAACTAAAATAATTGATCGATTGAATGTCAAACTAGATTGACATATTATTTGACATGGCAATTTTAACTAAATTCTGACTAACGTCTGGCAGTATTTTTTTTTTATCATTAACAGTCCAATCACCTACCAGATTAGATATTCTTTAGAAGTACAATCAAAATATTCGATTGTGGTTGCTGAAGAAAATTATATTATTGTTTTAATTATTATACTATTATACTCGATCTTAAATTTTTTATATTCTGAATGTATCTGTTTAAAATAAATTATCTGTATGCAAGAGACGACAGTGACAGATCTAGAAAACTCGCTAGCCGCTAGAAATAAAAATATTTATTGTCATTTGTCAATTTCATTCGGTGATTCGGGAGAGTGCATTTTTACTTTCTATTTTTAGAAAAAATAAACGTTGGTTACTGACCCGCACAAAAGTTAAGTATATTTATAGATTTAAATAGAGACATTATGGGCGATTCAACAGAAAATCCAGCGGTAAGTCGTTATAATTTTGTATCAATCTTTTTGAATTACATATAACAAACAAAATATTTGTTATAATTCAGGATGTTTTTAATTTAATTATAAATATTCGTCTAATAATCTTTACTTATAAATGTTAAACGAACCCATAAAACTTTTCCAAAGTTAAACAGAACTTTCTGATAAAATAATAACTTTAAAATATTATTCACAACTAGTATCCCTAAAACTGATCCTAAATAATATAGTGTTTTATTTTATGGTATGTAGTTGTATAAATGAGGTGCATTATTTTTTATAACAATGTAACGACAAATAATAATACCTACCTTAATCGCAAAATAAATCGCAAATCCTCAATTATATATATCGTCCCTTTTTTTTACAGGTGAAAAAAATATAAAAATATGTAGCTTAATTAATTATTTCTATTGAACTTTGAATACTATTTATTGATATAAATTTAACTTAATTTCAGCAAGCAAAACCGAAAATCAAACATGATTGGTACCAAACGGAGGCTTTAGTAGTTGTCACTATTCTTATTAAAAATGCACCGAGTGAGAAATTGAAAGTTTACTACAGTGATAGAAGTGTGAGTATTATGTTATTTATGATTATTAATGGCTGATTATTCCCTATTCGATAAAGTATATCTACCCTGCTGTTTCACTCACAAAGTTCCTGTTTAATATCCTATCAGCTACTCTACTTGTATGCCGAATTTCATACAGAAAGAAAGAAAGAAAAGAAATTTTATTCTGAATAGATTTGAATCAAATACCTTCAGAAAGTCTACATGGTGCCTACCACCGGTACGGGAACTAACCCGAGGCGAGAAAAACCGGTGTAAGTAACTCGCATGGGTCCCACACTTTTTAGCAAAAAAGGGGGAAAAAATCATCTTTTAAAATATACAAAATTTACAATTCTGTAACTTAACACAAGTATAATATATTAAATACATCAACATACAATTCAAGTAGATTGCATAAAAGAAAAACAAAGATACATACTTGCAAACTTTCATAATAGTGACTGACTTACTTGACTTACTATCCTATATCCCCTAGGGGCAGAGGGCGTCCACAATGCGGCGCCATCCCGTTCTGTCTTTGACGTCCCATTTGATTTCGCTCCAGGTCTTGCCGATTACCTTCGCTTCGTCAATGATAGTCCGCTGCTAAGTCTGCTTAGGAAGTCCACATTTACGTTTTCCTTGGGGATTCCAGATCCAGATCAGATTTCATAATATTGGACAACATTATTTACATATTATATTTAATAAACCTTATCTTCCAGCTTTCAGTATCATGTCCGTTACCAAACAAAGATACAGAATACAGCTTAGAATTAAACCTAGCGCATGAGATAGTGCCGTCTATGTGTACATACACAGTGTCTCCCTCTAAAGTAGAAGTGAAGCTTAGGAAGAAGGAGGGATTGCGGTGGACAGTGCTGGAGGGTGACGGAGTGGAGGAGAAAGTGAAGCCTATACCTCAAGGTGAGGATTTTTTTACAGTAGAGAAAATTAAAAAATAATAAATAAAAAATCATTTATTGCCCAAAAAAAGACCTACAAACCATACAGAATGACTCCACTATTACATAATATACCGTACAATAAAAAAATTAAAAATTTAAAAAGAAAATAATTTAACACTTTATTGGACAATAGGCGACTACTCAGTGACGCTCCGGGCTTGCACCCGGAACACTGGTTTTCAGTAGTCGCCTTTTTCTGAACTTTCCTATTTACTTATCTAAGATGCGGGAAAGTTTTTTTTTTTTTTTTAATTATAATTATAATCTATAATATAAAAATGAATTGCAAAATGTGTTGGTAGCGCATAACTCGATAACAGCTGAACTGACTTACATAATTCTTTTCTTAGAATACTCCTGGATGTATGAGGATGGTTTTTAGGCAAAGAAAACTGGAATAAGGTTCCGAGTAAAATTAGTACGGCGTGTTCGAAGTCGCGTTGGGCTGGCTATTTATATATAAAGCTGAAGAGTTTGAAAGAAAGAAAGAAACATTGTTTGTTTGAACACGTTAAACTCAGGAACTACTGGTTCAAATTGAAAAATTATTTATTTATTGAATAGACAATTTATCGAGGAAGGCTTTAGGCTACATAACATCACGCTGCGACTTAGGATTAACTATAGGAGCAAAGAAATATAGGAAAAACAAATCAACGGGGACGAAGTCGCGAGCAACAGCTAGTTAATCATAATGACTTTTATGTTGAGATTTCTTAAGTTCATCTATTCTCTTATCTGAATATATTTAAAATTAAGTGTCTAATAATCTGTCCGCGATTGACTCCTAAACTGCTGAACCGATTTTAAATTAAATTTGCACATTGTATGCAGTTTGATTGATCCAACTTAAAAGATAAGATAGCTTACATCGTAATATACGCCAGCGAAGCAGAGGCGGGTCGTTAGTAACGTATCTATTTTATGCAATCTCAAACAGACAATTCATTCTTAATTAATAATATAATGCGATAGTAACTCTGTCTGTCTTGTTACGCTTTCACTCCAAAAGTACTGAACCGATTGTAACGAAATTTGGTACACAGATGGTCTAGAGCCTGAGATAAAACATAGGTTACTTTTTAACTGGAAAAAAAGGTTAAAAGGGGGGGAAGTCAAAGTTTATATGAAAGTCCACAGCTAGTAATAATATAATTAAATTTTCAGCTCATTCTACATTGATAATAAATATATTTTTTTATTATGGATTTTTTGAAAAAAAAAATGATTTTTTTTCAGCTGTAATCGATGCGTCGGGTCCACAACAGCCTCCAAAAATCTTTAGAAAAGACTGGGATAAAATCGAGAAAGATATCAAGAAAATGGTATGTTTTTAGTTTTTTTTTATGAATCTGCAATCAGTCTTCAGGAACCATGAACAGATTGATTGTGCGAAAGGAGGACTTTTACGGAGATCAGTGCCAGCGCCCTGATCCCATTTATCGTAGCACAACGCCAGTTCGCTTCAACCGAAATGCTCTCTGTTGTAGTAATGCCTTTAAAAGGGGACTACGATGCAAATCTCCTCAACCGTAGGTATATTTAGATACTCATAAATCTCTGATCCTCGAGCAAACCATGGTGCAGCAGATATCACCCTTAAGATGATGTTATGCGATCTCTGTATGCACATAATTTGGCTTTTGCTTGCTGAGGACCAGAGTTGGATACCATATCCTCCAGATGGTTTAATGATGGAACAATAAACTGGTTTTAGTAAATATTAATAAATACAATTTTTAAAATCTGAGTCAGTATCAAGTAGCATATACACTATGCTATGATCACGGGGATACTAGCTACTGTTTCAATTTTTGGAGTTAAGTCTCACCCCTGTATATTAATTATTGATTTAAATATTACAGGAGGAGGAAGAGAAACCGGAGGGCGAGGCGGCATTGAATGCGTTGTTTCAGAAAATATATGGAGAGGGCTCCGATGAGGTCCGTAGAGCGATGAACAAAAGCTTTGTGAGTATACTCTTATGTGTTTTATACTAGTCGTGTCCCGCGGTTATACCCGCGTTGTTACCGTTTCCGGGGCTATACCGTGATGAAAAGTGTCCTATGTGTTAATCCAGGGTATCACCTAGGGGTTGTCATTAATCACGTGAGGCTTAAAAGGGGGGGGAGGGGTTTGATAAAAATAACGAAAATATCACTAGAGGGAGGGGGGTGTATAAGATATCTCGTGTATTTATTTTTTCGTCATTTATTTTATAGTCCTTAATTTCAGAATAAAATAAGATTAAAGTTTATACCTGTATTTAAATTAAGATAATATTCAGTAAATTGTAAGATTCCTTGTAGGTACTAAAATACACGTGATGTTGAGAGGGGGGAGGGGGGGTGGTCTTAAACCTCACTACGTATCACCAATGAGGGAGGGGGGGTTAAAAAATGCTAAAAAAGGTCACCTGATTAATGGACAACCCAGTATCTTATAATATACCAAATATCAATTAAAGCGGTCTAGCCGTTTTCGTGTGAAAGAGTAGCAAACATACACCCATACATACACTCTCACAAAGTTTGACATTTATAAAATAAGTAGGATAGTAGGATAGTGCATTTCATTTTGCAGTCTAAGTCAATTTTATTTAAACTTCATTACACATAAACATATAAAATTTTCAAATAACTATGCACATGAAATGGCGGCCTTATCACCAATAGTGATTTCTACCAGGCAATACGTATAAAATAACAAAGAATCAAACATATAAATATCTTTATTCAATCAGGCAACATACAGTAATACTTATAATGCTCAATTTCCAGGTGGAATCAGGCGGTACTGTCCTCAGTACAAATTGGAACCAAGTGGCCAAAGAAAAAGTAGAAGTGAAGCCCCCGGATGGACTCGAGTTTAAAAAATGGGACGAATAAATTATATCTGATAATTACATAAAGCGTTTTCCAATTACAGCACTAGAGCGTATTATGCGGCATAATGCTTAACGTTGAATGTTTCAATTACTTTCAGTATTCATACATTGAGCACTCTCAAAAGTACTAAGTAGTGCTTTCGCTGGATGCGAGCAATTACATGTGCAGTGACAGAACATTAACAAATGTTTTTCTTTAATTTGGCATTGATGGAAATGACGCACTATGCTGTGTAATTGGAAAATGCTGATTATACATAGAGATATATACAGGGTGTTAAAGACTTAACTCCTTAAAATTGAAGGGATGCATCTTAGACAACGATTCTGAAGAATAAAAAGTTCGGATTAAATTTTTCTTTAGTTTTTTTTTTTAACTTTTTGAGACCCAGTAAGTATATTATAATACTATAGTGCAGTGATATCTCTTTTATTTATCCTAATAAAGCTAAGAAACGATAATATTTTAAATGCACCAATGTATTGTAAATGAAACAAGTGGCTTACTGCACCCACTATGAAGGTATTCCATTGCTCGGAAAATAGGAATTAAATTTAAAACATTAAATATTTTTTCAAATATCTCCGTCAGTATCAGTTATCTGACTTAAGACTCTAACACCCTGTATTCTACAAATATTTATTTTAATACATTGGTCTTGAATTAAAGTTCTTTTAATGCTGGGGCCACAACTTAACGGAATAATTTCACAATATATATAGCTCAAATGGCGGTATATCAAAGAGCTCATGAAGCGGTTACAATATATGAGCATTCACGTTAACCGTTAAAGTATATAATAATAATTAAGCCTTTTATTTCCGAATAAACATGTGATCTTAGAGTTAAATATTTACATTTGTACTTTGCACTGATAGAGCAAGATCATCAGACGCCATGCATTTTTCAGTGAACGAAACTTGGACGATTGAGCAATGCTAGTATGTATCATATTGTATGTGCTAGTATGTCTGCTCAGTCGGCCAATTTTTAGGCCATTTTAATGCGTTAAAATTATCGCGATAATGGGCATTGTAGTTAAACGATAGTGTGGCCCCAGTGTAATAGACTTGCGCTAACCAAATACTCAAACGCAAATCAAATTTAAGCACGCCTCGAAGCCTAGTTATTTAGGCTATTAGCATGGCGAACTGTCATAGTACCTATTTGAGTTGTACTTACATTTGAATAGCTTTTCAGTATTCCGGCCTTAGTATCGTGACCTAAGTGATATTTTGATCCAAGTGATTTGAAGTTTAGTTTCTATGTGAAAGATGTCGACAAGTTGTATATGTCGCAGGCGGATTGTATAATCCGCTGTATTACATTACGGCTAGCCGTTTTACAAAACAGGGCCGTTTTGCAAAGCGGCGGTTGAACGATTAGCCGTATTGAATGCGGATAAGTAAAAAACCGCCTAAATGTATACATCGCCATATGTTAGTTTTTTGATATAGTAGGTTAGGTTAGTTATTTATTATTATAAAAAAAACTTATTTACTCATCTTTAATAAAAATGAAGCTGAGTATTCAAGTTTTTTTTATAATGATACAAAACTAACCTAACCTAACCTAATTTAATAAAAATAAAGCTGAGTTATCAAGTGCTTTTTACAATGATACAAAAACTATGACAATGATACAAAAATAATTAGAATATAAGAATTTATAATGATACAAAAACTACGCATGCCAATACGGCTAAACGTTGAACCGCCGCTTTGCAAAACGGCCCTGTTTTGTAAAACGGCTAGCCGTAATGTAAAACAGCGGATTATACAATCCGCCTGCGACATATATATGCTAAATTTGGAAAAAATATCATAAGCGCGATTCAGAAATCGGCGCATTTGTAGCGCTCGCTATATACCTAACCATTTAATATTAAGATATTAAGTAAAGGTTATTCTTCAGTTTTCTTTCTTTTTTTAATAATTGTAATACCAATGTATTAAAATAAATAAAATATAAGAATTACAAAATGAACTACCTAAGCTATTAACCGAAGCGCCTTTAAAATTGTGCATTTGACTCTGCGCAAAATAAAATAAATATTATCTTAAAGGTTGTTTTATTTGTGTGAAACCCCAGAAGAGCTTTAATAATAATAATCATATTTTTTATCTTTAAAAAGGTATCAAAGTTAAGTATTTATTACACACTCATTGTGTTTCCTTCGGTAAGTAGGAGCACATTTTCCCTTCCCTTCCTTTATTCCCTTTCTTGTCACAAATTTATTCCTTATTATTTTTAAAACTCACTCAAGGCAGCTAAGCTTTATTTCTTTATTTTTTAAACATTCGAAAAACAGACATACATATATAGGTTAGAAAAAAACATTTAGATTTTCTTTGCGACTGGTTCATTTGTAAATTTTGATCAATCTTGTCAATTGTTAATTATATTTTAAAAGATGATTTTTTCCCTCTTTTTTTGGTAAAAAGCGTGTGAACCGTGCGAGTTTCTTACGCCGGTTCTTCTCGCCGGGTTAGTTCCCGAGCACGGTGGTAGGCACCATGTAGACTTTCTGAAGGTATTTGTTTCAAAATATACTCAGAAAATAAACACTTTTCATGGGCTCAGGTGGTCGCACGGTATTATCCGCATTTATGCATGTATCATACACTTAGGCCTTCCTCTTGAATCTCTATCTGATAAAAAACTTCATGTAAATCGGTTGCGTAATTTCAAAGATATAAGCATACATCGGGCCAGACATAAGAGAGCGACTTTGTTTTATATTATGTAATGATAATTATGAATAACTAGCGACCCGCCCTACTTCGCACGGGAGCCACTACAGCATGTCCTCATACACAACGTTCACAGCTGTTTTGTCAACCCGCGGTCGGTACCGCAACAACTACGTCCCTGCATTTTAAATTTGTAATATCTTCGGAACTATTCACTTAAATTACATGCTGTAAAAAGCATATTGATCTATAATAAATGCAAAATTTATTTAAGCTACTTAATTGGATAAGGATTAATGCTGTATAGTTAAAAAACACATCGTAGATAACCATTTATTAATAAAGGATTAAAAATGGTTACGGTGGGTTATACTGAGAAAAAAAAAACACTGAAAATCGAAACATTTATTTCACAATAAATTACTTTCACATAACATTTAAACTTAACACAACTGCAGCGTCAGGTACATACATACATTTCGTGTAGGAATCTGTGTCATTCACTAATATTCTATTACGAAAGTTTGTGAGTCTGGTTGCTTGTTACTCTTAAACCCTTAAAACATCGTTCTTAAAGAAACCTTTCTCATGTTTAATTTAAATAACTTCATTGAAATGTTCAAGTCAGATAAATATATTTTTCAATAACCGGTTCGGAAGAGTGTCTACATAGAACCGGCAAGAAACTCTTAAAATAAAAAACCAACGAGAGAGCGATTTACTCAGTCCAAACTATATTAAATTATTTTGTTTATCCATAATGTAATTATAAAAAAATGTAAAATGACCAACCCACAAGCTTTCATATTTACAATATTAGCAGGTATTTAGTATGACATATTATTAGTTTCAGTAGCTCGCGAAAAATATCAAACTCCGTGCGTTAGAAAGAGACCTACAGCTATAGGTCGCGTCACGAATGTTTAGCGCTTGACGAGAATAGCTGCGCATCGGTAGAATCGCGCTCGTAATTGACGTATTGGTGCTCAAAGACAACACGACTTGGACAACCAATCAACGCTCGCGCACCCGACGATTACGCGCCCCGCGCGCCGCACCGCTACCTCGATACCTCATTTTTGACTTCTGCGCAGGTTTCGTTCAGCGCTAAAGATTTTTGACGCTACTTATAATTCCAGTCAAACATCGCGTCATCTTCTTGCACACACTGTCTGCCCGCTATCTATGGGCAGACGACTGACATGACATATACAGTGTGCGAGTGAGATGGCGTTACATAAAGTTAAAATTAAGCCTACTATCTCTTTCTAAAAGACGATGTTCATCGCTAAGTTCTTTCATATTATTTTTTTAAAAATATTATATAGGTAGTTTAAATCGTATTGCTTTGTTTTTTAAAAGATTGGACTATTATTTTAATTCTCTGTATTATCAACATAAAAAATATTAGTTTTCACAATTAAATTCTTGTAAATAATTTCAATCATAGTTTTGTACTACACATTACCACGTTTTAGTAGATAATTTTATTCGTTATTTATTAAAAAAATAGCTGACCCGGCGAACTTCGTATCGCCCTATAATCATGAAATATCAAAAGAATGAAATGCTAATCTTTTCTTACATAAGAACCTTCTCCTAATAATAACAAATACAACAAAAAAAAATCAGCCAAATCGGTCAAGCCGTTTTCATGTTATGTCGTGACAACGGAAAACGGGTTTCATTTTTATATATAAAGATTATTTATATAAATTTCATTTTGAATCTCAATATCAAATATACAGGGTGTTAAAGACTTAATTCCAAAAATATGGACATTCAGACAAAAATTATTCTAA
>JADANM010006598.1:5056646-5067206 GCA_026213755.1 Eurema hecabe
ATACAAACTCACCTCAACAAAGAGTTAACGATCACGGAATGGTAGAAACTATTGCTATTGAGGTTCAAGCACACTTTCATAGCGTCATTTGTATGAGGCATTATCCTGAACAGAGACACGAAGCAGTCGGTCAATAGGTCCAGGTCTGAATAGCCTAGGTTGTAATTAGTGCGTATGAACGCTTTAGACGGGTTGAAGAGGAGAGCCTGGGGACAAAACATGTTATTATTACTATACAGTTACGTGTACACTGTCTTAATATAGATATAAATTACGTGTCACGTTGTTTGTCCGCGATTGACTCCTAAAATACTGAACCGAGTTAGCGTGAGCTTTAGCGTTATTCTTAACGTTAACGTAAGCTTTAACGTTAGCGTGAACGTTATTCTTAACGTTAACGTGAGCTTTAACGTTAGCGTGTACGTTATTCATAACGTTAACGTGAGCTTTAGCGTTATTCTTAAAGTTAAAGTTTATCTTAACATAACTCAACGTTAGCGTGAACCATACCCTAAGCGTTAAACTAAGCCAAAATTCAACTCTAACCCAATTCTAACTTAAACTTTAATACATTAATGCCGGATTACTGAAACGCTATTCAAATTTGTCCGATTTCTAATATGTTTGTCAAATACACTCGTGACAACTCGAGTACTCGTGGGCGGCGCTGATCACTTAACATCAGTTTGCCTCCTATTATATAAAAAAAAAACTAGTCTTGAGGCGTGCTTAAATTTGATTTGCGAAGAGTATTTGGCCGTAACTTAACCTTTACTCACCTTAAGATCATTAATAACAGATTTTACGAGAACAAAAGTGACGTTTCCGGAGTCTGATATATTTATGTAAGTGGAGGCTTTACATAGTTTAACACAAGTTATTATCGCGGCTTCGGTCATCTGTTTCGAGTTGTTCTGTGGACCTGGAATAGATATACAAAGTCACAGTTAAAGTCATCTCTGTAAATGGATTACATGAACTTAGCATACTTAATAAGTTATTTTTTATTTATTTATTTATTCCAATATATAATTAACACGGCTATTCACCAGTTACGCTAATTATAGTTATGTATGAAAGCGTAAAAAAAAGAGTTCCTTGCCGGTTTTTCTCCGTAGAAACTGCCTTCCGAACCGGTGGTAAATGTTTTGTAATACCGTGACGATTAAAGTGTTACTATATTATTTAGCCTAGTTGAATAAAGACACTAAAGACTTTGACTTTGAAAGCTGTAACAATGTGTTTAGTATGTCCGAACATAGAAATGTAAAAAATGTAAGAAACTTAATGTAAATGCAAAAAATCTATATATGTATATAAAAGAAAGTCGTGTTAGTTACACCGTTTATAACTCGATAACGGCGCAACTGATTTGGCTGAAAATTGGTGGGGATGTAGCTTAGAACCAGGAGAAGGACATAGGATACTTTTTATCCAGTTTTCAGGGGAATAATTTTTTATGAAACTAAACGCGGACGGAGTCGCGGGCAACAGCTAGTATATAAATAAAATCAAAAAAATATGCCTGACACCTATTCATCTAGGTAAGACGAAAAGCACTCACACCCGGAGACAGTCTTTAACAAACAACACTAGTCTACATACAGTAACAATAGACTCGTCCCAGTATCACACAACTATGTACACTGGCTCGGCAAATTGGTTAAAATTTATATTTTAAAATATAGTGTGCTCATATTTAGGTCGCGCCACGGATGTTTAGCGCTGGACGAAAATAGCTGCGCATTGGCAGAATCGCGCTCGTAATTGACGTATTGGTGCTCAAAGACAACACGACTGAAACAACCAATCAACGCTCGCGCACCCGACGATCTCGCGCCGTCCCCTCGATACCTTATTTTTGATTTCTGCGCAGGTTTCGTTCAGCGCTAAAGATTCTTGACGCTACTTATACATATGCGTTTGCGTGTGTGAGTGCGTGGGTCCGTGTCAGTCTCATTATTTTTTTTTATTCAATGAAGTGGTGAGAGCTGGACGCACTCCTGATGGTAAGAGAAACGCCAGCCCATAGCCAACGCAGTGCTACCCAGAACTTTGTTCCGGGCAGGGGTGCACTACACCGACGCTCCCCACTTTGAGTCATCAGATGTTAAGACTCATCAGCCCAGTAATCTCGCTGGCTACAGTGCCCTTCAGACCGGAGCACAGTGACATTTGCACATCACTGTTCAGGCGGTAGAATGTCTGGCACTGTGGGGGTACCCACCCAGTCGGTCTCCTGCGAAAGAGGCCTACCGCCGGAAGATTAGAGGGTTGTTTGATATTGAGACGTTAATTTTCACTGTTAGTTCTATTTTTTAGCGAAATATATCATAAAAAATACAACATCCTATATAATTATATTCAGAGTGTTTATATTTCAATGTATCTAAAAAATGAATCACATATGATACTATTAAATTTGAGTATTAGATTATTTTGTGTGTGTTTGCATGCGTAATTTCGATGTTAAAAAAAGAATTAATAAATGATCTCACTGAGGCCGCGCTTGACGGCGTCGATGAAGTGCTTCTTCTTGGAATGTCGAGGGCTGCACGGCGCGCCGCTATCCGCGTTCACTATTTCTTCCAGAACTTTCTGTGGACACCATTTTACCTTTAATTATTATATTAATTCAATGGTACATACAAATAATTAACTTAAAAAAAAACCGACTTCATGATCATACCTATTCAACAAAATTATCGTTCAAATTGGTTCATAATCGGCGGAGATATTGCGTATAAAAAAGTTCTTCCCCAATTTTCCATTTGGGGGTTGTTTTTTTATTATTAAACTAGCTGTTGCGCGCGACTCCGTCCGCGTTTACTTTCATAAAAAAAATTTCCCCTGGAAACTGGATAAAAAGTATCCTATGTCCTTCTCCTGGTTCTAAGCTATATCCCTACCAATTTTCAGCCAAATCAGTTCAGCCGTTCTAGAGTTATAAGTGAAGTAACTAACACGACTTTCTTTAATATATATAGATTTAAATGGGACCACCCTTGAGGTATTACCTATACACCGAAAAAATGTTTGTTGAACAAATCGTTCAAATCGGTTCATAATTGGCGGAGTTATCGCGTAACAAACATAGAAAAAAAAACATACGGGTCGAATTGAGAACCTCCTCCTTTTTTGAAGTCGGTTGAATACACAAAAAATCTTAACTTAGACAATATTAGTGACAGGCGACCTTATTTATTATAAGCGATTGCTTCCAAGCAACCACTCGACAGAAAAACTTAAAATAATATTATAATACATCATAATTATCTTCAAATAGTATAATACAACGCTTATTGTGAACAATTTACCTGATGCTTTGCTCCTTAAAAACCAATGTTTTTAATCCAACATTAAAATAATTTTTCAATTTGAACTAGTTCTTGAGATTAGCGCGTTCAATCAAACAATCTCTTCAGCTTTATAAACTAATAAAGTATAGATTCTATTCTTTCGAGTATCATCTAAAATTATTTTCTTACCTGATTCACCTATAATTATTTTCCTACCAGATTTACCTAAAATTATTTTTTACCTGATTTATCTATAATTATTTTCCTACCTGATTTGCCTAAAATTATTTTTTACCCGATTTATCTATAATTATTTTCTTACCAGATTTACCTAAAATTATTTTCCTACCTGATTTACCTAAAATTATTATTTTTTTCTTTCTTACCGGATTCAATATAAGCAGCATGATCTGCAGCGGCCACATGGCAACCCTGGTCTTCTTGTTTTCAGAATAACTGTCCTGTAGTATATCAAACAGCGTGTCGCAGCATTTGCTGAGATCATCGTTAGGCCGAGACTGGACTTCTAGAAACTCCTGGAACATTTAAACATTGAATAAAATGATAATTTGAAGATTGTAAATCCCACTAATATTATAAATGCGAAAATAACTCTGTCTGCCTGTCTGTTACGCTTTCACGCTAAAACTTCTGAACCGATTGTAATTTAATTTACATGACACGAGAAAAGACATAGGCTACTTTTTAACTGGAAAAATAGGTTATAAGGGGAGGTCAAAGTTTATATGAAGTGCAGGTAAACTACACCTAGTAAATAATAAAAATTAAATAATATAGATAAGTAATATAATTAGCTGTTAAAAAAAATTTAAATCCGCTCATAATCGAGAGGACTGATCGCACGATAATAAATACACAAAAGAATAATCAAAAGCAAACAAAAAGAATACAGAAATTGAATAAAGTTGTTTTTGGATTAATATATGGAACCCTAAATTCATTAAAAGCCTTACCTGGGGGTACGTATCCATCCAATTCCATACAGCTTTCTCTAGGGACATCACTAAAACGATAGGCGTATATTTTCTAAGCAATTTGAACTTTTGTATACATTCTGAAAATTAGATAAAATCATATTAATACTAATAAATAAGTTGATATATCAAGGCGGTTATAACAACGCCCTCTGGTTTCAAGCTAAGCGGAGCTTGGGTAAAGGTGACTCGTTAACTGATCAACATATATACTTTTTTATAAATAATAAATACACATAATACTACTAGGGTTTATTTTGTTTTCATGACTGTACCGGGATAAAATTAATACTAATAATAATCTATTAGGACGTTAATTTTAACACAGCGCCATCTAGTCCCGCGCTACTAAATACATAGTAGCACCCAGAACGCAGAAAGCAATTACCTAAGACGTATAACTATAACAGACAGATTCAAATTTTACATCTATATATAAAACAAACACGGGTTTGTTACAACACTTATAACTCGGGATCGGCTAGACCAATTTTCATTATTTTTGGTTCGTTTGATTTATCCCAGCCCAATTTAAAAATGAAGAAAAAGTTATAACAAGGGGGGGTAACAAAATTTATATGAAAGTCCACGCGGACGGAGTCGCGGGCAACAGCTAGTATAAAATAAACATTACCTTTAAAAAGCCGAATAAGCCGCAATATATCAATATTTATATGTTGTATCAATTCTATGTCTATATAATCGGGGTTTTCATCTGAGCTAGAAGCGAGTTCCTGAAAAAAAAACAAAGTATAAAAAAATAATTGAGTTTAACTTTCTTCCCATTAAACTCACTCTCTCTTTAAAGTATGGCAACACACGTGCTTTATCATACAAGGTCTAGAGACTGATCAAATATTTAAATTAAGATAAATTAAATTAAAATATTTACATTTTGTATTTATTTTTTAACAACCGACGCAAAACCGACGCGGTGTGTGTTTATGTGTGTTCGTGAGTGTATGTGTGTGTGTGTGTCTTTCTGAGGCAACATAGCTCCCAAGCGGATGATCTGATTTTAATGCGTTTTTTTGTTTGACAGGTGTCCCTCGAGAGTGTTCTTAGCTATGTTTGATGGAAATCGGTTCAGGTGTTCAAGGTCATCAGGTCGTTTGTTAGGTGTGATAGGAATGTTACACACTAAGTCGAGGGTGTATGTATTTCTAATACTGACTTGGTAATTAAAGTTATATGTATTCTTATTATATTCATATATTAATATGTATAGAGTTGTATTATATTTCTTGTATACATGTTGTTTAAATTTAATTACTTATGTCAAGCTTCTCTGCCTACCCATTTTTTTTTGTGTTTATACATGCTGGTTGCCTGGCAGAAACCACTGACTAGTGATAAGGCTGCCATTTACATATATCTACTTCTTGATATTTGTTTACTTTGTTATTTGTGATCTTGGTTCATGTTATTTTTAATATCACTCCGGAGCTGTCAAGCTCCATGAGTGTTTATGGGTGGCGATGACCATTGACCATCAGATGACTTGCCTTTTTTATATTATAATAATGTTATAATAAAACTACACTGATATTTTTATAAAAAATATGATATAGTGATACACACCTGTAACCTCGCACTAATTCTATTAAAAACTGCATTGAAGAAATTCAAACTTAGTGCAAACAAAACCTTACTGGCCAGCTGTCTTAACAATATATTGTGAATGTTCGCTTCACATCTTATATCTGAAAGAAATATAATGAAGATATATATTGTGTTACACAAATAAAGGCAGGGTATATGTAAGGTATAGACATGTTTTATAAATCATTATGTTGCGCAAACAAAAATTAACTTTTAAAGGCCGGCAACACACTCGTGACATCACGAGTGCTCATGGGCGGCGCTGATCACTTTCCATCAGGTGACGCGCCAGTTCGTTTGCCCCCTATTATATAAAAAAAAATAAAAAAAAGTGACTTATACAGAAGTGACTTTAACTTTAACGACAACGCGTTTATTACCTAACCTAGTTTACCAATTACAGAGCACATTGAGACTCAATGTCGCACAATGCTAAATAATGCTAAAGCTAATTGGAACATGAATCAATTATATTTTAAGAGTGCTCGACTGTGCGAAGCGTAGTTGAAACTTTCAACGTTAAGTATTATGCCGCATAATGTGATGTAGTGCTATCATTAGAAAAGCTACCGTAAAGCTAGCTTAAATATGGCAACGCCAACAAAGATTTAAAGATTCATAGTCATGTGGTGTCATATATTGTTATTAACTATTATCTATTGACACTTGTTCAATTTGTTATGTATAATAAGTTGGATTAAGTGGGTAGTTAGTAATAATGCTTTGCATATAATATGTATTCATAACCAACTACATATCACTCAGTCACTTATGAGATTACACCCCTGCTCAGTAACACACCACCAAATTAAAAGAAACTCACCAATAAACTGACAGACTTCTCGCAACAGTATTTTCACGTTCATCGCCTCTTCGTATTTTGCTGTATCCTTTGGCTGGGAACTTAGGCATATCTCCAGGGTATCCAGAACTATAACTAGACTGTCGTGATAACCCTTCTCTATCTCCGTTAGAGGCCGTGTTACACATGATGTTAGCGTGGGTTGGTACTGAAAAAAGTATGTAAGTGAAAATATACATACGGTCGATTCGAAAAACTCCTGTCAATTTGAAAATTTACTTTTTAACGGACTTACAAAATGGATTGTTTATAAGTCGGTAAAATCGGTTTAATTTATTTAAAAAAATGGACTATATTTATTGAAGTCAATTTTGCTTCCACAAATCACACAGTAAATATTAAAGTTTAGTAGCTTTCTAAATTTATAAATGTCAAGTTTTTCTTTAAAGCAATTCCATGCTGGATGAATAAATTGGTTCGGCTTGCAGTGTAGTACAACCCCAAAACCCTAGTTTGACCACTGGAGTGCAAAATTTCATTTTCCACTTTGTTTTATTGTATACTCCATTTTGTCACAACCCTGGGTGAAAACACATCTTTCCCTCTTCTCCTCCACCTCCCTCAGAACGGCGTCAAGTAATATCATCTCATCGGAGATGTCACTGCATTTCGATAGGTAAGGGAGCACTGGAGGACATGTGTCCTATTCTTTATTCCCTCCTATCATTAACTTTTTCCCTATATTAAAGTTGATTAACTGAGTCACCTTTGTTTAACTTTTTTTTTGCCTCTCTGTGATTGGAGTTGCTCACATAGCATCAGCCTCATCACCTTTAAAAATAAACTCACCAGCTCGTTGACCCGCTGCAGAATCTTGGTAAGTCCAGAAATAACCAGCGAGAATCTGTGTCTACTGATCTGAACGAGGCAGGCTTTACACTGCTCTTCATTGATGCGAGAGTGGAGATTTTGTGCGCCAGTTTTGTACGGTAACTGGAAATAATTATAAAAAACTTGAAAACTATAATATCTTAATATATATAAACTAGCTGTTGCCCACGACTCCGTCCGCGTGGTTTTTTATATAAACTTTGACCTTCACTAACTCCCGTTCCCGTAACAACTTTGCAATATCCTGTTGCAACTAAGCTTTAAGTTTAATAAGGTACCTGCATGTCAAATTTCAAGAGACTAACATAAGGGGTTTGCATTTTTCATACAAAAGGATTTTGCCCCTAATACCCGTTCCCGCGGGAATTTCGGGAATTCCTTTCTTAGTGCACCTCTAGAGTACCTAAGCTACTTTCCTTCCAATTTTCAAGTGCCTATGCTTAGCCTTTCAGGCTGTGCGTTGATATGTCAGTCAGTCAGTCAGTTTCTCCTTTTATATATATACATTACGTCTCACTTTGTTTGTCCATGATTGACTCGTAAACTTAAAAATAATATAGCTTACATCCTGGTATTGCTCCGGTAACTGGAACTATGTGGGTAAAACCGTGGGAAATTGCTTATATATATATAATTTCTTTTGTATGTAACTTTCAAATAATAAGCTTATGATATTAACTTATGTATATAGTGTTATTCTTTAAATATTAGCTACTAGCATTATTTGATAAAATCTTTGAATCAATATAATATGTCTTCAATATCAAATTGTAAAACTAAAAATCTTATGCGATTTATGTTAAAACTACTATTCTTATATTGTTAAAAGCCTTGGCTAGTGGAACTTTGAATAAATAAAAAACTTTATATATGCTATACAATATCTCAGTCTTCATATTTAAAGGAATATTATAAAAAATAATTCTTATTGGAGGTTCATGAAATCTTTTAAATTTATACTTAAATTAAATAAATATAGTAATAGCTACTTTTCTGATTTTAAAAGATTTATTGATTCAAATACATGTTTAGATTTAATTTAAAATACTAATTGTTGTACGATTATTTTATTTATTTAAAAATTTACTAAGAATTGTCAAAATCAGCTGTATGCAAAAATAGCTTTGTTACTTTGAATTATTTTTTTTAATTTTAGTAATAATTTGATAACGTAAAAGCTGTGTAATTATTTAACTACTTAGAACAATCTAAAAGTAAAACTTCAGAAATACCTACCTTGCGCACGACCGGGTATATATACATATTTTAAACATATATAAGCATTTAAATTAAAATAAATACAAATAATTATTGCCTAAAAATTACATATTTTACTCCTATGCTGTTCATTGTCTCTATAATATATTGTCGTTTTTACATAATTAAAAATAAATATAAATAAAAGCTGGGTGGGTCCACCTACATTAAATTTATAATACGTTAATTATCTTACCTGCTCTTCAAAGCGTGCTATAAGAGTGTTGGCCCATTCTCCAGGCTTCTGTGTACCCATTTTTACTAATAATAACGTATTTAATCATTAATATAAAATTTATTCAAACAACACTGATCAAATCATCAATTCCACTATGAATATATTCTTTTTTTTACTAGTATTGACTTTATTGATGAAACTTGATGAAGGTATTGCTAGGTTCAATATTTCCTAGAAGCTTTTAAAAGCTTTTTCAATTTTCATTTTTATATAAAAATTATATAACGGGAGTGGGGAATGCAAGCATTTCTTTAATAAAAGTTTTAAATTCGTGAATTTATTTAGATTTTGCTCTGCACTAATTATTTCTACACACAATAAAATGTTCTTTTCGACTTTTACATTTTATAGCCTGTGCTCGTTTCCTTATCTGTATAGGTATAAAAACAATTGAGGGGTATAAAAGCAAATGCGCTTCGATCACAAAATACTGAAACTGAGTAATTCGCAACTTTCCACTGTGTCGTAATAAATTGTATTATTTTATCAGAAAGTATGTTCGTGCATCAAAATGATAAATTATTGAAATCGCCCTAATTAAAACAAATTAAATCTACATAAATTCTTTGAAAATCAAGAAATAGTGTAGGACTGAGGTGTTTTTGCATTTAAGGTTTTGAGTTAGGCGTGTTTGATTCTCATTGCTTTGGATTGAAGCGAATGTGCACCTCACTATGTAATTCGACAACTGTCAATAAATGACAGTAGTACAGGGCACCGATTGCAAAATAAAATGTTTTTTTACTATTAATAATTTAATAATATAATTAACAAATAAATTATAGATACTAACTACAAATTAAAATAAACAATATTTTAAAATGAAAACATCTTGACCTTCTTTTGATTTATTAGCATAAAAAGCGTCATGAAAAGATTCAGCATCAGTTAAAGTTATATTTTTGAAGTCGTAAATATTTTTTTTATTGTGCTGACATGCAGGTATAGTAATCGTTAATTTCCTTTAACGGTGAACGAAACCTGCGCAGAAGTCAAAAATAAGGTATCGAGGTAGCGGTGCGGCGCGCGGGGCGCGTGATCGTCATGTGCGCGAGCGTTGATTGGTTGTCCCAGTCGTGTTGTCTCGTCAATCGCTAAACGTTTTTGACGATTATTATAATAGTGGGAGATTTTTTGGAGAGTACCTTAAACAAATAAAAATTAAAACCCATTACCAAAAGCGAAACACAACATAACTGTTACTGTTTAGCATATAAAATGTTAGTATATTAGGTGCTTATTAAATTAGTAATAATTAAAATTAAAATAAAATAGAAAAAAATTGAAGCTTTCCATGCAAACCCTACTTCACCCGCTTATAACGGCCAAAATATTAGTGAATTGTTTGTTACTTTCCTGTCTTTTCCTTCACTCGTCGCCACTGATTATTATTTACCAGACGTTTCTGTGCTCGTCCTGCACGTGCCGGTGTATTGTATTCTTCCATTACAATAAGATAATTTAATAAAACACAAA
>JADANM010006598.1:5085697-5099482 GCA_026213755.1 Eurema hecabe
TATTGTACATTGCTGGGTTTATGGATAAGTGATTATAAATCGTTTTAATACATAGAAACCTAAATCAAATGAATAAAAAAATCTACACTTTAGAATTTCTGCATAGGTTACTGGTTTTGTTTGCAGAGTTTTATTGTAAGCAGAAGCAGCTTAGAACCCAGAAATGTTTAGGTATATTCTTTATCTGGGGTATTTTTCTACGTCCTATTTATTATTTACTAGCTGTTGCTCGCGACTTCGTCCCCGTCGGATCTATTTCTATTATTATGTTATAGTGAGTCAATGTTAGAAGATAGACATAATATACTGTCGCGAAGTTTTTTTAGATCATTTAAAGAGGAATAATTCTTTCATACATACTTTTTGGTATCTTGATCCGTTTTCGCAGCGTGATGTTATGTAGCCTAAAGCCTTCCTCGATAAATTGTCTATTCAATAAAAAAGAATTTTTCAATTCGAACCAAACAAACAAACTCTTCAGCTTTATATATTAGTATAGATTTCTATGTGCTATTTTATAAACACCCAAAATAATATAATATAAGTTATTGTTATGACATTCCTTATTTTATTTAGTTATAAATTATCTTTTACCGGAAAATTATAAAAAATATACGCCACGTTTTTTTTTCTATAAAGATAAAGCTTGAAGAAAAACCTTGCTTTGACACATATATACATAGTTTTTAAAATTTTTGTATTTTTTTTATAAGACTGCTTAGTGCAAAGTACGCTGTATCCGTCAACGTCCGCCGTCGTGGGTTCGATGAACAAATATATTCGAAATCTTCATTTCTATATTTCTGGGGTCTGGGTGTTGCTATATATCATATGTATGTATCTAATATAATGTATCCGTTATCTAGCAGCTGACAAAAGTTCTGCTTAGCGTGGCACTAGATGGCGCTGTGTTAAAAACGACCCGTAGTATTATTACATACAAACGAACATAACTAAACGGTTATTTTAATTATTTTTACTAAACTATATATAATTTTGATAATTTTAATCACTATAAAACAGAGTCGCTTTGCACAGTCTGTCTGTTCCTATTTAAGTTTAGATCTTTAAAGCTACGCAATGGATTTTGATGCGGTTTTTTTAAAAGATTGATTGGTTCATGTGGAAGGTTTATAATCTATATGTATATATTCTATATAATATATTATGCATAATATGCACGCAAAGCTATAAAATTCCAAAAAATACATCTTGATCCAAGTGACGTCACTTGGATCCCAATTTTATTTTTACATGTTAATGAAAATCCTTATTTTAAACAGAAATTTAATATAATAATTATTGTGTATTTAGTAATAATACTGTCGACAAATATGTTATGTATGTATGTTATTAAGAGGTAAAATTCGTTAACACCTACGGATATATTTGGATCCGCTGAACCGATTTCAATTAGTTTTTTATGAATAGCAAGACGCATTATTTCTGGCTATATTTACTCCTAAAATATTCTTTTGTATGTGTAATCGTGATTTACTGTTAGTTATAAAGAAAAAATATTTACTGGAAAAATCATTTTTTAATATTAACTATTGAAACTATTTGATGGTAAAAAAATTGTTACTATAAATAAAGTTTTTTTAAAAGATCTCGTTAAAAAACTGAATTGATTATGTACTAAATCCTATGTCGAAATCGATGTTATGTTTAAGGTATATAGTAATTAGTTATATTTCACTTGTTTTTGGCCAAAAGTATTGTTTAAGTTACTTGAAATGTATAAATAAAATATACGAATTATACTTGTGATAGTTGTTTTATTTACAACCTCTATTTTGAAGTTCTAATATTTAAAACCCAAGGGAACTTGGGTCACTTAATACATTCTGCTGTAAATTCTGTATGAAAATAACGCTATATATTTTATTTAAAAAATGAATTCAAAACGTAGTTACAAGATTAAATATTTTTAAAATAAATCAGCCTTATTCCTAAAAAGCGATTTCGTTCAAGCAACCATGGTCCATAGCTAAATATAATCTATACTAATATCATAAAGGAGTAAAGTTTGTGTGTTTGTTAAATTATAAGGGGTAATCTCGGAATCTACTGACCCGAATTAAAAAATTCTTTCACCAATAGACAGTCATATTATTGCTGAGTGTCATAGGCTATATAAAAAAACCGAAAAGGATAATTAACATCATGCCCAACGAAGTGAGCACGGGCCAGCTAGTAAATCATTAAAGGGCTTATAAGTTATAACATAGTTAATGCAACAGACATACACACATACATGACTCATACATATAAGGGCGTATTCAGAAAATTATTATGAAGATTGTTATTATTACCATATTAAAAAAAATAATTTTATTTTTGTTCAAATTATTTTTTTCCTATTATAGTCTATTATACAAGTTGTGCAATATTATATTTATTGTAATAAATAAATGAAACAAAGATTACAGCAATGTAATCCAAACAAGTTGTTCGCGGTCAATGTACCTACTGCCTTGTGCGCAGGCAAAGAATCGAGGTCGAGAATTATAAGTTAAATTTAAAACATTAAATAACAATCTTTGTATAACAAGTCACTTGCTGTTGCTCGCTTGTCCCCGTTGATTTGTTTTTCCATTATATCTTCGCTCCTATTAGTCGCAGCGTGATGTTATGTAGCCTAAAGCCTTTCTCGATAAATTGTCTATTCAATAAAAAGATTTTTTCAATTCTAACCAGTAGTTCCTGATATTAGCGCGTTCAAACAAACTCTTCAGCTTTATATATTAGTATAGATTTAGATATGCACTAAGCTATGATTATGGGGGATATTATCTACGGTTCCAGTTTTCGGTTTTTGAGACCATAGATACACCTAGAACTGTATGAAGATATGAACAGTATGAACACGCAAAATGAATCTTTCAACCTATTCCAAAAATTTACTAAACAAAAGTGTAACTACATATATCGTCGCTGCAATGCATTGCATCGATATTCGTATGTTATTATATATGTATATTTTTTGCAGATTTAAAATTTTCCACACTTATAGGATAAATTACTTATAGCAGCAACACTATCAGTGTGCTTGTGGGCGTGTCATCGAGTATAAGAACGTGCTGTTAACACCTACATATATACAGTTTTGGGTCCACTTACGGCGGACCGATTATTAAGGGACTATCAGTCTATGCGTTATATGTCTATGTTGTTGACCCTTTTCTCTATATCCTGTACTCTTCATATTAAGCCACGCGCGTAGACGCTAACGGTAACCATGACATCAAAAAACCAAACAAAATAATGTTCGTGAATTCGTGAAACCTCTTTGTGTTAAATTAAAAAAAAAATCTTTAATTTAAACAATGGATATTTATATTAAAATTATTATAGATAAGTAATATTATATATAGTGTACAGGTACCAATATATAATTAATTATCAGGTAAGCTTTGAACACGAATCATTTATTTTTACAACATCGGTATTTGTTTACAAAGAAATAACGCTTTTAATACTTAGTGAAAATTATATATTGAAAGAAAATGTTTCTAATTACAAAAGTATAAAAAAATCATCAGTAAGTATTTTAAGGACATAACGATCAAGATAATTATTAATCACTAGCTGACCCGTGCCCACTTCATTGGACATAATGTTAACAATCCTTTTTTTGATATAGCCTATGACACTCAGCAATAATGTGGCTTTCTATCGGTGAAAGAATTTTTAAAATCAGTTCTGTAGATTCCGAGATTACCCCTTACAATTTAACAAACACACAAACTTTACTTCTTTATAATATAAGTAGAGATATAGTCCCATATCATGTAATGATACTGCCCGTTGTTCTCTGTAGAAGCTTACCGAGCCGGTGGTACATAACTGTGTGATACTGTGACGAGTCAAGTGTTACTATATGTAGTCTAGGAAGATTAAGACATGAGATAACATATTGGACTTTAAGTTTAATTTAGCATTAATATTTTATGATCTCTATACAACGTGTAACAGAAATGTGTGGTAATATTTTTGCGTGATGCTCATAGATAGATATCAATATCTTGATAGTAAATAGTTGAAATGAAATGAATTTTTAATACACTTATTTAAAATTAGGTATTCTTTGCGATCCTTAAATATTACCAAGCATTTCTGTTATACGTTGTATATATGCTTAAAAATTTTACATTGAAACGTAATAATTGTTTGTGTTTATTATTTTTAATTTAAAATTAATTTCAGATAAAATAAAAGTTAAATCGATATGTTGAAGGTGAGTTTGTTTATCAACACTCTGGCGTTGCTAGGGAGTGCTCAGGGGAAGTGGGTGGAGGGGAGGGTCAACACTAAAGAGGTAATCTATCTTAATATATATAAATTACGTGTCACGTTGTTTGTCCGCGATTGACTCCTAAACTACTGAACCGAATTTAAATTAAATTTGCACACCGTGTGTAGTTTGATCCAACTTAAAAGATAGGACAGCTTACATCCCGGTATTGTCCCGGGAACGGGAACTACGCGGGTAAATCCGCGGGACACACGTATTAAAAACTATAAAGCTTATAAGTATGTTTGTTTGAACGCTCTAATCTGAGGAGCGTTTTTTGCAATGTGATATACATATACGCAATAACCGTCTCACGGTTTTACCCGCGTATTTCCCGTTCCCAGGGCAATACCGGGATGTAAGGTATCTACATACCAAATTTCAAATAAATCGGTCTAGCCGTTTTTGCGTGAAAGAATAACAAACATACATTCTCACAAACTTTAACATTTACAATATTAGTAGTTAATACTACGGCAGCCAAGTAATATGTTTATGTAATGTATCCTTTATCTAGTTGCCGACACAAGCTCTGCTTGGTAAAAGTAAATGGCACTCTAAAAAAAGTATAGTGCGCGTCATTTATGTTTAGCGCTGGACGAGAATAGCTGCGCATCGGTAGAATCTCGCTCGTAATTGACGTATTGGTGCAAGAAAGACAACACGACTGGGACAACCAATCAACCAATCAAGCGCTAAAGATTCGTGACGCGTTCTATACCTGACTTTTTTTCCAGAACTGGGCGTTCCTGTCTCGTTTCTGTTTCCTCTCTCTGGAGGGACAGTTCGAGTATCTCATTGAGTTCGACAGAGACATGGGAACCCCCAACTTGTTGCTCTACTACGACGACAACTCACAATGGCCCGCTGTGTATCATAGCAGCAAGGTATAAATTTATATGTATAGGTCGCGTCATGAATGTTTAGCGCTGGACGAGAATAGCTGCGCATCGGTAGAATCGCGCTCGTAATTGACGTATTGGTGCGAGAAAGACAACACGACTGGGACAACCAATCAACGCTCGCGCACCCGACGATCATGCGCCACGCGCGCCGCGCCGTTACCTCGATACCTTATTTTTGACTTCTGCGCAGGTTTCATTCAGCGCTAAAGATTCGTGACGCGACCTATACAATAGTTTTCACTATCTTGATTATTCTTTTCGTCCATCTGCTTCGATATAATATATTATGAGTCAAATCGTTTAACAGTCAAAGTCAAACGTATCTTTATGCAACTAAGCTACATATAGTAACACTTGAATCGTCACGGTATTACAGGAGTTGTTTAATTCCTATTTCTATTACAGACATGCAAAGATCGTGAGGCCGTTCTGAACAACGGACAAAACCAGATGGTAAAATTATCTCACTGGTATCCTGACACTGAATACTCTGGTTGCGTAATTACCAAAGCTAATAAAGAGTTGCCAGCTGCAAAAACGTATGTTCAAAATAATTTATTTAATTAATAATTCTCATACTTAAACAGGGTATTAAAAGACTTACTTCAGACAATGATTCTTAAGATATATAATATTTACAAACAAAAATTCATTAAAAATAGTACTGAGGTTGAGTTATAAGTGATATAATTCCACCGAATTCGTGTTTTTTCTGTCTAAAAACTATATTTATTATTTAATTTACAGAACAACGACAAAACCCACAATAAAAACTACACTTAAGCCGAAAATCGCGCCAAAAAATGATCTACCATCCGACCCGGCGTACTACGACCAATTTCTAAAAACTACCATTGTACCAAAAACGGATTCTACTACAAAACTACCAAACGCTACCACGTGGTACGAGCTAATACCAGATGACTTTAATACAACTACAGACTTGCCAGATGAATTATGGGAAAACATAGGTCCTGCTATACATGGCAATGTTTCGGAAAACTTGGAGGATGTTGAAATTCTGTTTGATGGCAATAATACGGGGGTAAGATTCGTTTAATATTTATTGCTTAATTAATTTAATTCTAGTATGAAGATTTCTCACGATTTAAAAAAGAAAAGTATGTTTAGGTTATTTATCAGTGATGTCATTGAGTTTCGTTCGGTAAGTGGTCATAAGGGCACCGGGGGACAATTTCCCTTAACTTTTCTTTATTCCTTTTTTTCACAAATCCTTCCCTTTTTTCTTATTTTCAAAGAACGTTAACGTAGTCATAAGGCTTAAACAGTTGAAGCTTCAACTGTTTATAGGCAAAGGTGTTCACGTTTCATCTAGCAAATCGTTTAGTTGTGCAACATTTTAAAATGACGACCGCTTGTTTTGTGGTAGCACAACTGCTTTCTGCGCGAAGGGTCGTGGGTTCGATCCCCACACCGGACACATGTATTTGTAATTTACATTGTATTTTCTGGGGTCTGAGTGTTACTATGTATTGTAAGTATGTATTTACAAAAGAAAAGTATAAATATGTAATTTATTCCGTTATCTAGTTGCCATAACACAAGCTTCGGCTTAGCTTGGAACTAGATGGCGCTGTGTATAAACGACCTCATGTATTTTATTTAATTTATTTCCTAGCCGGCCCGTTCACGCTGTTCAAATCCTACCCGAAACCTTATTCCCACATCCAGGAGTATTTGAAAAAATAATTATGTAAATAAATAGGTCGAGCTGTTATCGAGTTATGCGCTTATCAACACATTTTGCAATTAATTTTTGCATAATAGATAAAATAAATGGTTTTCAGCATAAAATAAAGCGCTCAATAGAACTATACGAGCGCTACCGACGGCGTCGCTTGAAATCCGACTCGCCTTTCGCAGACACGGAGAGAATGATCGTGTCGTGTCATAATTCTAGAAGGTTTCGATCAGCGAGAGAGAGATGGTGGTTCATTGCTATAAGTAACTGCGACAGTCCGAAGGTAAGTTTGTAAATATTATACTATATATGTAAACAGCCCCGGCTTCATATGCATAATAATAATAAAAGCCTTTCATTTTCACAACATAACATTTGAACATCCATACTAATATTATAAATGCGAAAGTAACTCTGTCTGTCTGTCTTTCTATCACGCTAAATCTACTGAAAGATTAGAACGAAATTTGGCACACAGATGGTTTAAAGTCTGGGGAAGGACATAGGCTACTTTTAAACTGGAAAAAAGGAAAGGGGGGTCACAGTTTATATGTAAGTCCACGCGAACGGAGTCGCGGGCAACAGCCCGCAACATTAAACAAAATGTTAGTCATTTTAATAAAATGTTTCTTAAGTTGAATTATGTTTATTTTTGGCTTCTCCAATGACTTGTAGAAGTGTAGGTATAAAAGATTAAAATACGTGCATATAGGTATATTAATTTGTTTCCTTCCAGGGTTTAGATGTGAAATACAAGTTTCTGATGACGAATGGTCCGGATGGAGATTTCTGGCATAAACATTTTTCAGCTGACGAGTTTTGTGAGTGATATTCTATATATGATATTATATTATAAGACCAATGATATTATATAATAGATATGTTATACCCATACGAAGCAACCGAAAAAAGTGTTTGGCGCACACATACATACAAGTTTCAACGATAGAAAAGAGATTTATGATAAAACGATCAAGAAAAAAAGTGATTGTTTTTAGGCAACCAATCACCTAAAGCTAAAACGTCCTACTAAGGATATTTTTGCGTCTTCACAATTATGCGTTTATAACGTATCTATTTATATACGTATCTATTAATATAATATCATTGGTACCTACATTATAACTTAAAACAGTTACCTTACCTTATACCATTTTTTTACTAATTAAAAAAACGTCTTATTAAAAAACATGATTCATGCGTTACCTCGCTCTCAGGCGTTCCATTTAAGGCATGAAGTACAAGCGAGAGGAACATGCGACAAAGAGGCACAATCGGAGAAAATGCAACCGTTCCATCAGTATTTTCTTATGACGTCACGTTCAAGTATCGTCAGTAAACCGACATTACAAATAACCGATTTTTTTATTATTTTTTCAGATGTCCTCCCGATATTACTGTCCTACACATTCGCCTACATAATAGTGATGGTCGCGGTAGTGATGTGCAGTGTGGAGCTCCGTTCTCGACACTTATTGCATTCTACTTACAAGCTGTTTTTGATTTCGATAGTGGTACAACACTGTGGCGTTCTGATGCAGGCTTTGTCTAACATACGATACGCTAGCAATGGTATTGGAGCACCTGTAGCTAAAATTCTTGGTAAGTAATAAGAAACTTATTTGTTGCCTGGCAGAAATCACTGACTAGTGATAAGGCCGCCATTTACATATAGCTGTGTACTTCTTGATATTTGTTATTTTATGTAATTTGTGATTTTGGTATATGTAATAAAGGATAAATAAATAAATAAACTTATCTATCTACGAGGCTGAAGGCTAATATTCTCTTCCTAAAAACATTCTTATTTTGTTTATAAAAACATTTCCTTAAAAATAAAATAAAAAATCTATATGTTGATAAAGTTTTGTAATTAAAGATTTATGTATTTTGAACGAATGGCAGGCGTATCCGTTGCTGCTCGACAAATCCATACTAATATTATAAATGCGAAAGTAACTCTGTCTGTCTGTCTGTCTGTCAGTCTGTCTGTCTGTTACGCTTTCACGCCAAAACTACTGAACCGATTGTAATGAAATTTGGTACACAGATGGTCTAGAGCCTGAGATAAAACATAGGCTACTTTTTTTACTAAAAAAACGGTTATAAGGGGGAGAAAGGGGAAGTTAAAGTTTATATGAAAGTCCACGCGGACGGAGTCGCGGGCAACAGCTAGTAAGAATTAAATTAGAAAATATGCGACACGATCACGTCATATAAATGATAAAAGATGAATTTTATATTTTTATGTACCTATTGTAAAATATCTGAACGAATTGTGTCGGTGCCGCATATGTGTCATGATTTGGATGAAACAGGCTCCTGAAAAACAGTATTTACTATCTTGGGAGCCTGGGCAAAATATTTTGTAAATCACCTTATTATGGAAATAAATTATTATTATTTAAAAAAAATGTACTAAGTTATGATCATGGGGGATAGTTTTCCAATTACAGCACTAGAGAGCATTGTGCGACATAATTCCAAGCGTTCAATGTGTCAACTACAGCAAACGCTTCGCATAGTGCGAGCACTCCCAAACTAAAACTTATTCACGTTGCAATTGCCTTCAGCATAATTTGCACTATGATCTGTTATTGGAAAATTAGGAGTATAGTACGCGTCACGAATCTTTAGCGCTGAACGAAACCTGCACAGAAGTCAAAAATAAGGTATCGAGGTAACGGCGCGTGATCGTCGGGTGCGCGAGCGTTGATTGGTTGTCCCAGTCGTGTTGTCTTTCTCGCACCAATACGTCATTTACCAGCGCGATTCTACCGATGCGCAGCTATTCTCGTCAATCGCTAAACATAAATGACGCGTACTATACCTACCGAAAATGAAAAATATTTATTTTCTGAGTAAATTTGAAAACAAATACTTTCAGAAAGTCTACATGGTGCCTACCACCGGTTCGGGAACTAACCCGGCGAGAAGAACCGGCGTAAGAAACTCGCACGGGTCCCACACTTTTTACCAAAAAAGGGGGAAAAAAATCATCTTTTAAAATATACAAAATATACAATTCTGTAACTTAACATAAGTATATATTAAATACATCATTGTAAGTCATATTATAATAGTGTAGAAGAAGCCTTGCAAGCAGCCATCCTACTCCCAAGATGTGCCATCATTTATGAAATCATTGACCTTATAGTAAGCTTTGGCACACAAACGTTCTTTTACTACTTTTTTAAATTTATTAATAGAAAGGTTTTGAACGCGCTCTGGGATTTTATTGTAAAGGCACACATTGACTTTTGAACGATTTACTAACTTTACTAAGTCTGATCACCGGCAAGTCTAGTTTGTGCTTATTTCTAGTGTTTCTACAGTGAACGTCACTTCTAGTTTTAAATTTACATATATTTTTTCTTACATATATTACATTATCCAAAATGTATTGAGAAGCAACAGTTAGGATTCCAATTTCTTTAAATTTTTCTCTCAAAGATTCAAAAGCAGACATTTTATAAATAGAACGTATGGCTCGCTTCTGCAGCACAAATATTGTATTAATGTCGGCAGCGTTTCCCCATAAAAGGATTCCATATGACATTATACTGTTTCAGTTTATGACTTAAGTCTTTTACACTCTGTTTGTAACTTTTCCAGGTCAATTTCTCTGTGGGGTATCTGAGATGACGTTCCTCCTACTCCTAGTGTTGCTAGCTAAAGGTTACACGATAACTCGTGGTCGACTTAAAGTAGCTTTTACTGTAAAACTGACAGTTTTCATGTGTTGCTACGTCATCACTTATATCGTGCTGTTCGTGTATCAAGCTAAGGTAAGTTTGAAATGAGTATGTTATGGGAATGTGTACATGTTACTGTCGAAACTTATTCATGGTATGAGTACGGTATGTGAATGTGTAAATGTTACTGCCAAAGCTCATCTATATCTATATAATTCAAAGGTGACTGACATAGATCTGTCAACTGATCTATCAACGCACAGCACAAACCACTAGACGGATCGGGCTGAAATTTGCAGTGCAGGTAGATGTTATGACGTAGGTATCCGCTAAGAAAGGAATTCCCGAAATTCCTGCGGGAACGGGAATTAGCGGGAAAAATCTTTTGTATGAAAAATCTAAGCCGCTTAAGTTAGACGCTTGTAATTTGACATGCAGATACCTTAGAAAACTTAAAGGTTAGTTACAACAGGATATTGTAAAATTCCCAAGGGAACGGGAGTTAGTGGGAAAAAACATTTGTATGAAAAAATCTCAATCGCTTACGTTAGACGCTTGAAATTTAGCATGTAGGTACCTTAGTTAACTTAAAGGTTATTTGCAACAGGCTATTGTATAATTCCCACGGGAACGGGGATAAAAACATTTGTATGGAAAAATCTAGGAAAAAAGGATTATAAGGGAGGGAAGCGGGGGTCAAAGTTTATATGAAAGTCCACGCGGACGGAGTCGCGGGCAGCAGCTAGTTCATGATATAAGTACGGTAAGTGAATGTGTAAATGTTACTGCCAAAGCTCATTCTTGATATACGTACTGTATGTCAACGTGTAAATGTTACTGTAGAAGCTTATATTATAGTAAATACACTATGTGCATCTGTATGTACGCATTGTGTATCTCTGTATGCGGTTACAGGTGTGATATATTTTTTTGGTATACTTGTACTTGTACATGTAATGTAGTAGTTTGTGTAATTTTGTTTGTTTAAGTTTTGGGCAATAAATGATTTAGTTATTTTTTATATTCTAATATTAAGTGTATTGTTTTATTTAAATGCTCTCAGGCATTTGATCCGGGCGAAGTGTTGTACCTGTACGAGAGTCCGGCCGGATATGGACTTATAGTGTTGCGGATATCCGGATGGTGTGCTTTTGTTTATGCCACTTATTTCACGGTCAAAAAATATCCGGAAAAGGTACCAATAATATTTAAGTGCTATTTGGTATGTAGTTAAACTTTATTCGGTTTTAGTAGGTACCAATTTACTATTTTAGACAGAAATTTATTTAAAAAAGTTATTGTTTAATTGAATTATTATATAAATTGATAAGAACGATTGGTGCAGTGGTAATAATATAATGGATTTTTATAAATATTTGTTCAAAGGGTTTTAGAAGTTAGTTAGTTCTCCAGAAGGTTACAAATGTAGTCAGCATTTCTCTTAATATCAGGATTACGTCCAGCTCGTCTCCTTACTTCATCGAATAAAAAAAATTATAGAGTGTGGGAATCCACAACCCCTAGCGTAGAAATCATGTCTTTGTTACCACTGCGCTAAGAGGTCGTCGAATTGTATTTCAATTATTTTTCAGAACACCTTCTACTGTCCATTTTTTATCTGTGGCACGCTGTGGTTCTTCGCGGGACCGCTGTTCATACTAACTGCAAATTCTTACATAGGTATATTTATTTCATTAATTAACTATCGAAATTATTGTTAGAAGTGTTTAGGCGTGAGAAAATAATAAGTTTATAGACATACAAATTTACTCATTTATAATTATAATAATAATATTTATAGCTATTAAATATTTCCAGATAAAACATTATTATTTAATATTAAAGTACATTATTACAATTATTATACATTATAAAAAGTTATGTCAATAAGTATGTCACGTCAAATTTATTTATTAAAATTAGCTATCAATTTAAGTATCCATTAACCGAAAATTAGGCTTTTTTCAGTCAACCACACGTAAAGCTCTGTTTTAAATTGTTTTATTCCTATACTTTTCAAATGTTCCTATATAATATTATTGCATAGAATAATAACCCTAAAAAGAATATTAAGAACTCGCAAAGTGAGGCCATTTCAAAGTAGACAATTTTGACGACTTACCTACATAGATCGTCTCTGCAGTACACCAAAATTCGTATGTCTTTCGTAGTTAGCAATTATTCCACATTTATAGGGTAAAATTCTTATAGCAGCAACATTATCGGTGTGCTTGTGTGCGTGTCATCGCGTATAAGAACGTGCTGTTAACACTTACATATATACAGTTTTGGCTTCACTTACGGCGGACAGATTATTAAGGGACTATCAGTCTATGCGTTATGCATGTATTCGTGTAGAACGAAACCTGACCAGAAGTCAAAAATAAGGTATGGAGGGGACGGCGCGTGATCGTCGAGTGCGCGAGCGTTGATTGGTTCCCCATAGTGTTGTCTTTCTCGCACCAATACGTCAATTACGAGAGCGATTCTACCGATGCGCAGCTATTCTCGTCCAGCGCTAAACATCCGTGACGCGACCTATAAGGATTAACTCAAAATAGTGATATTTTGTGATTTTTCAGATAAATGGGTTCGCGAAAGCGTCGTGACAGCTGTTCTATTGTTCATCACTTTCTGTGGCCATGTGATGTTCTTGGTAAGTTTGTTTGACAACTGACCAATCTATATCTATTACTAATATATAAAGCTGAAGAGTTTGTTTGTTTGAACGCGCTAATCTCAGGAACTAATGGTTCGAATTGAAAAATTATTTTTTTTATTGAATAGACAATTTATCGAGGAAGGCTTTATAACATCACGCTGCGACTAATAAGAGCGAAGAAATAATGGAAAAAGAAATCGACGGGGACGAAGTCGCGAGCAACGGCTAGTAGCGAAATAAAGTGGGAAATAAAAAAGAGGATACACAAGGATAGGGAGTTCTTTTTCTTTCTTCTTTCTCAGATTTTAGGCTAACTAAATAAGTATTAAAAAAAGGATTTGGAGGGTAGAGAATTTAAGTAATATTTTGCTCATATTAGTCGTTGTATATATTGTTCATATTATATTGCCCCGGGAACGGGAACTACGCGGGTAAAACCGGGAGACACAGCTAGTATTAATATAAAACCCTACGCTTAAAACTTTCTATGATACCTGGACTATCTAACTCAAAAATAAATTGGT
>JADANM010006598.1:5106075-5123225 GCA_026213755.1 Eurema hecabe
TAAAAGCTTGTAAAAAAAATTCAATTGCTTACCTTTAAAAGATATAAGCTTATATGGGGACAGATAAAAGAAAGATACTATAATTCATACTATGTTATGATGATCATTTATACTTAATCGACTTCCACTTAAAGTCAAGTCTTCGTTCGCGTTGACATTTCGCAGTCATTTAATTTGTACGTATAACTATGACGTCACTTCCGTTCAAGGCCCTTAAAAATAGCAGTCATTTTAATAAGCTGTTTCTTAAATTGAGTTATGTTTATTTTTTGGCTACTCCAATGAGTTGTAGAAGTGTATACTATACGTCACGAATCTTTAGCGCTGAACGAAACCTGCTCAGAAGTCAAAAATAAGGTATCGAGGTAAGGCCGCGGCGCGCGGGGCGCGTGATCGTCGGGTGCGCGAGCGTTGACTGGTTGTCCCAGTCGTGTTGTCTTTCTCGCACCAATACGTCAATTACGAGCGCGATTCTACCGATGCGCAGCTATTCTCGTTCAGCGCTAAACATAAATGACGCGTACTATATAATAGATTAAAATACGTGCATATAGGTATATTAATTTGTTTCCTTCCAGGGTTTAGATGTGAAATACAAGTTTCTAATGACGAATGGTCCGGATGGTGATTTCTGGCATAAACATTTTTCAGCTGACGAGTTTTGTGAGTACCTACCAATGATATTATATATAATAGATATGTTATACCCATACAAATCAACCGAAAAAAGTGTTCCGCACAGCAGCGGCAGCACACATACATACAAGTCACAACGATAGAAAAGAGATAAATGATATAACGAGAAAAAAAGAAATACATAGTTAGTTTTGTCAGTTGTGCGTGAATGCTCGGGCAACCAAGACGTCCTAATTAGGATGTTTTTGCTCCTTCAAATTTTAATTTGAATATAATGAATATTTTTTGCGCTTATAACGTATCTATTTAATATAATATCATTAGTACTATTCCTACATTATAACTTAAAACAGTTGCCTTACCTTTTTTTTACAAATTAAACAAACCGGATTAAACAACGTTGTCAATGTCTTATAAATTGATGGAGCCTGCGCCATGCGGCGTTACCTCGCACTGAGGCGTTCCACTGAATGTTTGAAGTTCAAGCGAGAGCGCGGAACGAGCGACTAAGAAGCACAATTCACGTTCCATCAGTATTTTCTTATGACGCCCCGTTCAACTATCATCAGTAAACTGACATTTACAAATAACCGATTTTTTTTTCAGACGTCCTCCCCATATTACTGTCCTACACATTCGCCTACATAATAGTGATGGTCGCGGTAGTGATGTGCAGTGTGGAGCTGCGTTCTCGACACTTATTGCATTCTACATACAAGCTGTTTTTGATATCGATAGTGGTACAACACTGTGGCGTTCTGATGCAGGCTCTGTCTAACATACGATACGCTAGCAATGGCATTGGAGCACCTGTAGCTAAAATTCTTGGTAAGTAATAAGACACTTGTGTCCGAGGCTGAAGGGTAATATTCTTTTCGAAAAAAAATTCTCATCATTTATATGATTTTCTTATAAAATAAAATAAAAAATTTATATGTTAATAAATAAAGATTTATGTATTGTTTAATAAACGGCGAGTATCCATTGCTGGTCGAGAAATAACAATTGAATTAGAAAATATGCGTTACGATCAAGTTGTATGCACTAAGATATGATCATGGGGGATAGTTTTCCAATTACAGCACTCGAGAGCATTGTGCGACATAATTCCAAGCGTTTAATGTGTCAACTACAGCAAACGCTTCGCATAGTGCGAGCACTCCCAAACTAAAACTTATTCACGTTGCAATTGCCTTCAGCATAATCTGTTATTGGAAAACTAGGAGTATAGTACGCGTCACGAATCTTTAGCGCTGAACGAAACCTGCATAGAAGTCAAAAATAAGGTATCGAGGTGGCGGTGCGTTATCGTTGGGTGCGCGAGCCTTGATTGGTTGTCCCAGTCGTGTTGTCTTTGAGCACCAATACGTCAATTACGAGCGCGATTCTACCGATGCGCAGCTATTCTCGTCAATCGCTAAACATAAATGACGCGCACTATACCTACTGTTTCAGTTTATGACTTAAGTGTTTTACACCCTGTTTTTATCTTTTCCAGGTCAATTTCTCTGTGGGGTTTCTGAGATGACGTTCCTCCTACTCCTAGTGTTGCTAGCTAAAGGTTACACGATAACTCGTGGTCGACTCAAAGTAGCTTTTACTGTAAAACTGACAGTTTTCATGTGTTGCTACGTCATCACTTATATCGTGCTGTTCGTGTATCAAGCTAAGGTAAGCTTGAAATAAGTATGTTATGGAAATGTATTAATGTTACTGTCGAAGCTTATTCTTGATATAAGTACGGTATGTGAAAGGGTAAATGTTACTGCCCAAGCTCTTTCTTATACAATGTGTAATAGAAATGTGTGGTAATATTTTTGCGTGATATTCAGATGCTCATAGATAGTCTATATACAAGTCCCCGCATTGAAATAAACGTATTTGAGATTTTTTATTTCATTAATTCATCAATAAAATCGATAATATGAAAATAAAAAAAAAAGTGTACATCACTTTTCGATTTCTAATGACAGAGACACTTTTTCAATGAAATGCAGCTGATAGCTTTAAAGTGATGCCGTAGCGTCAATAAATTTAAATATCGATATGCTAGTCAATAGAAATAAAAAATCAATATCTTGATAATAAATAGTTGAAATGAAACGAATTTTTAATACATTCATTTAAAATTAGGTATTCTTTGCGATCCTTAAATATTACGACGCATTTCTGTTACACGTTGTATAATAACGGTATGTGAATGTGTAAATGTTACTGCCAAAGCTCATTCTTGATATACGTACTGTATGTCAATGTGTAAGTGTTACTGTAGAAGCTTATATTATAGTAAATACACTTTGTGTATATGCATCTGTATGTACGCATTGTGTATCTAGTGAGTGAATTAAATGTTATTGGTTACGTAAATTGTATGTTTTATTTTCACACTATTTTTATGTTTAGGATAGGATAGTATGTTTATTTTGGTTTTTTTAATATTAATTAAGTATTATAAGATGTACTTTATATTAGTTGATAGCTGCACTATCGCATTAGGTTAAGACCTGTAAAGGTAGATGCAAAGAGGAGAATAAATAAATAAATAAATAAATCTCTGTATGTGGTTACGGGTGTGATATATTTTTTTGGTATACATGTAGTAGTTTGTGTAATTTTGCTTAAGTTTTGGGCAATAAATGATTTTTTATTTACTATATTCTAATATTAAGTGTTTTGTATTTAAATGCTTTCAGGCATTTGATTCGGGCGAAGTGCTGTACCTGTACGAGAGTCCGGCCGGTTATGGACTAATAGTGTTGCGGATATCCGGATGGTGTGCTTATGCTTATGCCACTTATTTCACGGTTAAGAAATATCCGGAAAAGGTACCAATAACATTTAAGTGCTAGTTGGTATGTCGTTAAACTTTATTTGGTTTTAGTATCATTTTGCTATTTGAGACTGAATTTAATTTAAAAAAGTTATTGTTTAATTAAAATATTATATATAATTGATAAGAACGATTGGTGCAGTGGTAATATAATGGAAAGAGATATTTTTATATCTAGTTTGAGAATAGAACTCACAGTCACAAACCCTAGCGTAGAAAGCATTTAGATTGTGTAACCACTGCGCTAAGCGGTCGTCGAAATATATAAAAAAATATTATCTTATTTTTTCAGAACACCTTCTACTGTCCATTTTTTATCTGTGGCACGCTGTGGTTCTTCGCGGGACCACTGTTCATACTCACTGCAAATTCTTACATAGGTATATTTATTTAATCCCATAAATATTTAAATTATTGTTAGAAGTGTTTAGACGTGAGAAAATAATAAGTTTATTCACTTAAAAATTTACGCATCTATAATATTAGTGCATGGAATAATAACCCTAAAAAGAATAATAATACATAGATCGTCGCTACAGTGCACCAAAATTCGTATGTCTTTCGTAGTTAGCAATTAAAAACGGGTAAAATTCGTATAGCAGCAACATTATCGGTGTGCTTGTGTGCGTGTCATCGAGTATAAGAACGTGCTGTTAACACCTACATATATACAGTTGTGGCTTCACTTACGGCGGACCGATTATTAAGGGACTATCAGTCTGTGCGTTATACATGTATTCGTGTAGATAAGTATAGGTCGCATCACGAATCTTTAGCGCTGAACAAAACCTGCGCAGAAGTCAAAAATAAGGTATCGAGGGGACGGCGCGTGATCGTCGGATGCGCGAGCGTTGATTGGTTCCCCATTGGTTTCTCGTACCAATACGTATTTTGTGATTTTTCAGATAAATGGGTTCGCGAAAGCGTCGTGACAGCTGTTCTATTGTTCATCACTTTCTGTGGCCATGTGATGTTCTTGGTAAGTGTCTGTTTCACAACTGACCAATCTATATCTATATCTATGTATATAAGTAAGTCAAGTCATCTATACTTATTACTAATATATAAAGCTGAAGAGTTTGTGTGTTTGTTTGAACGCGCTAATCTCAGGAACTACTGGTTCGAATTGAAAAATTCTTTTTTTATTGAATAAACAATTTATCGAGGAAGGCTTTAGGCTACATAACATCACGCTGCGACTAAAAGGAGCGAAGAAATAATGAAAAAGAAATCGACGGGGACGAAGTCGCGAGCAACGGCTTGTAGCGAAATAAAGTGGGAAATAAAAAAGACGATGCACAAGGAAAGGGAGTTTTTTTTTCTTTCTTCTTTCTCAGATTTTAGGCTTACTAAATAAGTATTAAAAAAGGATTTGGAAGGTAGAAAATTTAAGTAATGTTTTGCTCATATCAGTCGTTGTAATCTATACATATAATAAAAATGTAACGAGTCGCTGTCTGTACATGGAAGATATATGAGAAAAAAAATATTATAGGAGACCTTTATTAACGCAATAGAACCCAAAACAATGCTTTTTGACATTTTTGTCTGTTTGTCTGTTTGTTTGTACACGCTAATCTCAAAAACGGCTTAACCTATCTAGATGGGGTTTTCAATGATATATTGTGGTAAGCTTCACTTAACATTTAGTTTTTAATTCATGGCAATCGGTTGATAAATAAAAAAGTTATGGCCATTTAAAGAATCACGTTGAACTTGCTGAACTTTTTTTTTTTTTTTATGTTATGAAGAGGGGAGACGAGCTGGACGCACTCCTGATGGTAAGAGTAACGCCAGCCCATAGCCAATGCAGTGCTACCCGGAACTTTGCTATAAAGCCCAACTCCGGGCAGGGTTGCACTACACCGACGCTCCCCACTTTGAGTCATCAGATGTTAAGACTCATTGGCCCAGTAATTTCGCTGGCTACAGTGCCCTTCAGACCGGAGCACAGTGACATTTTCACATCACTGTTCAGGCGGTAGAATGTCTGGCGTGTCACTTTTTTACGCGGGCGAAGTCGTGGGCCCAGCTAGTATTAATATAAAATTTTACGCTTAAAACTTTCTATGAAAACTGTGCTATCTAACTCAAAAAAAATTGGTAAATTCAAACCAGAATATCCCGATATTAGCGCGTACAAACAATCAAACTCTTGAGGTTTATAGTTCTAGATTTAAAATTATAAATTTTAAATTTACTTTTAGCTGCTAACGTTGCCCGTTTTCGCGAACAAGAACTTTCCCTACCACGTACGCACTACACAGATTGGAATTATGGAGGTAAGGTATTCAACGACAGATTAAAAACAAGTCGCCTAAGTAAATTTAATACGACGCCTGGAAAAAATACTTTAAAGTAACAAGGCCGCTCTTAAAGCTTAAATTTAATTTACTAGTAGAGTTTGTTATTTATTTGTAAAGAAAACTTTTTTATTTTACACCATAAATATGTTATGTGCCAGTCTGTCTGTCAAAAACATTGTTACACTATACCTGTTGGATCGATTATAATAAAATTACCCGAATATCTAAAAAAAACGTTAAACATCAGAAGCTCAGATCATTCAGAAGCTCATAGAGTTTAAATTCAAGTCCCCACATTGAAATGAACATATTTCAGGTTTATTATTTTATTTATTCATCAATTAAATCGATAATATAAAAATCAAAACAAAAGTGTTACATCGCTTTTCGCATTCTAATAACAGACAGCAGTAACTTTTTCAATGAAATGCATAGTCATAGGGTCATGCGGTCATTGACACGTAACAGCTTTAAAGTGATGTCGTAGTGTCGATAAATTTAAAAATCGATAAGCTGGTCAATAGAAATATAAAATCAATATCTTGATTATAAATAGTTCAAATGAAATTAATTTTTAATACATTAATTAAAAATTAGGTATTATTTGAGATCCTTAAATATGACCACGCATTTCTGTTACACGTTGTAGATATTTTTTTATAATGTTATTATAAAGGTATCTAGCAACCCAGCTTTGGATAGCTTCGGGCCAAATCCTTACCATCTAAGCAATGGAGCTCCTCAAACTGTCATTATTCCACTTACGAGGTAAGATATAAAACACATTAGAATTTATTGAGCACAGCGCCATCTAGTCCAGCGCTAAGCAAAGCTTGTGTCACCAACCAAATAACGGACATAATATACATTCACTTTTCTTCTGTATATACATACATACAATACATAGCAACACCCGTACCCCAGAAAAATACAAATGTTAATTACAAATATATGTCCGGTGTTGGGATCGAACCCACGACCCTTCGCGCAGAAAGTAGTTGTGCTACCACTGCGCCAAGCGATCGTCAAGAACACCTATGCCGGAATACTGAAACGCAACTTAAATTTAATTACAACTTAAACCGGTCCGATTATCCGATATAAGGTCCGAGATACAATTCTGTCAAAATTACGAGACTAAGGGCGTGCTTAAATTTACTTTGCGTATGAGTATTTGGCCGTAAGTGTTTTAACTTGTAATATAATCTCTTTGGATATATTTGGTTTTGGTAAAGAAATAGTATTTTTTTATTTATTCCTACACTGCTGAAGAGATAATGTAATAATAAAATTGCCCAAAGATAGTCCTCTTTTATCACAGAAATGAGTTTTGATCGTATCCAGATGTTTTTTTAAATATTTCTTGAGTCGTAATTACATGTTTTCTAAAAGCTAATGTTTACATTACAGAAGGACGGAAGAACTAATAGGCAACATGTACAACCAATACATGGCGCCACTAACAGAACCAAATGTACCACCACAAAATGGCGTCCCAAAAAATTCTAGACACCAAAATGGCCTCATCCAACAAACTAGCACAGAAACAAATAAATCTGACGAAATAAACCCTCAGATAAATCAAAACGGCGTGTTCACGGTTGAAAAGCAAATGGCCAGGATACAAAATGAGCGGGAAAATAACAAAACTGACAGCTGTCAAAACGATCCGTCAAAAGGTGACTGTCAAAGTCTGTCAAATAATGACAGCTCGTCTGAAGTGCAAAGCAATGGTGTATCTATTGTGGGCGTTGATTTGCCCAACGTTATGAGGTCGAAAAGGAATATTTTGGAGCCAATAAAGAGGGATGTACCTTCCTGGTCGCTAGCCAAAGGGCCTAGTGTTGTGGCTATGCATGCTAAAACTGATGAAGGTGTTTATTTTTATTTTAATTAATATTTTGCATGAATTCATGAATTCATAAGTATAAGAATGACATTAAAATGATAAACTTCTTTTTCGTACAATTATATCCTTAAAAATCACTACGATAAATCTCTCTTTTAAAGCAGAACTTTAGACAAGAACTTAAGGTTGTAAACTAAAAAAAATGCTGTTTTATATATTATAGCATACAATAAAGCAGTTCCTATGTAATGATATATTTCTATTAAAATAAAATTGCGTATTCTCTGTATTTCTTTACACAATTCTCAGCTAAAATACAATTTGTAAATTTCAGAACATTTGCCGCCAATTTCGCTGTCAAACGGGAAAAAGACAACTGTCAAAACCATTCACTCCACCTCCGGTCTTATTAGCACCATCCACGAAGGGCGGGAACAAACCTACACAAGACCGCCTGATGATTTATTCACTGTGGCCAGAGGATCATAGACTATATTTTAAACTGACATAAAATATGAGTTTCAATTCAATATAATTAATATATTTCTAACAATTGATATTATATTAAATAGATATGTTAAAATTATGAAGACACAAAAACATCCTAATTAGGACGTCTTACCTTTGGGTGATTGGTTGCCGGTGCATTCACGCGCAACAAGCCTATCTCTTACTTTTCTATCGTTGTGACTTGTATGTATGTGTGCTGCCGCTGCTGTGCGGAACACTTTTTTTCGGTTGATTTGTATGGCTAGGTATAACATAACTATTAGATGATATCATTGTTCTAACCTAACTTCATTGGACGGTGAAAAACGATTTGGTTTTTTTAAAGGAGATGCTTTTCGTGTGGTTCAATTTAAATTTAGTTCTTTCAAAGACAAATATGTAGTTTAAATTATTTACGCGTATATTAAATTATATTTAGTTTATTATTTCGACTGCCTTCAGCGCGAAGGGTCGTGGGTTCGATTCCCACATCGGAAAAATATATTTGTAATTTACATTTGTATTTTTCTGAGGTCTGGGTGTTGCTATGTATTGTATGTATGTATTTACAAAAGAAAAGTATGTATATGTAATTTATTCCGTTATCTAGTTGCCATAACACAAGCTTCGGCTTAGCTTGGAACTAGAATGGCGCTGTGTATAAATGTCCTGAAAATATTTATTTATTTATTTTTTAAGAACAAATTTAATTACCGAATTATAGTAGTAAAAATTAAAGATTATTGAAACTGGGAGAATTTTCTTATTCTTAGTCATATTATTTATTTAATAGAGTTGTAAGTTTTAAAAAGTTATTTCTATAAGTATCAAAGCTTTTGTATTTATAATTAGATTTTTAATGTGTGATATTATTTTCTAGTCAATTCTACCATTAAATAATTTACTTCTATAATTGTTTTATTATTTATCTCCTATAATGTTTATAAAATCAAAGTCAAAAGTATCTTTATTCAATTAGGCTACATATATAGTAACAATTGAATCGTCATGGTATTACAAAACATTGACCACCGGTTCGGAAGGCAGTTTCTACAGATAAGAACCGGTTTTTCGATTTACTAAGTCGGAAGGCAGGGATAACAATTTTTACTCTGTGCCTCGTATTATATTGATGAGAATCACCTCCTTTTGTATACGTGTTGGCATTCTCGTGCACGTGTAATATATTATTAAAAATATACTGTGACGGGACCGTTAGGATGCCAATTTCTTTAAAATGGTCTCGCAAAATATATAAACTTATTTACCCAGCAATAATTCATTCTTTTTTAACTTAGAAGTGTTACCACATACAGAGAGATGTCATTTCATTTCGTTCGGTAAGTGAACAGTGCAAAAAAATAAAACAACAACTTTCATAAAACATTTATTTCTTATTCGTTTTATATTAACAAAAATATAACCGTATGTCCCAAAACATAATTTATACAATATATTCAAGAACTTTACATTTCCGTAATAAACTTTTATTTCAATAATATTGACATTGTAAGCCATCACTTTCGATTATATGATTACTTGCTCCGTCTTGGAGTTTTATTCCGTTTAATTTCACTATTATAACTATTCCATAACCCATCCAGGGTTCTATATCTGCTTGCATGCCGAAGTTCAGCTGAATGGGTTAGAAGGAGCGTCACGAATCTTTAGCGCTGAACGAAACCTGCGCGCGCAGAAGTCAAAAATAAGGTATCGGGTGGTCGGAGCGGCGCGCGGGGCGCGTGATTGTCGGGTGCGCGAGCGTTGATTGGTTCCCCATAGTGATGTCTTTCTCGCACCAATACGTCAATGACGAGCGCGATTCTACCGATGCGCAGCTATTCTCGTCCAGCGCTAAACATCCGTGACGCGACCTATACCATTCAGTAGTTTTAGTGTGCATGAACAACAAACATACATAATTGTAAAAATTGAATAAAATTAAGAGCGATCAAATTACAATTTAATGTGATGGCAGGATGGAAGCATACTTTCCCTTGATTTATTGATACTACCATTACTAATATATTACTCTATTCATTTAAACAGCTTTAAAGTATTTTTGGTATACATAAGTATTTTACTAAATAAAAGTACTCGTACTCGTATACCTGGTATTTTTTGGAGAATATTATCTGTAATTCTGATGTCATATGGAAGACGAAGGGAAGGGAAAAATAAAGATTAATAAATTAATTAAGTAATTTCAGAATGAATGGTTTTATTTAAGTTAGCGAAACGAAAACTTTCTTACAATGTCAATAATATTGTATCACTGAATAATTACTAAAAAAATACCATATTCAACTCACTACTAAAATTCTATTATAGCAACACCATGTTTTAAAGTTACCATGTCTAATTATTTTAGTGTTCGAAATTTAAAAACAGCTGTCTATATACTAATACAAAAAATACATACAATTTATTTACAAAATACACAAAAATAACACTTCATAATTGTTTAACAATATTTATTGAGAACAATGGAATGTCTCCTATCTCGCTTTAACTCATTGCATTTGCTATAGCCATCTCTATCACACTTTATTAATAAATGCCTTTAATTATTTTAAATGTGATATCAAAAGCGCCAAAATTTATATAGAGTGGTGTTTGAAGAAACTTTATAATAAGCTAACGTTTAATATTGAATATGAACCAAGCTAAGTTGACGAATGTCAAATTGTCAGTATATCAGAATAAACGCGTGGCTATAAGCCATGCAATAACGATATTAGGGTACGTTTCAAGTACCAGCTGACTCGTACCCACTTCGTTGGGCATAATGTTAATAATTATTATCCTTTTCTTTTTTTTATATATAGCCTATGACACTCAGCAATAATGTGGCTTTATTGGTGAAAGAATTTTTAAAATCGGTTCAGTAGATCCCGAATATTAGTATAGATAGATTAAACAGGTATTTGAAATGTAACTTTCTTTAAATCGTTGCGATTTCAAACCGGATACAACGGAAAAAAAACAACAACAGAGACACAAGAACAAAATTATGTAGTATAAAGCTGTCTAAGAATGGTACGCAAACAAATTTAATTCATTCATTCTTAAACAAATATTTTTATATAAATTCATATCAATTTTTTGTCGATTTATTGAAGTTTTGCTTTTATTAATCGCACTTGGGTATTTTTTGGCCAATAAATATATAAAATATTTCCCTTTACTTTTCGCCTTTGAAGTGACTCTACTTCGGCTAGCTTACTGAGGGCATTATTTAATATCCTTGTCGATCAACACAACGTTATACTACGTTTGTCATTAGTCTAGTTAACTTGGTCACTAAAGAACTCTCTGTATTTAACTTTCTTGTAGACATTGTCAAGCAAAAACAATTTAAAAAAAATTAAATATATACAGTAATGAAACTAATCTATTAAATGTTTTATTTAAAGACATTTTTTGTTAAATTCACAAATGACAGGGTAATAATGCTATACGTAAAACAGTTTTAAAATATTCGAGAAAATTGCATTATTGAAACTTATACAATACAGACAGACATACAAACAAAATGTGAAAACATAATATATATGTACTGTAATTTATCTTTTATATAGACACCAAAAATTATATGGCTTTCGATAAAGTTATTATCAAAATCGGTTCAGCGAATAAAGATTACTACGATTCTAGTATAGAAATAAAATACAATCCCCAAAAACATTTTTAGACTTTGATTGTCATTTTTTTTAATCAAGTCAATCTTGATAAAACAATTAATTTAAAGGTGGGCGAAAAATATATTTTGAGCTTTTTTCAAAATTAGTTTTGAGCATTTTTCTAAAATTTGGAACTTACTAAGCATCTAAGAGGGGACGATGTAACCTTCCTCTGAAGCAAAGGGATCCTCCCTTTTTTATGCAAACTATGCATGAAAACTATGCAATGACGAAACGGCTAATCGTTGAACCGCCGCATTACAAAACGGCCTTGTTTTTCAAACTGGCTAGCCGTAATGTACATAATACAGCGGATTGTACAATCCGCCTGCGACGTATATACACGTCTCGAACAAATATCATAAGCGCGATTCAGAACTCGGCGCATTAGTAGCCGTTAATACATCACCAAATAATTAAAATAAACATTTACATACATATATAAAACAATCAGAACGCATGACAATCAGATAGGAGCAAATATTGACATCCCTTTTAGAGTAAAAGAGACAGCATTATAACGACAAAGAAATCGATTTTCATGAGATTAACTAATAATTAGTTAGTTAAAATGTTTAAGAGAAAGACGGACTTACAAAAAAACAGACTAGAAGAAATTTATATTATCATACATATTACATTATTATGCCTAGTAAGGCCTCAATTTTAATATCTAAATTGTGCGAAGTGGCCTTTTTAATTATTTTTATTCAACATTCCAATGGTAATTAGCTTTTGCTAAAAATAATTTTAACAATTGAGAACATTTCAGGATTACGTAACGCAATAAATTATAACCAGTAGTACAGTGATGTGAAAATGTCACTGTGCTCCGGTCTGAAGGGCACTGTAGCCAGCGAGATTACTGGGCCAATGAGTCTTAACATCTGACGACTCAAAGTGGGGAGCGTCGGTGTAGTGCCCTGCCCGGAGTTGGGCTTTATAGCAAAGTTCCGGGTAGCACTGCATTGGCTATGGGCTGTTACTCTTACCATCAGGAGTGCGTCCAGCTCGTCTCCCCTCTTCATATTATAAAAAAAAAATCAGAATCGGAATCAGAATTTACTGATATTAGCTTTAAAACAAACAAACTCTTCAGCTTTATATTTAAGTATAGGTTTGAAAAGGGGGTCGAAATCTTGAAATATTGGGATACGTAATACTCTTAAAAGCTCCCAAGGATTTCTATGTTCATACTTTAAATACCAACTTTATTATTATGAGACGAAACGTCGAGATAGAAAAGAATTCATCAATTCCAAAATAAGGAACTAATACAATACAATTTAAAAATTTTATTACAATACATATTGTCGTTGCATGATTTTTATCAGTAAATGCTGAAATGATGATGTTTTTCTGGTATCGTGTATATCTATACAACAACTAAATCTATAAAAAAACACATTTCTTTTCTGTAACACGAGATGTCAGAGTTTTGATGATAACTGATAATAAGTTTATCAGTAAATGCTGAATTCTAAATTTTTGTTGTGTTGTCAAATTAGAAATGATAATAATAATAATAATAATATTTTCTTCCCTTGACACATGCAATTAAAACTCGCTTTCACAATTTTTATCAGTAATCAGTAAATGCTGAACATACGATACAATAAGGAATAAGAATATATAAATATTTCGCCAAACACGTTCTGTCGTAACTCGATTTCATGATTTCATAACAAATTATCAGTAAATGCTGAATTCCCTTTTTTTCTTTTCTCGTATAGTAACCCCTGTTTTTATTCATATAGGTTTAAAGCCATTAATTCTTTATCCCAAGTCTAACTAATAAACCCCACCTTTTATGAATAACTCGACTTAATATCCTATCTGAAACAAAAAATCAAAGTCATACATTATATTTAACTAGGCTACATATAGTAACACTTGACGCGTCATAGTATTACACAACTAAAGCTATCTCTATAGAGATCAACCGGCAAGAAACTCTGTTAGTTGCTTTATTGGGGTAAAAATGTTTTAAAACAAATGGTTATATCTAAATATTGGTACAATAAATTACAGAAGTATATTAATACATTAAACATTAAAAAACATGTTAACACTAAAACATTTCATCGGTTGAATCGTTGTATATTTGCCCTATATTTTGAAAATGACTAAAGGGGTTGTCCATTAATCACGTGAGGCTAGAAAGGGGGGGAGGGGTTTGATAAAAATCACGAAAATAACGCAAGGGGAGGGGGGGTTTAGTAAGACATCTCGTGTATTTATTTTTTCGTCAAACGCGCAAACATTTTAACTATGGTCCTTACTTTCAGAATAAAATAAGATTACAGTTTATACCTGTATTTAAATTAAGATAACATTCAGAAAATTTTAAGTTTCTTTGTAGGTACTAAAAATACACGTGATGTTGAGAAGGGGGAGGGGGGTGGTCCTAAACCTCACTACGTATCACCAATGGGGGAGGGGGGGTTAAAAAATGCTAAAAAAAGATCACGTGATTAATGGACAACCCCAAACATACTATTAATATGTCCCTACATTCTCTTTGTAGATTCCATAATTTTAAGATTAACTTATAATTTTGATTATATTTATATTCTTTTGTAATGTATTGGTGTATAATATCACTCTCCCTCTAGAACCGGCATCAAGTTATATAATCTCTTTAGAGATATCATTACATTCTGTTAAAAAACACCTTAACCCGCACCTTTCCTTTCTCTATAGTCTACATTTCCTTTTATCTACCTTTAATCATTAATCCTTCCCTTTTTAAAAGACGGCAACGCATTTGCGATATTTTGTAGGTCCACGCATACAGTAATTATTATATGTATGTGTATTACATTATTTATTTTTTTTACAATTAAATCACAGAAACAAAAAGGCCCTCCATAGACGACCATCTCTTAAGAGATTGTCAAACTTTGAGAGTGTGGTACCGTCCCGGTACGAGCCGGTCGAATTCGACACAATGTTATGTATTATCTAACTTCTTACCATTTATCCAACTACCGGCTATGTACTTTCGTTCCTCGGCGGTTTCGATAGAGAATTTTCCTGAGGTTCCTATAAAAATAAACAAACATATAAAAATCTAACAATCAATTCTAAATGTGTTTTACAATAATACAAAAATGTTTAGTTCTTTTGTGTGTTGAAAAATATTTACTGTAATAATAATATTAATCGAAAATCGCGATTCAATATCGAGCATATTTCATAAATCAGTTCAGTTAAGATATGTTAACTGATAACTTAACTGAACTGAATGGTATGAGGCACAAGCGCTTGATTTAACTGATTTAAAATTTTATTGTATATTCAAAGCAGTTGACATTTGTTAAAGGTTAAATATATTCATAGGTATCTATGATATACATTTTGGAGCCATCTATAATAGCTCGAGAACGGCTGAACGGTATTTCATGACTTTCCTTGTCAATAATAAATATCTTAGAGTAACTAGGTTTAACACATGTACGGCCGCGGGTCAAAGCTAGTATATTATAGATATCAAATAATTTTTTTTTCAATTCAGAACCAAGCGGTCGTAGTAATAATACCACTAAGGTACCTTTTCGTCTCCCTCGGCGGAGATGTGTCCGTTTCTGAGTGTCTCTCGAAGCGTGTCCTCCTCATCCGAGGGTACATCGTAAAATTCTTCACTGTCGAATTCTATGTCCGTACCTGGTGGACGTACAGGGAAATTCAGTTAGGTTAAATATAGTCAAACTCAGTTTAAAGAAAATCAGTTAAGTTACATGTAGTTAAATTCAGTTCAGTTCAGATCAGTTGAATAATGTAGTCCAGATCAATTCAGTTAAGGTAAAATCAGTTCAGTTAAGTTAATTGTAGATCAGTTTAGTTCACCTCAATAGTGCAGTTAAATTTAAAATAGATCTAGACAGTCCAGTTTAGTTTACCTCAAACCAGTTCAGTACACTTTAGATCTGTTCAATTCATTATACATAAGTTAAATTCAGTTCCATTTCAGACCCATTGAGATCAATTATTGAACTGTAGCAAATATTATGTTTTGTAATACCATGACAATTTAAGTGTTACTATATGTTGCTTAAGTGAATAAAGATACTTGCCTTTGACTGTATTGGAGGGTAAATAAACAAATAAAGAATATTACCAGCAAGAGAGTGACAATCAGTGAAGTACTCCGAATCGGTGACGTCTCCGGCCGGGGCAGCCTCCCTCTTCACTCTCGCCTTTAGTTTCGCCCTGCGGGCTTGCCTGTAATCGAACCCCTGCCTGAGATCCACAAAATTTGGTGCCAGACTATACTACACTATACTTATATACAGAATGTGATATCTTCTTCTAACTAACTCTAACTACTTGACTTTAATAAGATTGTTAAAATATGTTTGTGATGAGATTTGCTATGTATTTCCACTTATTATTAATTATTACATATACTTAATATATTGGTAACAAATTTTGTGCAAATTTAACTAAGACAGTGCTACAAACACCCAGAAATAACTTATATTTAAAACATGTGAGTGCAGAAAAACTATATAAATTGTGCATCATTTTTTTCCTGTGGATTTTTATTTCCCTATTAGGTAACCATGACATTGAAAAAGAATCAAAATCTATTTGTGAATAATTAAATACCTAGTTGGCTCCAAATTTTTGTTTCTTCTGTAATGGCAGGAGTTTTAATAGATATAATTATTAAACATATTTCCAAAATTTATATATCAGATTATTTTAAACCATTATCAGGCTATAAAATTCTTTTTTATATAATATGTGAGAAATTGTGTTACGGATGGTGGATGGTAAATTTTTAAAGCAAATTTTCATGCTTTTTTTCTCAGATAGTAATTCAAGAGGAAGGTTTATGTGTATAATACATGCATAAATGCGGGTAAAAAATTCTAACAAACTAAACTAAAGCAATTTTAAGCAAAATGGTGGTTACATGCACAAAACAATAATAACTTACGCCTCCTTTTGTAGATCTCTTAAAGCTTCCAATTCTGCTCTCATTGACGACACCTGTTTGTCTAAGCGGGCCACTTCATTCACTGCAAAATAAATATTTAAAATATATACTATAGCCCTTGACTTCATTGAAACTGTACCTATCCTTCCCAAAACCTTTTTTTTTGCTTAATAATCATCTTTATACATCCAGGGATATTATTTAAAAAAATTTATGTAAATTAGTTCACCTGTTAAAGTCCGGACGCGAAGCAGAAAGAATTTTGTACGTCAACCTCTTATTACCTATCTCTGTCACTCCAGCATAAATATAATGCGTCTCGCTCGTACAGATGCAATGGCCGCCGTCGTCAGGGATTGTAAACCTTTACCCGAGACCGTAAGGTCGGTTCTTGTTTGCATGTGGCTTTTTT
>JADANM010006598.1:5195898-5218152 GCA_026213755.1 Eurema hecabe
ATTGACACTGGCAAAAAGCTAGACGCTAATGCCATAATATAAATTTAAAAAAAAATCGTAATTATTATAATACGCGTGCGTACCGGGGCTGGCTGCTAGTATAATAACGTAATTATTTATAAATAAAAATGCCTTTTATAATATTAAATAAATTAAAATCAATCGTCACAATGAGAACGTACACATTCCACAGTCGCATATGTTGAATCAGCTGATTAAATCACATTCATCGTAAAACCGTTGAGTCGCAATCAACGCGTTTTTTTCTCACTTTTAAAGTCAAAGTCAAAGTCAAACATATCTCAGTTATTCAACTAGGCTACATATACACTTGAATCGTCATGGTATAACAAAACATTTACCACCGGTTCGGAAGGCAGTTTCTACAGAGAAGAACCGGCAAGAAACTGATAGTTGCTCTTTTAAAATAAAAAGATTATATATCACTAGCGACTAGTCCCGGCTTCGCTCGCATATATTATACATATAAACCTTCCTCTTGAATCACTCTATTTATTAAAAAAAGCCGCATGAGAATCGGTTGCGTAGTTTTAAAGATCTAAGCATACAGAGATATAGGGACAGAGATAGCGACTTTGTTTTTAACGCCCGACGCAAAAACAACGGGGTTCATAAATCTGACGTGTCTGTGTGTGTATGTCTATTAGAGGCTTCATAGCTCCCAAACGGATGATCCGATTTTAATCCGTTTTTATTTTTTGCTGAAAGGTATATCCATCGAGAGTGTTCTTAGCTATGTTTGGTGGAAATCGGTTCAGGTCTTCAAGGTCATCAGGTCGTGTGTCAGGAGTGATAGGAATGTTACACGCTCAATTTGCTTGCGTTTTTTGAGAGTTTACTTATTTCTAATACTGATTTGGAACTATATAGTGATATACAGTATTAATTGTATGGACTTACAACATACAAAACCATTACTGCTTTAAGCACAATCGGTCAACGACAATACAAACAAGCCACTCGTCTTTCCACGTGTTTACAAAACACTCGACGTTCGCTCTGCGGTGCGATTCCCTGTTTATACAATTAGGTACCTATAATGAACGTTATTTACGTAATGTTTTAAACGATTTATAAGCCCGGGGCAATACCGGGATATTAAATATCCTATAAATATTTTCAGGACATTTATACACAGCGCCATCTAGTTCCAAGCTAAGCCGAAGCTTGTGTTATGGCAACTAGATAACGGAATAAATTACATATACATACTTTTCTTTTGTAAACACATACATGCAGTACATAGCAACACCCAGACCCCAGAAAAATACAAATGTAAATTACAAATATATTTTTCCGGTGTGGGAATCAAACCCACGACCCTTCGCGCAGAAAGGAGTTGTGCTACCACTGCGCCAAGCGGTCGTCAAATAATGTTGTGGGAAGGAAGATAGAAAGGAGGATGTTACCTTCAACTGAACCAAAGGGAGGATCCTCGACCAGTCGAACAACTGACTGGCCGGCCTAACCCCCCATGGTTCGATATCGAGAAGTTGTATATAAGCTGAGTCTCGAACAAATATCGTAAGCGCGATTCAGACTCAGCGATGAGTAGCGGTCGATACAATGTTACTTTTTATTTTTAAAAATAGATAGATTTTTTAATATCATTAGCGCGATTCAGGACAGACATGACATACGGTCATACCCCTCTTCAAGGTACGCGTCACGAATCTTTAGCGCTGAACGAAACCTGCGCAAAAGTCAAAAATAAGGTATCGAGGAAACGGCGCGGCGCGCGGGGCGCGTGACCGTCGGGTGCGCGAGCGTTGATTGGTTGTCCCAGTCGTGTTGTCTTTGAGCACCAATACGTCGATTACGAGCGCGATTCTACCGATGCGCAGCTATTCTCGTCCAGCGCTAAACATAAATGACACGCACTATACTTAGTGTTAAGACACAATATTACGCGTACACGAGTTAACTTAACTTACATAACTTCAACTTGAAGCAATAACTAATATCGTAATATCATCCAAGTTATTAAACATATCGCTCGCTCGTTGCGAATTAATCTCGCCGCGTTTTTTATATTGCCTGGAAGAGATTACCGTTTTGCAATAAGGCCGCTTTCTTATGTTTTATTATAGTTTAGATTTAATGAAACTATAATTTGGTACAGTCGACCACACACGTATATTAATATACGTAAAATTACAAATTATCATAATACGAACGATCATTACATAGTCAAAACAGAGTCGCTTTCTTTTGTCTGTCTGTCCCTCTGTATGCTTAAATCTTTCAAATTACGCAACCGATTCTCATGCGGTTTTTAATATATAGAGTGATTCGAGATGATTTTTTATCAGAGTTGCCAACTTACAAAAATATTATATTACGCATTATATCTATACATAATAAAAATGTAACGTGTCGCTGTCTGTACATGGAAGATATATAAGAAAAAATATTATAGGAGACCTTTATTAACGCAATAGAACCCAAAACAATGATTTTTGAAATTTTTGTCTGTTTGTATGTGCACGCTAATCTCAGAAACGGCAGGTCCTATCTAGATGGGGTTTTCAATGATATATTGTGGTAAGCATCACTTAACATCTAGTGTTTCATTCATGTCAATCGGGTGATAAATAAAAAAGTTATAGCAATTTAAAGAATCACGTTGAACTCGCTGAACGTTTGTTGGCGCAGGTTAGGCATTTTCAAAAATGCTGCCCAAAGTCACTTTTATACGCGGACGAAGTCGCTGGCACAGCTAGTCTTATATAAAAATGAATCGCAAAATATGTTGGTAAACGCATAGCTCTATAACAGCTGAACCGATTTACATAATTATTTTTTTTAAGAATAAACCTACCAGGATGGTTTTTTGAACAAAAAATGGTAAGGAAAAAAAAAGTCCTATACCTTATAAGGTTTTATTCTTAGGTAGTACAGCGGGAACTAAGTCGCTTTGCCGGCTAGTTTCGCAAAAATTAATAAAAAATAAATATTTCAGGACGTTTATACACAGCGCCATCTAGTTCCAAGCTAAGCCGAAGCTTGTATTATGACAACTAGATAACGGAATAAATTACATATACATACTTTACTTTTGTAAATACGCACATACAACACATAGCAACACCCAGACCCCAGAAAAATACAAATGTAAATTACAAATATATTTGTCCGGTGTGGGGATCAACCCACGACCTTTCGCGCAGAAAGCAGTTGTGCTACCACTGCGGCAAACGGTCGTCATATTAACATTAAAAACCTTACAAGTTTACTTTAGTTACATCATAAACGATACATCTCCCATTTTTTGAATAATTTCACGACAAATAAATATAATATTATTATTATTATATTGACAAACAACCAGCCATATCTCCTTACAAAACGACAATGTATCATATTGTTTTAGTTTTATGTTAAAAACGTGCTACAGGTAGGTACAGTCCAATACAAAAGTAAGTAACACTGATGTGTTAGATACTTTTGTATAATCATCGTTATATAGTATAAAACAAAGTCGCTTTCTCTGTCCGTATATCCCTATGTATGCCTGAATCTTTAAAACTACCCAACCGATTTTAATGCGAGTTTTTAACTTAAGAGTGATTCAAGAAAAAGGTTTGTAAATGATCATAGTATAATTACACCTAGAATCGCAATGAGCACGCATAGTGAAGCCATTTCAAAGTAGACAATTTTGTCTACTTACATATATCGTTGCTGCACATTTTTCGTAGATTTCAATATTTCCACGTTTATAGGGAAAATTTCTAATAGCAGCAACATTATCGGTGTGCTTGTGTGCGTGTCATCGAGTATAAGAACGTGCTGTTAACACCTACATATATACAGTTGTGGCTTCACTTACGGCGGACCGATTATTATTAAGGGACTATCAGTATATGCGTTATACGTATATGTGTATAATTCTATACTACCCCGGGAACGTGAACTACGCGGGTAAAACCACGAGATTTTTTTAATATAATAACTATATAAGTATGTAAATTGGTGATCAAGGCTAAACGTTGAATCAATAACAATTTTTTGCTTTAATTATCACGAAGTCAAAGTCCAAAAACGACCAGTTACTCCGACGACATTATCTATACATATAATAAAAACGTAACGAGTCGCTGTCTGTACATGAAAGATAAGTGAGAAAAATTATTATAGGAGACCTTTATTAACGCAATAGAACCCAAAACAATAATTTTTGAAATTTTCGTCTGTTTGTCTGTTTGTTTGTGCACGCTAATCTCAGAAACGGCTTATCCTATCTGTATGGGTGTTTCAATGATATATTGTGGTAAGCTTCACTTAACATTTAGTGTTTAATTCATGTCAATCGGTTGATAAATAAAAAAGTTATGGCAATTTAAAGAATCACTTTGAACTTGCTGAACGTTCGTTTATATGAAAGTCCACGCGGACGGAGTCGCGGGCAACAGCTAGTTATTTTATTTTATTTTATATATTATTAATAATGTCATTCTCAAATAGGAATATTAAAGATTTTTAAACAAAACCTGTACATTCACTAACCTTCAGTTTTGCCGAGCAATACAAACAATATGTATCAAGTAAAGATTTATTATCTAGCCGTAACACAAGCTCTTCTTAGCGCGAGACTAGATGGCGCTGCGTTAAAGGTGAAGTATTACTGCACGATATCAACCGAAGTGTTTTATTCAATCTGTTCATAATATGTATGCTTATATCTTTCAAAACGAATGCCGGAATACTGAAACGCAATTTTCATTTAAGCACGACTCAGATCCATTCAATTTGACAGTTCGCCATACAAATATGTCAAAATAACTACTTCTTTAGATGTGCTTATAGCTTGACTAGCTGTTGCCCGCGACTCCGCCCGCGTGGATTTTCATACAAACTTTCATTCCCTATTTTATCCCCTTGAGGGTAGAATTGATCAAAATCCTTTCTTAGCGGATGCCTACGTCATAACATCTACCTGCATGGCAAACTTCAGCCCGATCCGTCCAGTGGTTTGGGCTGTGCGTTGATAGATCACTATGTCAGTCATTCACCTTTGAATTATATATATTTAGATAGATTACCGTTTGAATATTCGGCCGTAGCCCGTAAGTAACCGATCTCATGTGGTTTATTTATCAGATAAGAGTGCTTCGAGAGAAAGGTTTTTTTGAGGATATTTGACCGGGGGTAGGAGTGACTTTCGCAGGAGACCGACTGGGTGGGTACTCCCACAGTGCCAGACATTCTACCGCCTGAACAGTGATGTGCAAATGTCACTGTGCTCCGGTCTGAAGGGCACTGTAGCCAGCGAGATTACTGGGCCAATGAGTCTCAACATCCGATGACTCAAAGTGGGGAGCGTCGTTGTAGTGCACCCCTGCCCGGAGTTAGGCTTTATAGCAAAGTTCCGGGTAGCACTGCATTGGCTATGGGCTGGCGTTACTCTTACCATCAGGAGTGCGTCCGGCTCGTCTCCTCTCTTCATATTATAAAAAAAAAAAAAATATAAAAAAAAGAGCAACTATCGGAGTCTCTTCCCGTTTCCTCTCTGTAGAAACTGCCTTCCGAGTCGGTGGTAAATGTTTTGTAATACAATGACGAGTCAAGTGTTACTATATGTAGCCTAGTTGAATAAAGACACTTTTGACTTTGACTTTCGCATGTATAATATTAGTACGATAGACCAATTAGCACACATATTACTACTGGTAGTTTGAAGAGCGCCACGGCGTTAACTTATAATGATTTAATAATGACAAAATGACGACACTATAATAACATTCGCTCCAAATCTTAATCGCTAATTAATTCATACCAATCTATATTTAAACAACAAACCCGTTGCTACAACACTTATAACTCGAAATAGGCTAGACCAATTTTCATGAGTTTTTGGTTCGTTGGATTCGTCCCCGCACCGAATAGCAGAATACATCTTAAAAATAATGAAAACCTTATAAGGTCAAAGTTTATATGAAAGACCACGCGGACGGAGTCGCGGGCAGCAGCTAGTATATAAAATAAACTTAAGAGTATATAGAATAGTAGATTATTGTTAAACCGGAAAATCCTCGAACGCATTGTGAATATAAAAACATAAAATCTACATAAATACAATAAATAATTAAAATTATACAGTATAATACGTATACAATTAGGATATTATACGTAATTATTATAATTGTAACTATTGTAGATTAGACGGAAGCCATCTGCTTATAATAAGAAATAGTTCTAAGTAAATTACATAAAAAGACGAATAGGGGCACCTCCTTCATTGAAATCGCTACAACCGGGCGTAAAATTTAAAGATTAGTCGACATCCTACTAATCTTTATCCATCTATTCTAAATAATATAATAAACACGTAACGAGGCTGTCTGTACATGGAAGATATATGAGAAAAAATATTATAGGAGACCTTTATTAACGCAATGGAACCCGAAACAATGATTATTGGAATTTTTGTCTGTTTGTTAATGACATGTTGGGCTATGGACTGGCGTTTCTTTTACCATCAGGATGGATGGCGTCCAGGTCGTCTCACCACTTTATAGAAATAATAAAAAAAAACTCAATGGATTTGTCTGAATTTCGGCTTGCAGGTTGAACCTGGATTAACACATGGGACACTTTTTATCCCGGTATTGACCCGGGAACGGCAATTACGCTGGTAAAACCGAGGGGAGCGCAGGTAATGTCAAACAAAATAGATATTTCTCTATACTTATACTACTTATAATATATAAAGCCGAAGAGATTGTATGTTTGAACAAGCTCATCTCAGTAACCAGTGATTTAATTCGTATTGCAAATTTTTATTTTTGTGGTGGATAGTTCGTGTTGACTTCGACTGACTTTGACTTAGTAAAAAGGGAAAATTATTCACAATACAGACTTATAATAACAGACATTTACAGGGGCGAAGCCGCAGGCGACATCTAGTTTTGTAATTTTTATGTAATCATAGATTAATAGCACTAGAACCGCAATATAAGCTCGCAAAGTGAAGCCATTTCAAAGTAGACAATTTTGTCTACTTACATACATCATCGCTACAGTGCATCGCATCAAAATTCCTATGTGTTAAGTAGATTTAAATTGTTCCACATTTATCGGGTAAATGTCTTATAGCAGCAACATTATCGGTGTGCTTGTGTGCGTGTCATCGAGTATAAGAACGTGCTGTTAACACCTACATATATACAGTTGTGGCTTCACTTATAGCGGACCGATTATCAAGGGACTATCAGTCTATGCGTTATACGTCTATGGTAATAACAACGAACTTCATCATTCCTACCGTCACAGTATATGATTTTGGCATATAGTTTTTTGCATCTCAGCAAAAATAAGTAAACCTAATTAATTCTTATTGAATTAAAATACTTTATGACTAAGCTTGGGTATAAATGACTCATTCGAATTACTCTAAGTACAGACGACTGAAGAAGTATATAAACATATTCATCATTACAAAACATGTTTACACTAAAAAAAATCATTTGTTCGATCGGTGTAGCCTGTATTTCAAACAAGCAAACAAATTCTTCAGCTTTATATATTACATTTAGATACAAAACTAAAAAGGATTATAAACATTATGCCCATGAAGTGGGCACGGGTCTGCTAGTAGATAATATTCTGTATTATTTATGTAAAAGTAGGTATCTTTTTTACTGTACATAACGATAATATTGGACCGATCATCACGTAATTTTGTATAGTAACCGTCAATTACCTTTAGCGAACGAACGAAATCTGCGCAGAAGTCAAAAATAAGGTATCGAGATAGCGGTGCGGCGCGCGGGGCGCGTGATCGTCGGGTGCGCGAGCGTTGATTGGTTGTCCCAGTCGTGTTGTCTTTGAGCACCAATACGTCAATTACGAGCGCGATTCTACCGATGCGCAGCTATTCTCGTCAATCGCTAAAAATTCGTAACGGTTTCTATACACATACTCTTAGAGATATCAGAATGAACATAGGCTACTATTTATTTCCGATATTTCCTAAATTGATCGAGCGAAGCAACGGGTAAAAGCTAGTACATTTATAAATTTAAAAAACGTTGAAGTATGTTTATGGACTTGAATCACTTTTACCTGACAATATTTGACCTAGTAAAACCAGTTTCAAAAGGTTGTTATATAAATACGAAGTATATTTTTCTTCCTTATTCGCGTTTTTCCTTGAATTTTGATTGCTTTTTTTAATTTTAATTTTGAATGTCTCGTTTTGTTATCTTTATGTACTGCTAGCTTCATATCTATAGACTAATATATAAAGCTGAAGAGTTTGTTTGTTTGTTTGTTTGAACGCGCTAATCTCGGGAACTACTGGTTCGAATTGAAAAATATAACTGAACAATAAAATACTTTTTTTATTGAATAGACAATTTATCGAGGAAGGTTTTCGTTTACATAACATCACAATGCGACTAATAGGAGCGAAGATATAATGGAAAATATGGAAAAATGGAAAATATGGAAAAAAACGGGGAAAATTATTCATCTTTGAGGGCTTCCTTTGCGTGCGCTGCGAAAACGGTTCAAGATACAAAAATAATATGTATGAAAGAATTATTCCTCTTTAAATGATCTAAAAAAAGTCCGCGACAGTATATGTCTATCTGCTAAGATTGACTCACTATAACATAATAATAGAAATAGATCCCACGGGGTCGAAGTCGCGAGCAACAGCTAGTCTTTAAATATAGCTGCAAAGATTTTATTGATTTATCATGTCAAGACTCCCATGACCTCCCCCCCCCCCTCCCTGGATCCGCCATTGCGGAAAACAGTGTAGTTTTGGTCGGTACAGGTCCGACATAACACATGCTCTTGTCCCTGGGGTCCATGAATATAATGATTTCCCCATACAATCACTATATATAGTATACATTTTTTTTATTTTTTATTAAAAAACAAAGTCGCTTTCTCTTTCCCTATATCCCTATGTATGTTTAAATCTTTAAACCTACGCAACCGATTTATATGAGTTTTTAATAGATAGAGTGATTCAATAGAAAGGTTTATATGTATAATACATGCATCATATATGCGAGCGAAGCCGGGGCGGGTCGCTAGCAAAGGATAAGACTAAAGAAGCGAGAAAGGAAAAACGGTCTAGTCTCTAATTTTCCAAAAAAAAAAAATATTTAGTATCTACATAGTACATACATACATACATACATACATACAAACATTCCAAATACGCAAAGCACCATTACATTTGCCTCAACAATAAATACAAATTTGTCAATACCTTACGTGGGTGTCACGTCATTCACATATACATACATGCATACATATTATATATACATACACATATAAGAATGTACATCTAGCGTTGTGCAAAATCAATATTTGTCCGTCCGTTTGTTCATCTCCGTATTTATTTTACACTGAATCATTGGCTTTTAAAGTATACTATAGCATGTTTTTTGAAATACACTATTTGTACTTCTTTAAAATTAAATACATATTTTTAACTAACTTAGACCTCCGGTTTCGCTCGCATTGAATCTCTTAAATAAATATCGGAAATAAAAAGTTATTATTCTGATACGACCAAGAATATGTATACAAAATTTCATGACGATCGGTCCAGTATTTTTTGCGTGTACGAGTAGCTTTACACATACGAAATAATCTGTTCACAGGTCTCGTCAGTAATGTTTGCACATAATTCCAAACAGCAACCAGCTTTTAATTTGTGCTCATTGCCAAGTCACTATAATTATAATATAAAGAAAACTATTGGTACAATTACTAAATGTAGATTTATAACTACAAAATAATTTGAATAGGACTTGGCTTCTATGAGATCTCAAAACTTACTTTAAGACTGCATCGAGAGACTTGGCATTTTTTTACATTTAATGTTTTTCGTGGAATAAATACTTATCTGAACTGTTTTAAATATTTTTTTAATCTTTGAAGTGGTGAGACGAGCTGGACGCCCTCCTGATGGTAGGAGAAACGCCAGCCCATAACCAATGCAGTGCTACCCGGAACTTTGCTCCGGGCAGGGGTGCACTACATCGACGCTCCCCACTTTGAGTCATAAGATGTTAAGACTCATTAGCCCAGTAATCACGCATAAATATAAACTGGGTAAACGGATAATGCAATTATATACGAAGATAATCTCCTACATACAAACAAACTTACAAAGCTTAAAATAAACAATTGCACAATTAAGGGGCAATAATAATTAATTAATTGAATCGTGCAAAATAAAAAATACGAAAAAGACATATCATTTAAATGCCAAGAGGTTTTATTTGACATCTTTAAGAGTAAAAAAAATAGTTTATTTTAGTTATAAATTGGAATTTAACTGGTAGAGACAAGAGATTTTTATGATTGACGACCGCTTCGCGCAGTGGTAGTACAACTGATTTCTACACGAAGCGTCGTGGGTTCGATCCCCACACCGGACACATATATTTGTAATTTTCTGTGGTCTGGGTGTTGCTATGTATTGTATGTATATGTATTTACAAAAGAAAAGTATGTATATGTAATATATTCGTTATTTAGTTGCTGACATCAGCTCAGCTTAGCGCGGGACTAGATGGCCAAAGCTATCCTTTCTATTATTATTATTACATAACAAATAATGTTGCTATATACGAGTAAGATAATTATCAAAAACCATTCATTAAATTCAGATACTACCCTCAAGTTCACACAAACAATAAAATAATTTTAAACAAAAATAAACCGACTTCAAACAATGAATATGTTTCGCACCAAGTAATACCTATTTCCATTTAGAATATTATATAAATTATTTCATAGTAACTTCATCATTTAAAACAAAAAAAAAATCATATAACAGACAGTCGAATTGACAAACCTCCTTATTTTGAAGTAAATTAAAAATGAGCCTATTATATGGCCATATACATATTGATCTTTTCTTTTCTCCCTTTACCTATATTAAAAGCCTACAACGCATTCGTGACTTAGCTTTGCGACTCTTTATTTTCTTCTTTTTCTTTCTTAAAAAAACATTTAATTTAAAGTTTATAAATTAACTCCCATTATTCTACTGCGTGTTATTAATAGCGACCTTGGCAGTGAGTTTTTTATTTCAACCGTACAATAACAATTGAATATATAAAATAAAATATATCTTTATATTAAATAATATTATAAATTAAATTATTCTTAGTGGTATGTTAAGAATCTATAAAGAAAACATGTGCTTTTATCGGTACTAATCTTAATATATCTATATATATAATAATAAAAACGTAACGAGTCACTGTCTGTACATGGAAGATTTATGAGAAAAACTATTACAGGAGACCTTTATTAACGGAATAGAACCCAAAACAATGATTTGTGAAATTTTTGTCTGTTTGTCTGTTTGTTTGTGCACGCTAATCTCAGAAACGGCTTATGCTATCTAGATGGGATTTTCAATGATATATTGAGGTAAGCTTCACTTAACATTTAGTGTTTAACCAATCGGTTGATAAATAAAAAAGTTATGGCAATTTAAAGAATCACGTTGAACTTGCTGAACGTTTTTTGGCGCGGGTCACGTATTTTCAAAAATGCTAAGTCACGCTTCTACGCGGGCGAAGTCGCTGGCACAGCTAGTTTCACAACTTTTGTCCTCAATGGACTCCTAAGCCACTTAACCGATTATGATAAAATTCGCACACCATGTGCAGTCTGATCCAACTTGAGAGATAGGATAGCTTATATCCCGGTGTTGCCCCGGGGACGGGAATAACGCGGGTTAAACCGGCGGACAAAGCTAGTATAATACAGATTCATCTGTATAACTCGCTTTTACACCTATCTACTGGACCGATCTTAATGTAATTTTAAATACAGATTATTTGGAGTTCGAAAAAAAAAATCGAATACAATCAGGCAGACATGATAAATACCTACGTATAAAATTATTATCATTTAAGGTACTACTACATACATATTATAACTATCTGTTTTATATATATGTATGTGCATACATAATAAATATATCTCTTAAAAGACTTAAACAAAAAATGTCGAATCTAAAAAATATTTTACAAAGACATATGTTAATTCTTGACCTGCTTAAAAACCATCCGAGAATCGAAATGCCAGCACGACCGGCGAAACTGGTACAGTCTACCACAAAAGTCGATTGACATATTTTAATATTACTAATCATAGTAACTCTATCTCTTTCTCTTTCTGTCTCGTTCATCAGAGATATCACTTTCTTTGTTACATCCTTTATACCGAAACTATCGCCCCGGCTTCGCTCGCATATATTATGCATGTATTATACATATAAACCTTCCTCTTGGATCACTCTATCCGTTAAAAAAACCTCATGAAAATCGGTTGCGTAGTTTTAAAGATTTAAGCATACATATAGATATAGGGACAGAGAAAGCTACTTTGTTTTAGACTATGTAGTGACTTTAATGACAAGAGTTTTAGTATCTACTGATAAGACGTTACTTATTTTTAAAGATATCAACTTTTGCGTTCGACTGTACCTACGTTCGATTGACTGAAAATATTCCGCCAAACAGGTTTAAAGTGAAAAAAAAACTTAACGGAACTGTATTGCAGCTCCGTCACTTAACTCTTACTTCATAACTTAAGTAAGCACTCTTGAAACATATAATACTAAGAAATTAAAAATATTCCATTAAGTAAACTTTTTAAGTGAAAAATACATTTATTAAACTAAAGATCACCTATGTAACTTAACGGTAACTTAAACACTTAACTAACCAAATAAAAACTTATTCCGAAGATGGTTTTAAAAACTATAAAACGTACGCTAAGCAGAGCTTGTCAACTAGATAACGGAATAAATTACATATACATACTTTTCTTTTGTAAATGCATACATACAATACATAGCAACACCCAGACCCCAGAAAAATACAAATGTCAATTACACATATATTTTTCCATGTGGGGATCGAACCCACGACCCTTCATACCGAAGACAATTGTGCTACCAATGTACCAAACGGCCGTCACATATACAAAGATTATGTCTTCACTTAAGACTTTTCTTTTAACTTAACTAGTACCTTTAATTTCTAAAGAGGTAAGAATTTGTTCTTTAAATACCATCACTCATACATACATCAACCTACAAAAAAATCTTAAAGCAACTTAGACCCAACTTGACCCTAACTTAAACCATTCAAACAACAGTTTCACCTCACATTAAAAGTTAAAACACACCAACATAATATGACAACAACCTTCCTCCAAACTTCTAGGTCACTTAACTTAGAACCAACATAGCTAACTTAACATATTACTTACACCACTTCCTCAGGAACGCGCTCGTGAGCTTCGCGCACAACTTGTCCCTCCCCTGCATTGTAACAGACGGTAGGTACACACACACAAACACAATACGACACTGATCACTGTCCGCTCACTGATGTCATCACGTGTTGCTCCGGCGGCGGTCGGCGGGCGACTGGCGGGAGGCGGGTGCGATGATGCGCGCGCGCTGGAAAAATATACGAAAAAAACGAACACATTACTATTTGTATTGCAGTCGGATAAAGGTCACGGCGGGCTGAGGATGTAGATTGTAGAGGAAAAATTGCTTCTAAAATTATTTTGAAAATCAAGTTACGATAGAATCGTATGGGATCGTGTTCGACGTGATTTGATGTAGGTGTGTGTGTGTGTGTGTGTGTGTGTGACATACTTTACAAAAAAAAATGTCTTAATAGAATAATGATAATTAACTTTGAAAAAAAATAAAACCGACTTCATGATAATACTTATTCAACAAAAAAATTATCATTCAAATTGGTTCATAATCGACGGAGATATTGCGTATGAAAAAGTTCATACCCAATTTTCCACCCTTGGGGGTTGTTTTTTTTATTATTAAATTTAAATGGGACACCTATACGTCGAAAAAAGATTTGTTCAAATGGATTCATAATTGGCGGAGTTACAAACATAGAAAAAAAAACATACGTGTATGAATTGAGAATTTTATTTCAACAAAAAGCAAACCAACATTAAACTGAAAATCGCGAAATAAATTCTCTCAAAAACTCAGAAAACAATGTGACCCTCCAAATCTAGCCTATATTTTACTCCTAAGGGTACTATACGGACTAAAACCGGCAAGGACGCATTAAGCAGTCGTTCACAAGAGCTTAATTAGATCCTTTTTTATAGTGGCGAAATCCTCATAGGATACCCATGGAGCTCGGGGATGGACCACGGGTTTTGTCGGACTTCTACCGACCAAAACCACACTGTTTATAGGTCGCGTCACGAATCCTTAGCGCTGAACGAAACCTGCGCAGAAGTCAAAAATAAGGTATCACGGGGCGCGTGATCGTCGGGTTCGCGAGCGTTGATTGGTTGTTCCAGTCGTGTTGTCTTTCTCGCACCAATACGTCAATTACGAGCGCGATTCTACCGATGCGCAGCTATTCTCGTCCAGCGCTAAACATAAATAACGCGACCTATACCGTTCTGCCGCAGCGAGTGGGGTACCTTCGCAGACTCTTCCGCGAAAGCTAGATTAGACCCTGGATTAACACATTGGATACTTTTCACCCCGGTTTTGACCCGGGAACTTCGCCTACACGGGTATAATAGCAAGACACTATTAACATATATACATATAATATTATCGCATACATTTCCAACATATTAAGCTTCAACATTTATTTCAAGTAATTACCGCCAATGTCATTAAAATCCAAGGCGAAATAACCGGAAAATGTTCGTGATCTTTGACGCGATAATTGGACGTCTTAATTATAATATTCAACTAACATTATAGACGCGAAAATTTGCGAGGTTGTATGTTTGTATGTCTGTTGGTCAAACGCAAAAACTACTGAATGGTTTTGGCTGAAGTTCGACATTTCGACATTCGGCAGGTAGGTTAGACCCTGGATTAACACATGGGTACTTTTTATCTCAGTGACAATCTTTTTGGCGAAGTTATAAGTACACGTCTATATCCCTAAAGTCTAGATTAAATCACCCCCCTAAAGTCGACAGATCTAGCTCAGACTTGTAAGTAGTGTCCTAATAAAACGTCCTAATACTAAATGAAAACCTTATAAACGTACTAGTCCTCCCTGTGAGTTTGGAGAGTTTCCCTCGGTTTCTCTGATCCATCATCGGATCCTGATGTCCTTACAATGGGACCATTTGTAAATTGTAATACATCACCTTTCCAACAAAAATATAATCTAAATCTTTGAAGTCGGCTTATTATGAAAGATGATTCACCTCAAAGAAACATTCCACTATCGTCAAATGTCTGTTAACAAAAATACATTTGACATACAACTTAAGTAAAGACGAAATACTAAGTTAATGTCCAAGTTAGCCTTCAAGCTACATGTCATGTGATTTATAGGTGTGACACAGTTTCCGAGGTACGAGCTTACCTACTTACATACATTGAACTAGTGAGATTTTGTGTTCGTTTTAAGCTATTAGGTAAAGTTCTGAATCGCGCATTTGATGTTTTTTCGTGACAGTATGAATCACTCCTGATCTAATAAAAAAACCGCATGAGAATCGGTTGCGTTTTTTTTTATATATATATGTTTAAATATGTTTTAAACTTTGTAAAGATGATGGTTGAAGCAAGTATGAAGAATTGGTGTTTAGTATTTTCTGTATTTTGAAAATAGGCAGAATTTTCGACCAGTCGAACAACTATTTGTCCGTTAGCCCCCAATGGGAGACGTCGAGATGTTGTATATATGCAAATTCTCCAACAAAAATCAAAAGCGCGATTCAGAATTCCGTGCATTAGTAGCAGTCGCTACAAACATTTATTAGAGTATCAGCAGCAGACATTCAATTATGTGTAAGAAGAAGGATGTAACCTTCCTTCTTTCGAACCCGATAGCTTTATATCGGCAACGAGTATATGTATACTGTTTAGATAAAATATCATAAGCGCGATTCAGAACACGGCGCATTAATAGCGACACTTCAAGTCAATCCAAAGCCTCCTCCACTCACATCCACTAACCTAAAGACAAACTCGTTTTGCATTATTACACAACGCGAGAAAGTTGTGTGCTCAACCTAAATTAATAATTACGCGATTCCGACTCTTATTGCTTCTAACTAGAGGTTATGTAAGGATGAGACGCGAACCAACTTGGCTGGCACACTGGTTTAGTTTTGACACAGATGTGGAGGAAACTGCGACCTGGAATAAGTTCTCATTGAAGACTAAATTCCAAATACATTCTTACATAATACTAGTTCACGCTGTACCTATCCTACCTGCTAACTTATACCCTACAGTTTACAACCCCCTTTGTTTGCTTAAGAACCATGCTCAAACAGCCAGGAATATTCGAAAAGAATTATATAAATCGGTTCACTTGTTATCGAGTTATGTACTTAGCAACACACTTATCGATTCATTTTTATATTATATAGGGGGGCAAACAAACAGGCGAGCCACGTGTTGGAAAGTGATCATCAAGTAGGGAGAAATCCTCTTAAAGACCGTCCACCTCCTTAAATGTCAGGCTAGTACGTAGCATCTGTCAACTAACGACTAAAACCCCCTAATTTTCCTTTACCCACATAGAGACCATGTGAACCCGTCAGTGCCAACCGTAATGTTGCAGCCTCTCCAAGTGGACTGGGAGAGCTACCCTTCCCACTTCTCTCCTTGTTATAAACTGCCCGGATATTAAACAGCCTATCAACCGTCGCAGGCTCTTTGGACCAAGGACAATTGTTACCATAGCCCTAACCACTCCTCATCAGTAATAGCAGTAAGTTTTTAAACCACTGTTAAAGATCACCTACCCAAGATACCAGTCCAATTCTCGAACACTTTCAATTGTAACCGCGTCAAATACAATTGAGCTAGCTCATATCTCTCGGCGTGTCGTAATACGGTGGGAACTGTTTGCTATACAATCGCTGGATAACAAAAACAATATATCGTAACAATGGCTCAATCCGGCGTGTTCATTAACGCGAATTAGGATACGAGCGAATATTTGTATTATAGAATTCATTAATTTGCTAGTTCTTGCTTTTATACGTTGGGTTTTTTGAGTCTCGTAATATTAGGACAAACTATGTATAGTTTTTAAGTATTTTTAATGTTATAGAGGTTACATTTGGATATAGGAGATTGTCACGACCGTACTATGACGTTTTAAAAGTGTTACTATAACGGACAAATACTCATACGCAAATCAAATTTAAGCACGCCTCAAGTCTAGTCATTTTGACAGTTTTGTACGTCGAACAGTTAAATTCGACCGATTTGAGTTGTACTTAATTTTGAATAGCGTTTTAGTATTCCGGAATAAGTATCCTATTTGAAAAAAGGTTTGATTAACTTTAATTTTGGCCTTACCACCTTTTAAACTATTTCCACCAGCACAAAGCCACATTATTTGTAGTATATATCTCCTTTTATATACAAACTAGCTGTTACTCGCGACTTCGTCCCCGTTGATTTGTTTTTCCATTATTTCTTCGCTCCTATTAGTCGTAGCGTGATGTTATGTAGCCTAAAGCCTTCCACGATAAATTGTCTAATCAGTAAGAATTTTTCAATTCGAACTAGTAGTTCCTGAGATTAGCGCTTTCAAACAAACAAACTCTTCAGCCTTATATATTAATATAGAATATATAGAAAATGGATAACCACCTCAAGTATATAAGTATAGTAAAATCAGCCACCATCACCGCAATTACTAATTAATTATCTTACGATTTACGATAATTCCTAAACATATGACGCATCCACTGACTCATTCCTCATTACCGTTTATAGAATTGAATACCTTCGATTGATTCACTGAGCATTTAATCTACAAGACATTTGTATAGTGTAGTGGTAGAACAAATATCTGATTTACTCTTTGTCAACCGACTTCAAATAGGAGGAGGTTCTCAATTCGACCCTTATGTTTTTTTTCTATCTTTGTTACGCGATAACTATGTATATATCAATCAATACATATAATAAAAATGTAACGTAGTCGTTGTTTGTACATGGAAGATATGTGAGAAAAAATATAATAGGAGACCTTTATTAATGCAATAGAACCCAAAACAATGATTTTTGGAATTTTTGTCTGTTTGTCTATTTGTTTGTGCACGCTTATCTCAGAAACGGCTTATTCTATCTACATGGGGTTTTTCTATGATATTTTGTGGCATAAAGAATAATGTTATGGCCATTTAAAGAATCACATTGAACTTTCCGAACGTTTGTTGGCGCGGGTTCGGCATTTTCAAAAATGCTGCCAAAAGTCACTTTTCTACTCGGGCGAAGTCGCGGGCACAGCTAATAGATAACTATGTATATACTATAGTAAAACTTTATTTTTTAAAATAGACGAAACGTAAATAACTGAATGTTTTTTATCAGAGTGAGAGAAAGAGAGAGAAGCGTACACGGCTTACACCTATAGCAAAAGTATCATTACAACTTTTGCTCTTAAAATTTTCCGTCTAGATACCTTTCGTACTGCGCGACAAGGAACTACATTAAAAACCATTACATTTCTAAAAGACTAAGAGAATTAACGAAAAAATATTGATGTATCGTAAATAGTTTAAATGATTCTTCAGCAGTTATTACATTCTAGACATATTCTAGAAGCTTAGCAGCCCACCTTGAAGAACATTTCGCCATCGACGCAATATAATAATGTATTGCATACGGAAGCTAGGATCCTGCTGATTGCTAAATATTGATTTACTAATCGACCTTAACGCTTGTATAGTACGCGTCATTTATGTTTAGCGATTGACGAGAATAGGTGCGCAACGGTAGAATCGCGCTCGTAATTAACGTATTGGTGCGAGAAAGACAACACGACTGGGACAACCAAACAACGCTCGCGTACCCGATGATCACGTGCCCGGCGCGCCGCGCCGTTACCTCGATACCTTATTTTTGACTTCTGCGCAGGTTTCGTTCAGCGCTAAAGATTCGTGACGCGAACTATAGCGACCGCTACTAATGCGCCGAGTTCTGCTGAATCGCGCTTATTTTATACTAGCGGCCCGTCCCGGCTTCGCACAGATAGACATAGTACTACATATAGGCTATGATACTCAGCGATATGTAGCTTTCTAATGAAAAAAAAATTAAAATCGGTCCAGTACTTTTTCAGTTAAACCGTTACATACAAAAATACAAAACTTTCCTCTATATAATATTGGTGTAGACTATGTAGTGATATTGTGTCGCCAGTAAGCTAAATAGATGCGTTGAGATGCGCACGCGCCGATCGGCTTGAGCGACTACGTTCCAAATTCAAACGGACGAGCGCCATTAGTCCACTTGTTTTGTGGTTCCGTATCAAATTGGGGTCTATTCTGGTATATCATTATTATTTAATATAAAACAAAGTGGCTTTTATCTGTCTGTCCCTATGTATGCTGAAATCTTTAAGCCTTAAACATACATAGGATCAGACTTTGGCGTTTATTATATTATAGAATACTAGCTGTTGCCCGCGACTCCGTCCGCGTGGACTTTCATATACACTTTGACCCCCCTTCCCACCTTATAACCCTTTTTTCCAGTTAAAAAGTAGCCTATGTTTTATCTCAGGCTCTAGACCAGCTGTGTACCAAATTTCATTACAATCGGTTCAGAGGTTTCGCCCTGCAAGCGTAAAATTATAAAAAGTTTCAACCCCTCCCGCAAGCTTTTGGGGGTTGATTTAAAAAAATAGTAGACTATGTCCTTCCCCAGGCTTTAGACCATCTGTGTACCAAATTTTATTCTAATCGGTTCAGTAGTTTTAGCGTGATGGAAAGACAGACAGAGTTACTTTCGCATTTATAGTATTAGTGTGGATAGAATATAGGTAACTAGGAAGATCTGACGGATTCTGCCACGTTAGTATGACCAATTTTCATACACCTAAACTTTGACTCAGTTACAACTGCTAACTTGTGTCATTTCTCAGCCTATCTCTGCACCAAATCTTATTACCATCGGTTCAACTGTTTAGGCGTAAAATCGAAACTATAACATAATATTACTAATACTATAATATAATATTATTAGTATGGATAATATACGGGACCACGGCTATCGGACACAACAAGTAACCCAGTTTACGTTATGCGCGTGCGCATCGAATTGCAATCAGTTTTGTTTTTATAACACCGCGCCGTCGCAGACATGATACATCTATTCTAATGTAGTGTTTGACTTATTATGAAAAAAGGAAGTTGTGTTTTTCTGTCTGAAACTAATTTGATATATGTACCTATAGGAACCACAACCTGCCTGTTCGTATGTATGATGAAATCTTTAAAACTACGCAACCGATTTCCATGCGACGTTTTTTAATAGATAGAGTGATTCAAGAGGAACCTATGCTGTTTTTCAAAGTCGGTAATCTATGAGAATTTTCCTACTTAACTTATCTTTTACTTTTCTTTTTTTTTATTCTATTAAGTGGTGAGACGAACTGGACTCCCTCCTGATAGTAAGAGAAACGCCAGCCCATAACCAATGCAGTGCTACCCAGAACTTTGCTCCGGGCAGGGGTGCTCTACACCGACGCTCCCCACTTTGAATCATAAGATGTTAAGACTCATTAGCCCAGTAATCACGCTGGCTACAGTGCCCTTCAGACCGGAGCACAGTGACATTTTCACATCACTGTTCAGGCGGTAGAATGTCTGGCACTGTGGGGTACCCACCCAGTCGGTCTCCTGCGAAAGAGACCTACCCTCGGTCATTTTCTTATATAGGAACGAGCAATCGAGCAGGGATACTAGATCGTAGATAACCACCTACGCCCGTGAGCTTTCGCGACGTCTCACGAAGGCTTTGCCAGCCTTGATTTTAAGATTTTAAGAAGGAGAAGAGAAGACTTTACCTTTAAAAAATGTGCTTTAAACAAAACATAACGCTTCGTCCAACTTCGCAGTCGGCTAAAGCCAATACAATGCTACTTAGTATTTAGTACCCAAATCACGGAAGAACATCTTTTAAGTTCAGAAACCTTCAATCGCGAACAGGTTTAGTTGTACTTTGCACCCTTACATACATACATACATATTTTTACTCTTACCTTGATACGACCGTGAAAACGCCGCGGTAGTATTTTTTTAATTATTTTACAAAACATGTTTAAAACAGTTTTTTACTATTTCTCAAGGAGGTACGAGTATGCTATTTTTAAAAATCATTTTTTTTTCTTGGCTTATTTTATCGAATAAATCTCGAAAGGGTTTTTTTATGCGAGCTTAGTTAATAACCGGCCAAGTGCGAGTCGTACTCGTGTAAAAAGGGTTCCGCATAATTATATAGCTAAATATTAGTATTTGTTGTTAATTGGAGAACATCATCTATTAGAATATCAACTATCTAACTACCACGGTTCATGAGATACAGTCGGCTGACAAACGAACAAACGAACAGCAAAGTCTTAGAAATAAGGTTCAGCTATTATACTCTATGGGTACGAAACCCTGACATCTACCTTATTTCAGAATAAAATCATCTTTTTTTTTAAAAAAATAAAAACCTTTTTGTACAGTTGTATGACAATTAAACACTACCTTCATCACTAGGTACATTAAAAACTACGCAACCGATTCTCATACAGTTTTTTTTAACAGATAGTAAATCAAGATGGCGGTTTGTATGTATAAGTAGCTGATCACGCTGTACCTGTAATATCTTATCCGAAATACCTAATAAAGAACCTCTTACATCCAGGAATATTCTAAAAAAATTATTAAGTAATTCGATTCAGCTGCTATCGACTTATACGCTTACAAACATATTTTGCGATTGCCTTTTATATTATAGACTAGCTGTTGCCATCAGCGTGGACTTTCATATAAACTCCCTCCCACCCCATCCCCCCTTATAACCCTTTTTTTTAGTTAAAAAATAGCCTTTGTTACTCTCCATCTTTTCAACTAACTGTATGCCAATAATCAGGTCGATTGATTGCTTAGCTACAGCGTGAAGGAAGGACAACATACATGCGAGCGTTGCCGGGTCGTCTAGTAGTACATACTATAGTACGCGTCACGAATCTTTAGCGCTGAACAAAACCTGCGCAGAAGTCAAAAATAAGGTATCGAGGTAGCGGCGCGGCGCGCGGGGCGCGTGATCGTCGGGTGCGCGAGCGTTGATTGGTTGTCCCAGTCGTGTTGTCTTTGAGCACCCACGAGCGCGATTCTACCGATGCGCAGCTATTCTCGTCAATCGCTAAACTTTTTTGACGATTATTATACGCGTCACGAAACCTGCGCAGA
>JADANM010006598.1:5237409-5249642 GCA_026213755.1 Eurema hecabe
GATGATGGTTCAGAGGAAGGTTACATAAAGAGGCCCGCTATCTAGTCCCGTGCTAAGAAGAGGTTGTGTTGCCACCTATACAGTGTGTTACACAACAAGTGTCCGATCCGAAAACCTCTAACTCTATACAGGTAGTAGGTCCTTATTTTGCTATCGTTTTGTAAAAATAATCTAATAAATTTTTTTTTTTAAACAAAAAAATAGCTAAGTAAAATTGTAAAACTAACATGGCAACACCGTCACGTTCACGTGCTCTGCTAGCTATAGGCTCTTCGAACTGTACGTGCGTTGCCAGCCTTTGTGAATTTTCTCAAATTTTGTGTAAATCTTTCACTAGTAACATAATCTTTAAAGCTTTAGAGACCACCGTTTTTTACCCTTAAAAACCTCCCTTCATCCCCTTCCCAACCTCAGATCGCCCGTAAATTATTTTTCCTTTCATTTTTATCATATTTCCCTCCTTTTCTAATGGGTTTAATTCTATTATAATTTTTTTTCACTTTTCATTATTTTTAAAGGGATCTACCCTGGTCTATTATGTGTTTGCGTGTGTGTGTGTGTCAACATCAGGATAAAAACTATCCTATGTGTTAATCCTACCTGCATGCCCATCTACAGCCAAACCCAACGTGTAATTTTTGTGTGAGAGCTATAAACACGTATCGAAAAATAATGGAATTCAAAAAATACACACGACACTTTACAATAAGACAGCTAAACTATAAATAAACACAGACAGGACAGGAGAAGACACAATGTTGCCGCAGCAGAGCAAGGCTCGACGCGTGCTGGAGTTGCCAATTGGGGGTTAATAGCATAATAGGCATGAAGACAAGGAATAAAAAAAAAAAAATAATTAATCCGTCTCTTATATAATAACAAAATAAAACAAGTAATTATTATTAAAAAAACAAAATACCCGACTGCACACTAAAAAAAGAGTAATTATGTCTTTATCCCGTGGGACTTTTAGGATAAAATGTATCCTATGACACTCCCGTAATCAAGACAAATCTAACGATACCTCATACATCAAAATCCATCAAGCCGTTTAGGCTGCAGGAGGTCACAAAGGAAAAGACATACATACATACATACACTCGAAAAACATTACCCTCCTTCTTTGGCAGTCGGGTAATAACAGTCTTTTTGCTAAAATGGGGTATCCCTGTAAAGTTACGGGGGCTAATCACGTCAGAACTAGCAGTGACGTCATGCTCCTTTTTAAATCTATGTATCTCTAAGTTTTTTTGAGGTCAAAGTCAAACATATCTTTATTCAACTAGGCTGCATATAGTAACACTTTTGAATCGTATTACTAAACATTTACCAGTGTCTTAAGAGAAGAACCGACAAGAAACTCTGATAAAATAAAAATATATAATGCCATTACACATTTTGAATGATAAAGTATCTAAAAACTACGTATCTTTCATTAAAATATCTGACGGAGATTAAAATATCCCAAATCGTCAATTATTCTTCAACTAGCTGTTGCTCGCGACGTCCTTCGTCCTTCGTCGCTTCGTCCCCGTCGGATCTATTTTTATTGTTATGTTATAGTGAGCCAATCTAAGAAGATGTACATATACTGTCGCGAACTTTTTTTTAGATAATTTAAAGAGGAATAATTGTTTCATTCATATTTTTTGGTATCTTGAACCGTTTTCGCAGCGCACGCAAAGGAAGCCACATTTTACATTATATCTTCGCTCCTTATAGTCGCAGCGTGATGGTATGTAGCCTAAAGCCTTCCTCGATAAATTGTCTATTCAATAAAAAAAGAATTTTTCAATTCGAACAAGAAGTTCATGAGATTTGCGCGTTGACACTAACAAACAAACAAACTCTTCAGCTTTATATATTAGTATAGATATAGATAGTAAATCTTTAGCCTCGATTTCTAAACGCAAGCACAAAACATAACGGTTATTCAATACCCTGTCCTGATTTATAATTATTTGCATAACCTTGCCAACTAGGCGATGTTGCAAGCAAGGTAGCGTCGAGCCTAATGATTCGTTACAAGCAACTGGCAACACTGGAACATTAGCTGAGGCTATGAGGAAAATCTACCACACTAAGAATACTTGAAATGTATCCATTTGGTAATCTCTGAACAAGTTTACCTATTGCATGGTAACACTCGCACATGACCTGAGGTGTGGACTATGAGGAAAATCTACCATACTAAGAAGTCTTGAAATGTATAGATTTGCTAATCTCTGTAGAAGTCTACCTTTTGCAAACCATCACTGGAATACTAGCTGAGGCTATGAGGAAAATTAAAGATAGCTCTTCTTTTAGAATATCCCTTGACGTACGAGGGTGGTCGTTAAGCAGAGAAAAAGGGTAGGTAAGGTGTAGGGTTTAGGTTAAGGCTAGAATATAAACAGGGATAGACAGACAGACTTAAGCAGAGACAATCGTAGGTTTAGGGTATAAGGTTACATACAGGTAGGAGAGTTACACCTAGCCTTTAAATAACGTCTCAGAAATTATCTCTTGTAATGTCTAGGTTACATAAAGGCCGCGACGCTGGTAGCCAGATAAAATGTATTATTTATTGTGTAATTACGTATTCAATTATACGACACCTTGACTCGTTGGCCCGTTCCGAGAAAGTCTACCTTACCTTGACTTTAAGGATCTTTGGGTAAAAATCGCAAATTACACTTTACTAGCCGCGCGCCGCGGTAATACTTGCATTTATCTATATACTAAAATATAAAGCTGAAGAGTTAGTTTGTTTGTTTGAACTCGCTAATCTCAAGAACTACTAGTTCGAATTGAAAAATTATTTTTTATTGAATAGAAAATTTATCGAGGAAGGCTTTAGGCTAAAACATTTTACATAACATCACGCTGCGACTAATAGGAGCGAAAAAATAATGGAAAAACAAATCAAAGGGGACGAAGTCGCGAGCAACTGCTAGTGTATTATATACGCATAAAGCTTCCTCTTGAATCACTCAATCTGATAAAAACTACATGAAAATCAGTTGCGTAGTTTTAAAGATTTAAGCATACATAGGGACAGACAGAAGAAAAGAACTTTGTTTTTTACTATGTATGCAATATGATAATGATATATATACCTACTATGTAATACTTTTTACTGTTTATTGTTTATGTGTATTTTATAAGCTTATCTTACTTGCACGCCCCGATCAAGCAAGTACAAACTTTACATTTGCTTTTTTTTTCTTTTTTTATAACATAGGATACGGATATAGGCAAACGAGCAGGCGAGCCACCTGATGGAGCTCGAAAGCTTGACAGCTCTGGAGTGGGGCCGGCCTTTTAGAAAGATTTACTCTCTCTTATAACAATATTGAGTTAATATTCCTACTTTTGTAAACAACTGCACATGTGCATACACATACACAAGCGAAACTACAGGACTAATATTATAAAGACGAAAGTTTGTTTGTACTTCTACAAATCTGAACGGATTTTAATAAAATTTAGTATGGAGTTAGCCGACACCCTGAATAAACATATAAGCGACTTTTACTACCGGAGGTAGATCTCCTTCGCAGGAGACCGACTGAGTGGGTACCCCCACAGTGCCAGACATTCTACCGCCTGAACAGTGATGTGAAAATGTCACTGTGCTCCGGTCTGAAGGGCACTGTAGCCAGCGAGATTACTGGGCTGATGAGTCTTAACATCTGATGACTCAAAGTGGGGAGCGTCGGTGTAGGATTTATGTTTATCCGGAGTTTAGAGCAAAGTTCCGGGTAGCACTGCATTCAGCATTGGTTATGGGCTGGCGTTTCTCTTACCATCAGGAGTGCATCCAGATCATGTTCCCACTTCATCATCTTAAAAAAATATACTGCGGGATTTCCCTAATAAACCGCGGGTAACACCGCGGCGCACAGCCAGTTAATAATAAATACGCAATATATTAAATGTTTACATTGCGACACGACACGACGACGTAACGCACACGTAACGAGTACGCAACGACTTGTCGGACGACGATCGTAATGGAAAAACTTTTCTATTATAACTGTACATTATTGTTTAATTCGTATAAAATTTATAATAACTCTTTAGTGGTATGCGCGGCCCGGAAGGCATTTCAAAGTAGACAATTTTGTCTACTTATATAGGTCGTCGCAGCAGTGCAGTGCATAAAAATTCGTATGTTATTCGTAGATTTCACTTTTCCAAGAAAAGAGAGCCTTAAATAAAACGTTTATCAACTTATGTTTGTTAAACTTTCGTAAACGACATTTTTTTCTACAACTAACCTACTGTTTTCCTAAAATTAAAAAAAAAGTTTTATCATTTTTTGTTATCACAAGTTCTCGTGGATGAATTCAAAAGATTCACTATTCGTTTACTGATCTTTCAAAGTACATTAATTAATTATACTAAAAAAAACTAGCCGTTGCTCGCGACTTCGTACGCGTCGGTTTCTTTTTCCATTATTTCTTCGCTCCTATTAGTCGCAGCGTGATGTTATGTAGCCTAAAGCCTTCCTCGATATATTGTCTTAGATTCATTAAAAAAAGAATTTTTCAATTCGAACCAGTAGTTCCTGAGATTAGCGCGTTCAAACAAACAAACAAACTCTTCAGCTTTATATATTAGTAATATAGATATATAGATATGCGAAAACCGTTCAAGATACCATAAAATATGAGTGAAAGAATTATTCCTCTTTAAATGATCTAAAAAAAAGTTCGCGACAGTATATGTCTATCTTTTAAGATTGGCTCACTATAACATAATAATAGAAAGTGATCCGTAGGGGACGAAGTTGCGAGCAACAGCTAGTTCGTATATATAGATTCTTCAACTATTGGTAAGTACTAGCTCTACCTCTACTGCACCTTATCTCTACTTTGTCTTGTTAATATAGACACAATGAAACATCAATAAATGACTAACGCCGAAATACTGAACCGCAACTTAAATTTAAGTACAACTTAAACCGGTCCTATCTGACAGTTCGCCATACAATTTATTCATCTTACGTATTATAACTACTGGTTAATATGTTTATGTAGTTTATGTACTAGTTCAGTATCAAATTTTATATATATATATATATGTATTTTATCTAGTTTATCGATTATGATTATGTAAATAATAAAATAAATTTTATTTATATTTTTTTTTTCTTTTTAACCGACTTCAAAAAAGGAGGAGGTTCTCAATCTGTCTGTCTGTATAATATTTCTTTTTTCTTCTAAATTTTAAAATAAAACCGACTTCTAAATTATAAAATAACTATTAAATCATTTCGATATACTAAATGAAAATGCGTATTACTTTGTGGGAAGCAAATTTATTTTTTGCGTTTTAGTTTGAAGTCGGTTTATTTTTTGTTAAAAATTATTACATTTTCCGTAACTCTCAGGTTACCTGGCAGAGATTGCTATGTAGCAATAAGGTCGCCTTTTGTGCATAATAATTTAAGTTTTCTTTGTAACTGTTTGCTGTGATTGTTTTTTCTTCATATACAATAAAGTGTTTTAAATAAAAATAAATAAAACAATTCTGTCCAAACTACCGTCTTGAAGCGTGCTTAAATTTAATTTGCGTATGAGTATTTGGCCGTAAAACAGGCAAAGGAAACGTTTCAAAACTAAAACGTTTAAAACAAGTCGGAACGAACTCTTGAAACCTGTACGAAGAGGCGATCATTGACACAATATAACGGGTTTAATAGAGCGTGCCTGAATAATAAACGATGAGCGTGTGTGCCAACGTTAGCAGTTGCTATTTGCTATATTGACTTGTTACTTCTTGTAGTTATGGCTACATTATTTCCGTCCCGACGTCACAATCAATACATAGCAAAAATAAATAATAAATAAATATTTTCAGGACATTTATACACAGCGCCATCAAGTTCCAAGCTAAGCAGAAGCTTATGTTATGGCAACTATATAACGGAATAAATTGCATATACAAACTTTTCTTTTGTAAATACTAAATACATACATACAATACATAGCAACACCCAGACCCCAGAAAAATACAAATGTAAATTACAAATATATTTTTCTGGTGTGGTGATCGAACCCACGACTCTTCGCGCAGAAAGCAGTTGTTCTACCACTGCGCCAAGCGGTCGTATAGTATATAGTATAAATAAAATCGCTATCCACCGTCTGTCTGTCCCTATGTATGCTTAGATCTTTAAAACTACGCAACGGATTTTGATGCGTTTTTTTTAATAGATAGAGTGATTTTTAAGGAAGATTTATATGTATAATACAAGCATAATATATGCGAGCGAACCGGGGCGGGTCGATTTTAAGTACATCTTTCATCATTCATATATGGAGCACTCTCAAAAGTACTAAGTAGTGCTTTCGCTGGATGCGTGCAATTACATGTGCAGTGACAGACAAATTAACACATGTTTTTTTTTAATTTGACATTGATCGAAATGTCGCACTATTCTCTGTTATTCAGAAACTAGGGGATTGATTCAAGAGGATGTTTTATGTGTAGAATACATGCATAAATGCGGGTAAAAACGCGAGGCGAACCTAGTCTAATCTAATATAAAATAAAATAAACAGAGAGATAAAAAGAATGTATATTTTTCGTGAGCACTATCAATGTACAGTGTACACATATTTATGCAGTTTCTTATTTTTAGGTCTAAACCTTTTGGACCGAGAGAGGACAGACATGACAGTTAATGGAGATAATAAAATTATTTTTTATTTTATATTGTCAACATTGTGAATCTAGGAATATAACATTTATATAAATAACTACCAACTTCACTCACGTAGTTATGGTTCCCATGTCAATATCGTGATAAAAAACTACCCTATGTGTTAATCCAAGATCTAATCTACCCGCAAACCAAACTTCATCCAAATCCATTCACTAGTCACTACGCAATTGACCAACAAACATACATCCTCACTAACTCGCATTTATAACATTAGTCGAGAGTCGAGACATAACAATTATATAAAAAGTAAAAAAAACTTTTATGTCGTCATTACATACGATTACGTAGGCATGTGTTAACATTTAACATACATACATACATCACATTTCGCCATCCACTACCTATCACGGAAACGCTGACCGTGCGTATACATATTCATAAGGAATCGCGCGAAATATATTCTTTTATTAATTATTAAAAGCTTTTATTTTACTTGCATTGTATGTAAAAACGAGTATGTTCTGGTGGAATATTGGGTACCGATTCCGAAGCAGACACTCTCAACCGATTAAGCTGAAATTACGATGCACATTAAGATTGGATACACGATTAGTTGTGTGACGTCATTCTAAATTCAATATGGCGGACGATTGGATCGATGGCGGAATTGTAATTTTTCTTGCATATCTATATATAATACAAATAAATAAAGCTCAAGAGTTTGTTTGTTTGAACGCGCTAATCTCAGGAACTACTGGTTCGAATTGAAAAAATATTTTTTTTATTGAATAGAAAATTTATCGAGGAAGGCTTTAAGGTTACATAACATCACGCTGCGACTAAGAGGAGCGAAGAAATAATGGAAAAACAAATCAACGGTGACGAAGTCGCGAGCAACAGCTAGTCTACAATATGGGGGTAACAAATGAAAGTTTGTTGAGACTTGAGAGTGACTTGAAAAGTAATGTGACGTCATTATAAATTCAATAAAAGCTTTCTTAAAAAGGTTTTTTTGTTTAATTTTTTTACGTCATGATGATAGTCAAATGAGCAGAACGTTAGTCTGTTAAGTAAACCTTTAAAATTGGGAAAACGGAAAAAGGGTATGCCATAAAAGGGACTAGAGGGTAAAGGAAGAAAGGAATAAGGGAGGCAGAAATGGGCGTTCGGTGCTTAATTTTTTTTTAATAACAGGGGGCAAAAGAACGCTTTACGCAACGCAATGACTTTTCTATGGGTTTTTTGAATATACCTATTTAGAAGATTCAAATCAACTCACATTGTCGCTTAAGAAATTTATAAAATGTGTTCCTTATTAATATACCTACATTAGTATTAGTAGGTATTAAGTAAAAGTATATTAATACTTCACATGATTAAACTTAGAATCAAGATATAATGTAATATCGAAGCGTTCCTAATTAGACCGTTAATTCAATACCCTCATCTAATCGTTAATTCACAAACACTGCCGATCGTTGAGCAAAATTAGAAACTTTTTTAAAAATAACTTGGCGGTTTATAATAAAAAATTTAGTTCTTAAAACCCTTATTCGTTTAACATCTATTTTACTTTGATATATTTACATACGCATTGTTTTAAATATTAAAAATGTTACGTATTTAATAATAGTAGTAATTCGTAAAATTTTAAACAAGAATTTGAATTCACATCCGCTTCGACAAGCTATTTAGTGAAATGCTCGCATGTAGAACATACTTATGATGCTTACCTTTGCTTAGGTGTGTGACCGCAATAGTTTCAGGATCCAACTCACTTAAATCATTTATAATAAACACACCACAAAATATTTTCACAAACAGCAAAATTCACGAAAAATTTTGACAGCTGTCAAATGTTTCCCGCGGCAGTTTTTTTTTCTATAAATTGTCGTAGAGTAAAAACTCTTTGGATGGAGGAAGCGTCGTGCCCAGCGTCGCGGTCGGTACAAACTAAATCGAGTGACCACTTTCCAATCTTAGAGTTGGCGCACATTGGTAGCTGAATGAAATTGCTAATGCAATTCTTACTTACAATTTAGTTAAATGCAATAACGATTAACTATTTCATTAATAGGCTGGCATTTGTAACGTTAAAAATATAGGTAATTTATAGTCATTCTACTTTAACAGGTTTTAATGATTTAAAATTAAATTATTTTTGAAGTCTTTATATATGAAATTATTTATTATCCAATTAATAACAAAAATAATACACAACATATGAAATTAATAGATATCAAATTTTTGGCCAGAAATCCGGTCTGAATTATTATAAGCTTTTATTATTTTCTTAAACTATTACCTTTGATTTGTGATTTTTGTTTTAATTTTATAAGCTGTGTAATTATTTTTAAACTGTAAAATATTTTGAATACGACGTGTATAGCGTATACTAGGCGTGTATCGTTGAGAAATATTACTTTCACATATTATATAAGAAGGTCACAGTTATGTTGAATATAATAACTAATTAAGATTATTCCGTCAGTTTATAGCCGGAACGTCATTGTTGAGAAAATATCTTTATTTTAGTACTAGCTGACCCGTGCCCACTTCGTTGGGCATAATGTTAATTATCCTTTTCGGTTTTTTATATAGCCTATGACACTCAGCAATAATGTGGCTTTCTATTCGTGAAAGATATTACCCGTTACAATTTAACAGACACACAAACTTTTCAGACTATTTTCAGTTAACTTTTATTATAATCTGCATTATTCTATTTAAGGTAGACAATAGACATAGTACCAAATATACTAGCCCGTGTTAATCAGTAATAATGTAGCTTTCTAATGAAAAAGTAATGACTAAAATCGTTCCAGTAGGTACTTTTTCAGTTTATTCATATCCATAATATAAAAAATAAAAATGTTGTGTAGATGTCATTGAATATACAAAAAAGATCGAGTACTTACATGAGTTACATGGTTTCATCATCGACAGCAACAAACATTCGTATGAAATTTAAACTTATTTTCATAGAAACTAAAAAGCGAAATTTGCTTCCCACAAAGTAATACGCATTTTCATTTAGTATATAGAAATGATTTAATAGTTATTTTATAATTTAGAAATCAATAAATCGGAGACATCCTCTTTCCAACAAAAAAAAGAAACATCAAAATCGGTTCATAAACGACGAAGTTATCAGTGAACATATATAAAAAATATATATACTCTCCTCCTTTTTTGAAGTCGGTTAATAATGTCCGACCACTAATCAGAGATTATCTTTGAATAAATTTTCATTAAAATCGGAACAGTGGTGTAGAAGTGAAAGCGTAACAGACAAAGCTAATTTCGCAATATTAATATTACAAGGAATTATCTAGTTAGAGTACGTATGTCTACAGCATTACTCTTATACAATACTAGAAGCGGCCCGCGGGTTTAACCCGCATTTCTGCATGTATCTAAATATATATAATTCAAAAGTGACTGACTGACATAGTGATCTATCAACGCACAGCCCAAACCACTGGACGGATCGGGCTGAAATTTGCCATGCAGGTAGATGCAATGACGTAGGCATCCACTTAGAAAGGATTTTGATCAATTCTACCCACCCTCATGGGGATAAAATAAGGGATGAAAGTTTGTATGAAAATCCACGCGGGCGGAGTCGCGGGCAACAGCTAGTTATACACTTATGTGTTCTTGAATCACTCTATTTAATAACCACTGTTATAATCGTATGAAAATCAATTGCGTTGTTTAAAAGATTTAAGCACACAGACAGAAGAAATCGACTTTGTTTTATAGGTAGGTACTATGTATTGATTATAATGTTATCATCATGAGACGTACCTACCTAGTTTTTTAATTACAGAACATAATGCGACATTTCTCAAAGTGGGGAGCGTCGGTGTAGAGCATCCCTGTCCGGACTTGGGCTTTATAGCAAAGTTCCGGGTAGCACTGCATTGGCTATGGGCTGGCGTTACTCTTACCATCAGGAGTACGCCCAGCTCGTCTGCCCTCTTCATAGTATAAAAAAAAAAAATCGCGAAAAAACTTTTGTAAATTTTCTGGCACTGCACATGTAATTACACGCATCCAACGAAAGCACTAGGCTCCTACTAAGTACTTTTGAGAGTTCTCGATATGTGAATGAAGAAAGATGTAGTTGAAACATTCAACGTCAAGCATTATTTCGCATCATGCGGAATAATGCTATAATTGAAAACTCGATTATACCACTACATACGTTATTTTGTCGAGTCAGCCTTATTCAGTCAGCTTTAGAGGGATTTTGTATTTCAAAAAATTATTAAAATTACCTATTAATAATTATATATCATTGATAATAGTCGTGACACACTAAGCTTAGTGACTGTTGATTGGAGGTGGCTCATCATCAGGCTAAACTTCTACCCATAAGCGCGCCAACATAAAAAACCCAACTATATAAACAAAACTAAAATGTTTAAGGGGAGGGGTCATGGGGGTCATTACCCCCCGCCTGATCTGGTTCCACTATTTGAATGATTTTATTTATATACTAGCTGTTGCTTGCAACAAACTTTGACCCTTTTTTCCAGTTAAAAAGTAGCGTATGTTTAATCTCAGGCTCTAGACCGTCTGTGTACCAAATTTTGTTATTTAAATCGTTTTAGTTGTTTTAGCGTCATGGAAAGACAGGCAGTCAGACAGATAGAGTTACTTTCACATTCGCAATATTAGTATGAAAGTATGTATTTTTTCATTTATTAAATAAAATATCTACTTGTTACTTGTATTTATTGTTATCAAAATTAATTTAATAAATTCTTGACTTCACCACGACTATACGACTGGCGTCAAAGCTGGGTCCGCCCTTGCACTATTACCAATCCTGACCACAGTGATACAATACCTACACAAGACATTACAATTAGACACTTAAAAAACAAATAAACACAGACAGGACAGGAGAAGACACAATGTTGCTGTAATTGCCAATTGGGGGTTAACAGCTGTAATGATAATTTCAGTAGATGTTTTGTAATTTCCAATGTTTTAATATACTTTTGTAGTCGACGAAAACCGCGGAACATAGATAGTGTTGCAATAAAAAGAAAGTTAAATCTTTTGTTTTATTGATTAACTTTATGTCGTGGTCTAACAATATTTAATTGGGAAAGCGTAACGCCACTTTAATTCTACTACATAAGTTTAAATCGGTTGCTTTATGTTTATACGTCTTCATAATAGTCCAGTGCCGATAATTTTTAAAACCAAAAAAAATCATAATAGGATGAAACCCATTAGAAAAGGAGGGAAATATGATGAAAATGAAAGGAAAAATAATTTACGGGCGATCTGAGGTTGGGAAGGGGATGAAGGGGGGTTTTTAAGGGTAAAAAACGGTTTTTCTCGATTTCCGGCAAAACTAAAAGTACTATCGAAAAAAGTCGAATGGAAGGGTTGTAGATAATAAAAAGATCTAATACTTTTGTATCAACACTTTTTTCACATAACCTCAAAATTTATGTGAAAAATTCAAAAAACCAAGTTTTTGGTTTTTTATTTTTATCTTTTACAAAAATTTTATTTTTTTAACGAAATTTTGTGAAAACTTACCTTTTTATGTCCC
>JADANM010006598.1:5255390-5270563 GCA_026213755.1 Eurema hecabe
CCTACCCCTGCCTGCTATTTTGCCTGGCTTGATGCCGGATATGCCAACACTGTTTGCAGTGCACCGACATCAAGCCTTTATAAACTACAAGCCCATCAGAAATTTATAGCTTTCCAGTGGATTCCATCTCGTTTTCAATTAGATGACAATGATAGGGTCGATTTGTTGGCTCGAGAAGGTACTATTGATGGAATCTCGCTTTCAGTCACACCACTGTATACTGATTATATAAGTTTAATAAAACAGCAATGTAAGGATCTTTGGCAGGAATATTTCGATAAGCGTTCATTGGAAAAGGGAATTTGGTACCGTACAATCCAACCCCAAATTAATTGTTATCCTTGGATTGAGACAAGCTCCTTAAATAGGAAGGTTTTGGTGATTGCCCTCAGGCTTCGGTCCGGACACATTCCATCAAATAAATTTTTATTCTTGATAAAAAGGTCTTTAACTCCCAATTGTGACGTCTGTGGCGTTTTAGAGGATACTCAGCACGTGTTAATGGAATGTGTCCGAGGGAGTCGTGAGAGGCTTATCATCCTAGGTCAGGCCAATTATGACATTGGTCGTTGTAATTCCATTTTAGCAGAGCCTCTTTCAGATGTAGCTATTAAGTTATTTCATAGTTTTTTAAATAGTATGTAGCATATTATTGTGTGTTGATTTGATTGGGCGGTATGGTCGCTAAGCGACAAAGCCCTTAATTAAAAAAAAAAAAAAAATATCATTTATAATTATCATCTCTCATCACTATACTTATTCATAGAGCAATTTAGCTCTTTATAGCAAAAACAAATAACATACAAATATTGTTAAAAAAATGGGTTTGAGATATCGCATTGCTAACTAAAGGTCTTTGAAAATAAATTAAATCTGTAACACAGTGATCTCAACCTTTTTTTTGCAGAATATATAAGATTTTAAAATTTGGTGTTACACAAAAAAACGGCATACGGCCGCGAGTCATGTATTGGACTTTTTGCTTTATTTGCTTATATGCTATATATTGAAGACAAAAACGCTTGGAATGATATTTCTTAACGCTCGTGGGACGGTGACCCTTTTTCATGTATAATTGTATAAATATTATAATAGTCAAATTTTTGTTTATATTTACAATTGTATGTTCTTATTTTAAAAAGAGCGACTATCAGAGTTTCTTGCCGGTTCTTCTCTGTAGAAAGTGCCTTCCGAACCGGTGGTAAATGTTTTGTAATACTATGACGATTCAAAAGTGTTACTTTATGTAGCCTAATTGAATAAAGATACTTTTGACTTGACTTTGACTTTTATATATAAATTAGCAAATTTGTTGGCAAACTTTTCAAATTTTGCGGCACACAAAAGTGCCGCGGCACAGTGGTTGACAATCACTGCTCTATCATATAAAACATCAGGTCAGTTGCATCACTGTTTATACATATAACTTAATAACAGCTGCATCAATTGGGATGATACAGGATGGGTGTAACACAGGTTTTACTGCTTGATTCTAATATATATTATTTTAAAATATATTATAATTAAACATGAACATCATACCATCAGTATCATCTGCTTTGAAATTTTTGTCCTCATCTTCTTGTTTCAAATCTATAAAAAAAATAAACATGTCTTAGTCGCACTAAAACACATACAAATGTTTGTATGTGTGAATGTTTGTAACTTGTTACTCTTTCACAAAAAAAAATTATAGTTTTGGGCTTTTTTTTACTTTTTCAGTTGTGGCAATAAGTTTTTATACTTATTTGTACTTAATACTTTGGATGTTCAGTGTGTCAGAAAACTAGACGTTTTTTTTTTGTGGTGTAATGCTCATGCAATGGAGTAAATTTAACCCTAGATACCATATTTGGTACCAGTATTGATAATGAGACAGAAATTAAGGCAGTACAACAGTGTAGTGTAGCAAGCATTTAAATTTTTCTTTATTGGTGCTTGATCTATACAAACTAAATAAATTACTGCATTAAAAGTATTAATAGGATCTTTCACATATATCAGTGGTAATTGATAAATCTAAAAGAAGCACACAACGGTTGCTATTTAAATAGTATTAAGCAGTTTTGGTGAAAATATACTTGTAATTATAATCTATGGATTGTTAAATAAAATACATTAGACAAAGCGGGTAGGCAGAAATAATGGTAAAAATTTTGGTAAAAAGTGTGGGACCCGTGCGAGTTTCTTACGCCGGTTCTTCTCGCCGGGTTAGTTCCCGAACCGGTGGTAGGCATCATGTAGACTTTCTGAGGGTGTTTGATTGAAACTTATTCAGAATAAAATTTATTTTCATTTTCATTTTCATTTCATTTTCAATGCTATACCAATGTCAGCAGTACCAACTACAAACTTAAAACATATTAACCAAATATTAAACATCTCTTTTATTGTGGATATAATAGATACACAAACAGTCAAACAAACTTTTAATATTTTGCAGGTACACAAATAAACACATACCTTTTAACAAATATTCATTATAATACTGTAAAAATATCTCCTCGCAGTTCACAACTTGTTGTTTAAATAATGCGGCATCTCTTAACCTTGGGATACAGGCATCACATATTGCATGCATTTTTTTAACATTTTCTCTCACTGGTTGTATCTGTAAAGGTTTAATTACTGTTGGTATAAACTGCATACTGCATACTAGTTACATAGTAATAAAAACATAATTATTTGTGGGTAGGGAGTAGGGGCCACTGTGTAAAAAAAAATTAAAAATGGTTAGGTATGCTTGTAAATTGTATTGGCATTGCCACGGGTTAACATTTTTAAACAGAACTTTACGTACGATGACCTGTATGTTTTTTTTAATAATGGGTTCCGTTATTTTTTAAAAAATCTAAAAAAATTATGAAATCTTAAGCGGTGAGTCATATAAAACTAAGACACGCCGTTGGATCAACATAACATAAAATCGACTCCGATAAAAAAATTAGCAGTAACTTACAGTTATGTTAAAAATGTTTTGTAAAGTGTTCATGAAAGATTGTTCCCTTCCATCCTCATTATAGGTCTCATCTAGGCTTCTAAATGTTCCTTGAGTGTGACAACATCTGCATATTCCAATAAGATTCCAAGTTTCAGTCATTCCAGATATTTTTATTCATAAAAATTTAAAACAGATGTTTACAGCTTTGTTTGGAGTTTGTTAGAAAAATATGTCAAAATCAAATGTCAATACTCAATAGTGAACGATTGACATTTGAATTTTGACATTAGATAAAGATCAACAATAAAATATACACAGTACACACGCATAGAATACGGTTCCCAAGTGATTCAATAAGTATTAAGTTTAAGAAGTTAGTAAATTTAGAAGTAATTTTAACAGCCTCATAACTCCAGCACCAAAAAGGTATAAAAGCTGCCATATGTACCTAAGACTATAATCGACTGTAATTTAAACAGTCTTTGAAAACCATTGGTGTCTGAGACATCTATTTTAATTCAATGTGTATTTTTGTTCAACTACCAAGAGTATTCAAAAGCGAATCATTTTTATAGGTTATATTTTTTGAAGTTTTAATTGATGAACGAAAAGCAAATTAAACTATTTTAATAGTCTGTTTACCACTTTGACTGTTGCTGTTCCTGAACGTTTCCGACATGGCGCTATCGCCGTTGCGACACAGTAGCGTGACAAGCCATGTCATTTTTGCCCATGATACATGAAAAAATCCAATGGCAGATTCTTTTTTCGGGTTCGATACTTCGTTATCGGTGAGTTTTAACACGTTTCTACACATTGAGAGCTTCAATTTGATGTATAACAACTATATATTACTTTGCAAAACCGAAGTGCCAGCGTGCCCATTCGAACCTACTTTAAAACTAATTGTTATTTTACTGTATAAATTCTTTCTATACCACATTTTCTCATTATTGCACGGCTAAATAGCCCCACGTTTTTGGAATTACAAAGTTGAAGTCTTAATCGTTTAAATATATAAGAGGTAAAAACATATACAATCGTTTTAGATAGCCGAATGTGTTACATACTTACAAAGTTGTTTTCTAAATGTGTTTCTTGTTTTGATGTTTCTTATAACATTGTTCTCACAAAGCGACTATTTAACCGACGTACAGTGTACTCATTATCGAAGCTGTTCATTTATATAGATTGAAAATTCACGCGAATAAGAAACTTATGAATTTCGTAATAATTACTTAGTCACATTTTAAAAATAATTCTCGTAGTATTGATGTCAGGGCATTCAAGTATTGAACATTCAATGCACAACCGTACTTTGATATGGAAATTCTGTTTTCTGATTTCTTATAAGAATTTTGTTAGATTTGGTTACTTCTGAAACTTCTATTTAATATAATGCCATATTTTATTGAAAACAATAGTATAATATGTAATCATTAATTAATATAATCTTTGGATATTTGTTATTTTTATTGTATCATTATAAATTTTAATATAGATATCTATCTATAGTAAAAAATTAATCAGCTTCAGTCATTGATCACTATATCATCGTAATTTTCAAATTGTTTTTAATATATAAACACGCCTAAAATTTTCAGCAAAACTGTAATCAATTAAATGTTAAGAAACATTAAAAGAAGTAGGTAATATACTTTGTATATTTTCTAAATGTCCCTTTGTCATTAACAATATTAGATTCAGTGTTGAAGTTAGCAATGTTGCAAATATTCCGTACTTGGACAATATTTAGATATTAGACGGATCCAAATAATTATTTGAAATGTGATATTGGAAGGGTAAAAATACTCTGTTATTGGTCCATCTGCTGCTAAGAGCAATAGTGTCCCAGACACACACATAGTGGCTAGATTACAAGTTATAACTCTGCTTTTGAAGTCATTAAACTGAATTAATTAATATAAAGAAACATTCTACTTTGTTGTTTCTACCTTATGACTGAGGGAAATGACTATGGTGCATCTGGACTGGTTAGAGATGGATGTTTTCAGTTTAATGTAGCTCTTGTATCCTCCTGTAGCACCCTGAAAACTAGTTCAGCCAATATCATTAATATGACACATTACTATGATTGAGGTTTCCATGTGAAAAACTCAAAAACAAATTAATATAAGCACTAATTTTTGTGTCAAAAGTGGCTCTTATGAGACAATTAGATTAGGGGTTAAAGGTAAACTTGGCTCATAATATGATAGTTGTTACGATTCTGTATAAAAAATTACCTACGATAAACAAAATCAATCTGTTTTATATTTATCAATACAACAAAAATACAATGAATTATTTAATATATTTGAGAACACATCTTACAGATTTAATCCTTTTGTACATAATAACATTATTTTTTGAGTTATTGAGAAACTATCCAAGAATGTAACGTCTAATGCAAGTGAAACCACAAAAACAGCTAGTTACTGTTTACTTTTTGATTGAGATGGGCCGAGTACTGAGTGGGGACCGGGGTGAGGGGTGTATTAACGTGAGCCGACAGTAGTTGAAACATTTAACATTTAGCATTATGTCGAATAATGCGCTCTAGTGCTATACATAACTAGAAAACTAGGTCTGTTTGTACTTGTTTACATGCGAAATGGGAATTTGATTGCACCGAGTTACTCGGCCGAGTACTCGGTTGAAATAAAATTAAGCCGAGTAATACTCGGTACTCGTTACTGGGCAAAAGTGTTACTCGGCGCATCTCTACTTTTTGTAGCGTTTATTTAGTAGCGTACCCGTGCCCACTTCGTTGGCAATAATGTTCACAATCATTTTTTTATATATTCTATGACACTCAGCAATAATGTAATTTCTATTTTTATAATCCTTTCAGTAGATCCCGAGATTGCCCCTTACAATTTAACAAACACACAAACTTTACTTCTTTATATATTAATAAAGAAGAAAAGTCTTAGCCCAGAAAAGTTCCATACAAATATTGTGTAATTATTATACACGTAAACCTACGCCTTGACTAGCTATCTAATAAAAAGTTAATTTACAAAATGTTGTTACAAATTACAATATAAAACTTTTTTTCAGAACTTAAACGATGATGACTGTGGTGCTGAGCCATCCGAGGAGGAGTATGATGCTCTCAACAATGAGACATTCGGCCAAGACGGTGAGTGAACATACATAAAATAGTCACATGTGGTGACTGCTCCTAATCCGCCGAGTTTTGAATCGCCTTTATGATATTTGTTCGAGACATGTATATATGTCACCGGAAGATAACAAGAACAGCAAATTTATTAATTTCCTAGAAAATTTATAAACCTTCGTAGGATTCTAAACGAGAAATAGAAATGTATTATTTTACGACCACATTTTCGCAAATTTATCAATTTGCGACGTCTTATCAACTTACGAATATGTATTAGTAAGGTTCTAATTCTAAGGTTTAAGCTTTTAATTTTACGCTTTTTTAAAATACGGCAAATAACACACTGCCCTCTGATTGTGTGATGTTGACAACTATTCAACCAATCAGAGCGCTTACTAATTATTTTTCGCGTGAGTTCGGTAAGTTTATAAATTCTAGGGTTCGATTCTCACACCGGAAAAATATATTTGTAATTTACATTTGTATTTGTCTGGGTTCTGGGTGTTGCTGTGTATTGTATGTATGTATTTACAATAAAAACTATATGTAATTTATTCCGTTATCTAGTTACCATAACGCAAGCTTCGGCTTAGCTTGGAACGAGGTGGCGCTGTGTATAATTGTCCTGAACATAGTTATAAATTATTATTATTATATGCATAACAAAACAACTGTTACAATATTCACGTATAGAATGGTGAATTACATATTTTTGTAATTATAGTAATAAATTTAAGTCCCTATTGTGCCTGTTTACTCAACTCTTAACCAAACCTCCCAAATATCTAAGAAGTATTCAATAAGAAGAGTGTAGTAATGACTTTCATGTTGACAGCAGATGACTTTGACTGGGAGGTGGAACATGAACAGCTGGCCGAGCAGCTGGAAAGCAGTAGACGACAGAACGCCATGGACGAAGCTGATTCCAGGCTCGGTGAGTTCTCACAATGTCTTATATACCTGTGATTATACCCTACTAGCCATGCCCTGCGGGTTTACTCGTGCAGTTCCCGTTCCCGGGGCAATACCGGGATATAACTGTTGCTAACACTGACGTAGACATTTTCGATTATTTCTCACAGTCTAAAAAAATTATTACTGGTATTATGAAAGCCAAGTATCTATCTGCCACCTCTCATGTCACATAACTACATAATATGTACAATGATATAAGTATTTTCTGTATATGACAATATGATGATGTAAGTTATCATATTCCACCACCACTCTTTGTTTAGTTAAGTTAAATTAAGTTGATATGTTCACTATTTTGGGATACTGTCTCGTGCAGTTATTAGTGTTAAGCTTATTATCATGAGATGACTGTAACCTGTTTGTGTAAAAAATAAAAAAAATAAATAAAAAAATATAAAGTATCCCATGTGTTAATCCAGGGTTTTACCTATCTAAATACCAAATTTCAACTAAATCGGACCAGCCGTTTTTGCGTGAAAGATTGGCATATATTTATACGTAAATACATTCTTCAAAACTTGCATATTTTATAATATTAGTAGGAAAGTAATAATAAAATGTTATTTAAAAATTTCAGAAGCGTCTCTGTCTCAGCTAGTGTTGGATGAGAGTGAGCATCAGCCCCGATCGTCTCTCGGTTCCAACGTGTGGAGACATGACTTCTTTCCAACACCGCCTGCGGTAAGTTCAGTTCTAAGAAGTATCAAGTTCTAAGTAGTTATATGGAGGTTCTTTATTTATATTTTATTGGTTTGTTACCGTTGATAGGTCTAGCCTAGTGTCCATGAGAAAACTATATATTTCCCATATGAAGTTGTTAGCTTTATTTAATATGATTGCTTTTATATATTTAGTATGTTATTAAGTGGTAAAGCTTTGTGAGTTTGTGTTGTTGGATGAAAACTTTGTTCTACTTTGCCTTTCTCTTATTTGTAAAAAGCCACAGTATATGTGAGTTATTAGCTATATGTTAATTCTTCTTTCTTGGTTAAATGGCAGTGCTGTTACCACAATGTTGCCAATGTCTAGTTGTGTGTAGATAAAACAAGTTTGAGGGTCGATATTTGGCTGTGGCAATCGGCAACACGTGCTTCCAATACCACAGACAACACATCGACAGACACCTAGTTTTTCAATTATAGAGCATAGTGCGACATTTCAATCACTGTGAAATTAAAGAAAACGTTTATTAATTTTCTGACACTGTACTTGTAATTGCACGCATCCAGCGTAAGCACTACTTAGTAATTTTGAAAGTTCATATATCAATGAAGAAAGATGTAGTTAAAACATTCAACATAAAACATTATGCCTCGTCATGCGCTTTTCTTTTATAATTGTATCTAATACTAGCTGTTGCTCGCGACTTCGTCTCTGTCGGATCTATTTCTATTATTATGTTATAGTGAGTCTATTCTATTATTATGATAGACCATATACTGTCGGACTTTTTTTTAGATCATTTAATGAGGAATAATTCTTTCATACATATTATTTTTGTATCTTGAATCGTTTTCGCAGCGCACGCAAAGGAAGGCCTCAAAGATGAATAATTATCCCGTTTGTTCCACATTTTCCATTATATCTTCGCTCCTATTAGTCGCAGCGTGATGTTATGTAGCCTAAAGCCTTCCTCGATAAATAGTCTATTCAATAAAAAAATAATTTTTCAATTCGAACCAGTAGTTCCTGAGATTAGCGCGTTCAAACAAACAAACAAACTCTTCAGCTTTATATATTAGTATAGATATAGATATATATGTAAATTATCGTGATTTATTTAATTAAAAATAAGCGGATAGGATTTTAACGCGGGTGAAACGCTAGTATACGAAATAAGTGAAAGTTTGTTAAATTTATAGCCTCAGGCGCCGCCTCTCAAAAATGTGTGTACCGTGGAAGAGTTGGAGAGACAACTGCGGCAGAACCAGCCGCCGCAGAACTTCAACCAGTCCTACTTTCAGGTAAGAGATAGAGTTAGAGAGAGAGAAGAGGAGAGAAGAGAATTAATAATTTTACTACAAGCAGAGCTTGTGTCTTGGCAACTGCTTATGTAATTTATCAGTTATCTAGTTGCCATAACACAAGCTCTGCCTAGTGTGGGACTAGATGGCGCTGTGTATAAGTGTCCTGATATATTTAATTATTTTTTAACTAGATAAAAGACTCATAACATATTCTACTTGTCTAAATACCTATTAGAGATGCCCCGAATATTCGGCAACTATTCGGTATTCGGCCTATTCGGCCATTTTTTTTGCTATTCGGTATTCGGCCGAATAGTACGTACTATTCGGCCGAATACCGAATAGCATCTCCGTTCTTTTGTGAGTAGGTATTTACAAATAGGTACAGTACAACAACAAGGTAAGTAGGTACGTAGTTTAATACATAACCAGTTAACAAACAGACTATTTCGAAATTATTAAATTAACCTTACGTTTTACGTTTTTCTTTCCTTCTCCGCCTCTTGAGATCTTGATGCTATATAAAAAACTCTGGGCGACTATTATTTTCACTACAAATCTCAAAATATTTCCATATGGGCGATTTTTTATTAACTGTTGTCCTTTTATAAGTCATTTGACGAAAAAACAATTAAAAAAGATTATAGAAACAAACAAAACAGTAATTAAGTTTCACTTTACGTAATATTTGTATACTAACAAAGCGCTCCGTGATCCGATTTACTCGCAAATGAAACAAATAGAAAACAATATTTGCTTGCACCCCGCCCCGCACCCACGCCATCGTCGCCTATCGTGTGAATGCAGCGAGAAAAACGCATTTACTTCGCGCCGTATATTCGGTGCTTCGGCCGACAGCATTGCCGAATATTCGGTATTCTGTATTCGGCCAATTCACTATTCGTGGCATCTCTAATACCTATACATAATATAATAAGTAGAAACTTACAAATTTAAAAATAATAATATAATTTCCATTGTCTGTCCCACAACCCTTAGCGCTACAACCAGTGGTTGTCAAATATTTCCGTATTTACCTCATGATGTATTTTACTTCCAGCCCCGATTTCCACCAGTTATTCTTCAAAGACCACCAGGATTGCAGGCTCCCGTCTCACTGCCCTTCGCCCCACAACAACCCATGGGATACATGAACCAAATAAACCAACCCAACAAGATCATCGGCCAAAACAATCAGATGATCAACCACCAACCAATCGGCCAACTTGGCCAAATGAACCAATACATGCCCAACAACCAGTTCCCCAATAACCAAATGGGAAATATGATGCCGATGAATCAAATGGGACAAAACGTTCATCAATTAAACCAGAATCAGTTATTTCAGAACCAGTTGAATCAGAATCAGATGAACAATCAAATTGGCAATTTAAATCAAATGGGTCCCAACACTAATCCGATGGGACAAAATGTCCCAATCGGCCCAAACGTTAATCAGATGGGTCCAAATATTAACCAACTTGGACAGAACGTACAAATGGGTCAAAACGTACCGATCGGACAGAATGTTAACCAGCTAGGTCAGAATATGACTCAAATGGCGCAAAATGTCCAAATGGGCCCGAACGCTCAAATGGGTCAGAATCAACTAGGTAATATGAACCAAATGATGCCGAACGGTAATTTCGGTACGAACCAGTTCCAACATAATATGAATTTGGGTAACCCGAGGATGATGGCGCCCCCTCCGGGAATGGGAATGCGTCCGAATTTTAACCAAGTCGGGCAGTACAATCAGAATTTTCGAGTGAGTATTTACTTCTTATTAAAGGTCTCGATAAAAAGAGTTATGTTTAAAATTATTTATTTAAAAAATATTTAAAATGTGGAAGATATATTTAATTTATAATTAACTTACCATTCTTATACCGTAATAGTTTTGGGTAATAGAACAATCCTATGTATCAACCCAGGGTCTTATCTACCTGTATGCTAAACTTCATTCAAATCTGTTCACTAGATTTTGCGTGAAAGTGCAACAAACATCTATAAGTCCTCAAAAACTCTCATTTATATTTTACTTCTCATTTATCTCATTCATATTAGTACATTTTTTATGTAATACAATTTTATAATGCCCAACAACAAAAATATCTATAACTCATTATGTACTTCTTAATAAATTTGACTTGAAGTACCAACTACATATTAACAACAAAATATTTTTTCCAGGGCCCAATACCACCAAAAAATGAACCATTAAACCACATAAAGAACCAACCGACCAACCAGAAACCGACCAACCCAATCCAATCACCGGTCAAGAAGCGCCCCGAACCCAAAATCAAGAGCCGTGTCTACAATAACTCACAAAATAAACTGACTTCGCAGAACTTAGTGCAAATGATTCAAAATACTCATCCGATGTTGATGTACAATAGTTTTCATAATGCAAGCCACCATCCGATGCTGGCTAGGAATTTCAATAACATGGTTCATCCGATGTCTGGACAGAGGAACGGGGGATTTGGTAATGCGATTAGGTAAGTTATTTATTTTTATTATTAACTAACTGTGCCCGCGACTTCGCCCGCGTAGAAAAGTGACTTTGGGCAGCATTTTTGAAAACGCCTAACCCATGCCAACGAACGTTCAGCATGTTCAACATGATTCTTTAAATTGCCATAACTTTTTTATTAATCAACCGATTGACATGAATTAAACACTAAATGTTAAGTGAGCTTACCACAATATATAATTGAAAACCTCATCTATATATAATAAGCCGTTTCTGAGATTAGCGTGTACAAACAAACAGAGAATAATTCAAAAAATCATTGTTTTGGGTTCTGTTGCGTTAATAAAAGTCTCCTATCATATTTTTTTTCCACATATCTTCTTTATTATATGTATAGACTAGCGACTCGCCCCGGGTTCGCTTGCATATATAATCTATAGTTACATAAAAAGCTTCCTCTTGAATTTTGAAAGAGGAACTATCAGAGTCTCTTGCCGGTTCTTCTCTGTAGAAACTGCTTTCCGAACCGGTGGTAAATGTTTTGTAATACCGTGACGATTCAAGTGTTACCATATGTAGTCTAGTTGAATTAAGAACTATGACTTTAACTTTGACTTTGTTAAACACTTCAGCCGCAACTCCGACGATAGCAGTACAGCATCAGATGGCGACGAATACGCTGGTCTGATGACGCAGCGAGAGAAACAGTGGCTCATCAACATACAAATGCTGCAACTGAACACCGGAACACCGTACATACACGACTTCTATTATACGGTGAGTTGATTACGGTCGAAATAAAAAAAAGGACGAATTGGTCCATTTTGATCAAAACATGGTCGGATTCAACCGCTAACAAAATAATTAATTTTGACCTTTTATGGTTGAACCTATTAAATGGTCTATTTTAACCACGCTGTCGATTAAAAGCAAGAATATTAGAAATTGTTGTTGCGAAAAGCGATAAGCAATATATATCGCTTTTATTCAAATATGTCCGTACCATCTATACTAATATAATAAAGCTGAAGAGTTTGTTTGTTTGTTTGAAAGCGATAATCTCAGGAACTACTGGTTCAAATTGAAAAAATATTTTTTTATTGAATAGACCATTTATCGAGAAAGGCTTTAGGCTACATAACATCACGCTACGACTAATAGGAGCGAAGAAACAATGGAAAAAGAAATCGACGGGGACGAAGTCGCGAGTAACTGCTAGTATGTAATATTTTTATCTGGTAGAAAATTACGGATGTTACAGAAACTATCGGATATCCTATATAAAAAAAATATTTTGATATCCGTTACCGTAACTAACAAATAATCCATACTAATATTATAAATGCGAAAGTAACTCTATCTGTCTGTCTTTCCATCACGCTCAAAATACTGAACCGATTAGAACAAAATTTGGTACACAGATGGTCTAAAGCCTGGGGAAGGACATAGGGTACTTTCTTTTTTCATCAACCCCCAAAATGTTGCGCAAGGGCGTTGAAAATTTTTATAATTTTACGCTGTCACAGCCAAAGCGCTGAATCGATTGTAATGATATTTGGTATACAGATGGTCTAGAGCTTGAGATAAAACAGATATTACTTTTTAAATGGTTATAAAGGGGAACGGAGTCACGGGCAGCAGCTGGTCTATGCGAAATTTCATATCCATCCCTGGTATAATATAACATCCCTGGTAGAAGTGAATTCTACCAAGCAATAAGCTGCCTCTACATTTAACTAATTTTTGTCTACAGGTGTTTCTAGAAAGACAAGCAAATAAGGAGAAAGCGGGCGTGAAAGAAGCCCACAAGGCGAATCAACAGAACCATCCATTTTACAGCGAACAAATTTAGAAAAATTATCGACAAAACATACAAATAGACAATTTTTCAAAAATCATCAAAATCGGTGCAGCCGTTCTCAGGGTCAATAAACCGATTACGATTTAATAAATAATGTTTTATTAACATCAGTTGCAAATAGACACTTTGTAACTACATGACGATACAATAGTGTAACAATACGTAACCTAGTTGAATAAAGATATATTTGACTTTAATTTTGACTTTGACTTTACTTCAGGCAAGCAAGAAGAACACAAGAGAGAGAGGCACAACTCCCACAGGCACAACTCTGGCACAGAGGAGGCTCCAAGGGCCTACGTACCTGCACAGTTTGAGAATTCGCTCGGAAAATTGCAGGTGACTAATATTAGTATATAGTAGACTATATAGTTGCCATAACGAAAGCTTCGGCTTAGCTTGGAGCTAGATGGCGCTGTGTATAAATGTCCTGAAAATATTTATTTATTTATTATCATACTAGACAATACTAATCGTATTAAAAAGTGATGTCACTGACTAGAGAGTGAGAGTGAGTAAGAGAGTGAGAGAGAGGTAGTTTTTCTGGGGTGTGGGTGTTGCTATGTTTTATATGTACGTGTCACCGGAAAGTAACAAGAACAGAAAATTTATAAATTCCCTAGGAAATCTATAAACCTTCGTAGGATTCTAAACGAGAGATAAATTGTATTATTTTACGACCACTTTTCGTGGTAAATTTATCAACTTACGAATATCCATTCGTAAGGTTATAAGAGGTTCGACCAAGCACAGAAGAGCTTTTAATTTTACGCTTTTTTAAAATACGGGAAATAACACACTGCTCTCTGATTGGTTGATGTTGACAGTTATTCAACCAATCAGGGCGCACATGGCGTTTGGTTATTGCTTACTTATTATTTTACGCGTGAGTTCGGTAAGTTTATAAATTTGCGAAAATGTGGTCGTAAAATAATACAATTTATCTCTCGTTTACAATCCTTCGACGGTTTATAAATTAAACTTGCTGTTCTTGTTATTTTCCGGTGACATGTATTTACAAAAGAAAAGTATGTATATGTAATTTATTCCGTCATCTAGTTGCCATAACACAAGCTCTGCTTAGCTTGGTAGTAGATGGCGCTGTGTTTATACACACTTATGTGTCCTAAAGTAATACTATTATTAGCATTGTATGTATGTATGTTACAGTGTGGCAGTGTGACCGCTCCCCGCAAGATCATAGATGTCGAGGTAGTTGGTTCAGAGTCGCCAGCATCGAGAATGTCCAGAGCGCCCAGTGTTGCCAGTACTACGCATCCGGCTGAGGTAAGAATTATTAAAGTTGTATGTCTTTATGTCCTTCCTTCAATCCATATAATATATTATAAATTACGTGTCACGTTGTCACGGATGTCGCTATTGACTCGCTAAACTACTGTACCGATTTTAAATAAAATTTGCACACCATGTGCAGTTTGATCCAACTTAAAAGGTAGGATACCTTAAATCTCCGAGTATATCAGAGCGAAGCCGAGGCTCTGCTTAGCGCGCGACTAGATGGCGCTGTGTATACGTCCTGTAATATTTATTAAAATACTAGCTGTTGCCAGCAACTCCGTCGGCGTAGATTTTTATATAAACTTTGATCCCCCATTTAAGTTAAACAGTAGCCTATGTTTTATCTCATGCTCTAGACCATCTGTGTACCAAATTTCATTACAAACGGTTCAGCGGTTTGGCCGTGAAAGCGTAAAATTATAAAGTTTCAACCCCCTTTCCCCCCTTATAACCCTTTTTTCCATTTAAAAAGTTGCCTATGTCCTTCCTCAGGCTCTAGACCATCTGTGTACCAAATTTCTTTC
>JADANM010006598.1:5294718-5305208 GCA_026213755.1 Eurema hecabe
TTTTTAGAATAACTTTTAAACGGCTTTATCGATCAACTTCAAAAACGAATCTGCCCTTAAACTTGAAAAGCCACGTCGATCGCCACCAAGCTGTGCAAAATCAGTTAATTCGTTCGAGAGACATCGTGAAGGAACGAAACCTGAAAAAGTGTTTTTTTCAAGATTACATCGAAATATTTTGTTCCATCAATTCAAAATCACTTATGAGAATAATAAAATCAAATCGATTGCCATCACCCGCGTAAAAATTGGTTGATCCATTCAAAAGTTTGAAAATTCCACAAATAGTGTTCTATGAATGTTATTCCATCAGACTTGAGCTGGGAAATCTCAAATGCATAGAATTATTTTAATTAAAGTTTTGCACTCAGCAAGGTCAAAATATCACACACATTATATTTTGAGCCCAAAAATGTCATTAACTTACAATTTGAAGCGCCCAGTATTGGAATTAGCTTTAGGGTGAACCGATTTTTTGTCAGATTAAGCGAATCCCTCTATATAATCGTCAGATTATGATACTGTACGTTTAGAACATAGTGATGAAACATACTTGCAACTATACAACTTAATCTGACGCGCTTGAAAAAATGACGATTTTTTTTGCAAATTAAGTGAATTACTGTGAGTATGCGTCACATTGAAATCGTCAGATTATTGAAGGGGAGCGTTTTTTTTGGTGCACTTAACACTCCCTTAGAAAATCTGACGCGCTCGTCAAAATACATTTTTTTTTTATTTTCAACCATTATTACATACGATTAACATACGAACGTTATTAAAAATACGTAGACAATCGATGCTATCAATATCTGACGCGCTCGAGGATGTCCATGCAGCAATTTTTTTTACATATTAAAAACTCTATAGCCGCTTCCCCCACCGCTGAAAAGGTATATTTCATATAACCTTTTTTTCATCTTATCAGCTAATCTAAAGTATAGTTTGCGTATTTGTTCAATTGTAAGTGGCTATCTCGGGATCTACTGAAGCGTTTATAAAAATTCTCTCACCAATAGAAAGCAACATAATTGCATCGGCTATATAAAAATCCGAAAAATAAAAAGACTTTTACAAAGTGAATCGGAGAAATAACTGTCGAATTAAAACGTTTCTTACGTACACTAACTTAATTATGAAAGATAAGGTATGTTTTAGTTCTAGAGAAAGGATGTTGAACTTGAAAATGCCTACAAAAAAGTCAACGACAGCATAAGTCTAACTTTTATATTTAATTTACAAAAGGATTATTAGCAGTATGTTTAAAAATTTGCATTAAAAGATGTAAAGGAATACATAAAGTAATCGTAAATTTCAAGAAAGTATGACATGAGTTTGGTGAAAGATGAAGAAAGTATGGCATTGGACGCCAATAATTAGAAAAAAAACCGAGAATGTTTCTAGAATTAGCATTGCGTATCACATCCCTCTTTATGTAGTCAGTAGTCGCGTCGTTAGCTTAAGTCAAACGAAACAAAATAAAACGCATTTAATATAGAATACATTTATTATACAAGAAACGACAGCTTTCAGCTTTGTACTTCGTAACAACAATAACTTTAAACTATTAAAAAACGCATTAATGATTTCTTCATATTAAAAATTGTTACCACACAAAAATACAAAAGAATTGTTTACAGATCTGATAATAATATTCTTTTATTTCCTTATACAATATTTTTATTCAACCGCATGAATTTCTTTTTACACTGTCTTTTAGTCGGTTTGTGTCTGATATAATGTACTATTTAGAGAGGATATAAGTATTTAATTGGCAAAAAAAATATTTAAGTAAGTCTATCATAATTTTAACTAAAAATAACTCGTAAGTCAACTACGAAATTAAGTGCCCAAAACATTACAATTTTCATCATCAATTTTCATATCATTTTATCCAAATAAAGTTATTTTCGTGAAATAAATTTTATTATATTATTATTATTAAAATTATAGAAGTTTATTAGAACGTTAAATGTTTCTTATTTTTAAACTTAAACTTAAAATAATATTCAAATAAAACTAAGCTCTATTTTAATGGAATTTCTTAAATACTCTACTAAGAATTCTTAATTATGAATACCAATAATTCATTAACTATTTAAAGCTTAGGTTTTTTTCAAATAACCGTTTTTAATATCAAATTGTACTTAAAGTTGTAAGGTTTAAACTCTGAAAAAAAGGGGGTGGATTATTAATGTCATGTATCTTATAAAATCTTCATATAAATAGAAATTATATATTTTAATGCCTTTGAATAATAAGGATATACATTTGACATTTAATTATTATTAGTTCAATTTGTACTTATATTCTTAATTATATAAACTTAATCATAGTTTAATTTACTTGTTCATTTAATAAGACAGACTGACCAAACCAACTTGACGAATGTCATATGATGTGACGGTAAAACAATTCCAACGATCTTTTAAATTTATTTAATAAACGTTTCATTATTAAGTAAGGTAAATTTTACTATGTTCAGCTATTTGCTTCACAATAAATTGTATCACTTGACATTTACCCGACCATACTTGACCAATGTCGTTTATGACGTTCAAAGAAACATCACATTAACATAAGTATACGATGTTAATAATTACATTATAATACCTATACATGACATATCCAACCGACCAAGCTAACTTGACGAATATCATGTATACCGTCATTGATCACATCATTGACGTATTTTGTTAAAATATCATATAATTTATCGTATGAGTGACATATCCAACCGACCAAGCCAACTTGACGAATGTCACACAAAACAAAAGCGTGTCTTAAGAATATCTAATTCTAGTTCTTGTACCATTTAATGCCATTCAAAAACACAATGACACACGAGCAAATATACCGACGACACAACAAGATGGCCGACCATTATTGGAAAGCCTACTTTGAAGAATTTGACAAAAGTGAACTTATATCCGTGTTGTTCAGCCACTCCTGCGCAGACTACATTAGCTGATGCACCAATTAGCGTACCGTTGCCTAGAAAAAAAGATATTACATGAATAAATAATAAATTATTAAACAAACTATCCTCTTGAATCACTCTATCTATACTAATATAAAGAAGTAAAGTTTGTGCGTTTGTTAAATTGTAAGGGATAATCTCGGGATCTACTGAATTAATTTTAAAAATTTGTTCACTAATAAAAAGCATTATTGCTGAGTGTCATAGCCTATACAAAAAAGAGTTGTTAACATCATGCCCGACGAAGTGGGCACGGGTCAGCTAGTTTTTTTTTATAAATAATCGGTAGATTATTTCTACTAAAATTATAAAGATGAAATATTTGTATTTTTGTGTGTAACGAATAAACTCAAAAAGTACTGGACCGATTTGAAAAATTCTTTTTCCATTAGAGAACTACATTATTACTGAGTAACATAGTATAGTATACTAATACTATGTTACTAAATAAATAATTAATTAATAATTTATTATTGTTTAAAGTTGCACTACGCTACCTAATTCTTTAATGTCTATGTTTTGTCCCGACTTGGTTGCCTGGAAGAGATTACTCTTGAGAGATAAGGCCACCAGTACCCCAATGTATTATTTTTTATAATGTTTGCATTGTTATGTGTAATAAAGTTTGAAAATAAATAAATATATTTAGTACTGTTTACCCGTGCGAACCGGGACGGGCCGCTAGTATTTGCGTCGCGGTTTTCCATGTAACACACGACAAACCTAAGTACTAACTCTAACATTATATATATACTACTAGCGACCCACCCCTGCTTCGCACGGGTGCAACTACACACAACGTTGACTGGTTTTTTGTCAACTTGTACGGCCGCGGCGCTGCAACAACTACGTCCCTTCATTTTAAATTTGTAATAACTTCGGAACTATTCACTTAAATTACATGCTGTAAAAAGCATATTGATGTATAATAAATGCACAATTTATTTAAGGTACTTAATTGGATAATGTTTAATACTGTAGAGTTAAAAATCACTTAGTAAATAACCATTTATCAGTAAACGATTAAAAATGGTTATGGGTGGTTATCCCTAAGAGATAGACATAAAATTATGCTATCGCGGACTTTTTTGTAAAACTTTTTAAGGTGGACAATACTGTAGTACTATATTTTGGTCTATCGCGTAGGGTTTAACCAGCGTTTGCAATATAAGCGCAAATAACGTTTTTATTTACGGAATCACATTAGAAACCTCTAAATTTATCAGTCTTTCTCTACTAAATTATGCATGTTTTATACATATAAACCTTCGTTAAAAATCACTCTAACTATTAAAAAAAACTGCATCAAAATCCGTTGCGTAGTTTTAAAGATCTAAGCATACATAGCGAGAGACAGACAGCGATAGCGACTTTGTTTTATACTATGTAATGATATACTATACCATGTAATAATGATAATACTAGGTCAGTCAGTTTCTCCTTTTAAATTAATATATATAAATCTCGTGTCACAATGTTTGTCCTCAATGGACTCCTAAGCCACTTAACCGATTATAATAAAATTTGCACACCAGTGCAGTTTGATCCAACTTAAAAGATAGGATAGCTTACATCCCGGTATTGCCCCGGGAACGGGAATTACGCGGGTAAAACCGCGGGACACAGCTAGTATGTATAGATTATGGCAACCACCACTGAATAGTGGTAACCACCATCACTTACCACCCAAGCAAGCTCCATACAACAAGGCCCATATTAACGGCGCCATCGGCAGGTTCAAGTTAGGGTCGCTACCAATTGCTACCACCACTCGTACCATCATTGTGGTCAACGGTATGTTATCGACGAACGCTGACAACGTACCTGACACCTATAAAGAAGCCAAAGTCAAAGTCAAAGCGAAACACATCTATTCAACTAGGCTACATACACAGCGTTTTCCAATTACGCAGCATTTCGATCAATGTCAAATTAAAGAAAAACATTTGTTACCTTACTGCCTGTCAATGGCTCACTGCACATGTAATTGTACGCATCAAGCGAAAGCACTACTTAGTACTTTTGAGAGTGGACGATATATGAATAGAGAAAGATGTAGATGAAACATTCAACATTAAACATTGTGCCGCATAATGTGCAGAAGTGCTGTGAGTGAATTGGAAAATGCTGTCTGCAACAAGTAAAGTACTCGACATTGTATTATTCTACAAAATACTATGATTCTAAAGATATATAACCGTAAAAATTGGGTTTCTATTTCGGCCATATACCTAATTATAGGTATTTTACTTTTAAAGATAAGCAACGATACATATATATAACTAGCTGTTGCTCGCGACTCCGTCCGCGTGGACTTTTATATAAACTTTGACCCCCCATTCCCTCCCATAATATCCTTTTTTCCCGCTTTCTCCGGTTCCCGTGGGAATTTTGCAATATCCTGCTGCAAATAACCTTTAAGTTAACTAAGGTACCTACATGCCAAATTTCAAGCGTCTAACTTAAACTGTTTAGATTTTTCATACAAAATGATTTTCCCGCTAATTCCCGTTCCCGTGGGAATTTCGGAAATTCCTTTCTTAGCGAATGCCTACGTCATAACATCTACCTGCACTGCAAATTTCAGCCCGATCCGTCCAGTGGTTTGGGCTGTGCGTTGATAGATCACTATGTCAGTCAGTCACCTTATAATTTTATATATACATATAGATATACATCTCAAAAAACCTATGACTTGAATCACTGTATCTAATATAAAAACGATGAAAATCGGTTGCTTAGTTTTAAAGATTTAAGCATACATACGGACAAACAGAAGAAAGCGAATTCGTTTTATACTGTATAATAATAAATAAATAAATAAATATTTTCAGGACATTTATACACAGCGCCATCTAGGTCCAAGCTAAGCCGAAGCTTGTGTTATGGCAACTAGATAACGGAATAAATTACTTTTCTTTTATAAATACATACATACAATACATAGCAACACCCAGACCCCAGAAAAATACACATGTAAATTACAAATATATTTTTCCGGTGTGGGGATCGAACCCACGACCCTTCGCGGTGAAAGCAGTAGTGTTACCACTGCGCCAAGCGGTCGTCAATAATATGAATAGAAAACAAATGCCGAAATACTGTAACGCTAATCAAATTTAACACCACCATACAAATCTGTCAAAATTACTAGACTTGAGGCGTGCTTAAATTTAATTCGCGTATGAGTATTTGAGCGGTACTCACCCATAATATAAGCATTAGAGCAACGGCCAGGCGCGCTCTCTCATCCACCAATAGAATAAGCTTTTGCATCAGTCCTCCGACGTACAGAATCAACCCGAGCTTCGATAGAGCCTTAATGACAAAGGTTTCACATAAACATTACTTGATTATTTCATACTTCTTACATTCATTAAATTAAAAATTGTCTTAACACTAAGAGTAAAATCTCTCTTGTTAGGTAAATTTCTCATTCCTAAGACTTAGTGTCTTAACTACAAGAGAGCAAAACTTAAAAATTTTCATCTATCCGATATGTGAAACATCTTTAGACAATTCATTAAAATAGTAAGGATTAAATCTTATTTTATACAATATGTTATTATTAATTGATTCGTTTAATCCCTTTAATTGATTTTTCAGTTAAAACGCCAACGTTAAACCAAAAAAGCTAGTTCAATAAGCAATCTAACCCAACTCACCTCCATTAACACGAAAAGAGACCCAAAGAACAATAGCGTAGACCACTCCACCCGGTGCAGGATTGGCTCCAGGTCTGATCTATCAGCCAGGGTCAGGAGCAGCAGGGCTCCCAGCAATGCTGACCAGCCGAGAGATACCCTGTCTGATGATTGGGGAAAAAATATTAACAAACATAAATGAATTCATTCTATTACTAACTAATAATATATTGACACTATTAATAAGACGCGTGAAAGAAAAAGTGAATGTCAATGCCAAAGTAAAACTCAACGTAAAAGTCAAATTAAAAGTCAAATTCAACTTTATATTTAATCAACTAGGCTACTCTCAGTAACACATGACTCATTACCGTATCACACAACCACGTATAGTACGCGTCATTTATGTTTCACGCTGGGCGATAATAGCTGCGCATCGGTAGAGTCGGGCTCGTAATTGACGTATTGGTGCTCAAAGACAACACGACTGGGACAACCAATCAACGCTCGCGCACCCGACGATCACGCGTCCCGCGCGCCGCACCGCTACCTCGATACCTTATTTTTGACTTCTGCGCAGGTTTCGTTCAGCGCTAAAGATTCGTGACTTTTACAGAGAACTACCGGCAAGAGGCTGTTAGTTTTAATTTAATTTTAAAACATAAGAGGAACTTTCCAATTTTGAGCTTCTATGCTAATATAACTACTCTAAATATCCTAGATACGGAACCCTCGATAAGTAATTTCGTCATAGATTTATCCAGGATAGCATTATACTCACTTAATTCCGGGATAGAATGTAGGAAGAACACCGTTACCACAAAAACTATGGCTACCATCGATTTTACCAGCAAAACTTTATCCCGAATTTTGTACTGCAAAAGAAAATTTAAAAATTATTGAAAAGTATAGTCAAACAAAAGTATATGTTCAACATTAAAAACATGGTAACACTAAAACATTTGATCGGTTGAATCGGTGTTGCCTGTATTTTGAAAATAACTAATGATATGATGGTCCTGGTGTTAATAATGCTACTTGTTTATAAAATATGTATCATTTCGAATGTGCCAATATACACTGCTCAAAATTATTGTATATTGCAACCATTAAAACGTTTTTTATGTAGCGGTTAACCGATGGTCAACGACCACCCCCCATAAACAGTCGCAACGCTAAATATAAATACGAAAAAATGACAGGATTTGTGACAAAAATTGAATTGGAAAGCTAATATTATGTGTAATATTCTTATCATATCAATGTTTATTTTTCTTTAATAGAAACATAGAATTATTACATCTAGAACCGTAAGGACTATAAGATAGCGTTATACGTCTATGAATAAACATTACAATATACTTACTTTCGCCTTCAATTCCTCTAAAGTGCTTTGAAATATCTCCATAGTACAAGCGCGCTTGTTCCTCTCCTTGACCATAGCGTTTAATTGTTTATTTAGTTTCATTATTTTTCTCTCCAAACGCTCTCGGACTATATTGACGCCATTACTGAGGTGGGGCAAAGAGTCGGCCGCCCGCCGCCATATTGAAATTTGATGACGTAATTCTTAAAAAAAGAAGTCAAACATATGTCTATCCATTCTGAGGCTACATATTATAGTCAGTGTTTTCCAATATACGACATAGCGACATTTCGATCAATGTCAACTTAAAGAAAAAAAATGTTAATTTTCTTTCTCTGCACATGTAATTGCACACATCGAGCGAAAGCACTACTTAGTACTAGAGGGAGTGCTCGATATATGAATAAGACGACGTAGTTAAAACATTCAATGTTAAGCATTATGCCGCATAATGCGCGGTAGTGCATCTTATTAAATGAAATAATTTGAAAGCTAGATAAGAAGTATCATTAGTTACTATTGTCTAATCTACCTGCATGCCAACAACTGCCAAAAACGCCTGAACAAATAAGAGTATAATTATATAACGTGTAACAGAAATGCGTGGTCATATTTAAGGATCGCAAGGAATATCTAATTTTAAGTTAATGTATTAAAAATTGATTTCATTTGAAGTATTTATAATCAAGATATTAATATTTTATTTCTATAGACCAGCATAACGATTTTTAAATTTGTCGATACTACGACATCACTTTAGAGCTATCAGCTGTTACGTGTGTTAACTCCAATGACAGTTTAGAGGAGGTAAGTCAAATATGGCCCTTTGACTAAATAGTGATGTAAAACTTCTTTTTTATTTTCACATCATTGATTTTTCAAATCTGTTTATTTAATGCGCTGACTTCTATATAGACTATCTATGAGCGTCATGCAAATTATGACCACACACTTCTGTTACACGTTGTAAAATAAAAAATCTTCCTGCATGTCAATTTTGAATCAAATCCATTTAGTAATTTTTGCGTGAAACACCAACAAACACACACAACCTCACAAACTTACCCATTTATAACATTATTAAAAATCACAAATTATTTTATAATTCAGTTCGCAATAAAAACCAAATAAATAATATAACTGACCTTGAATTTCCTTAGGCACTTGGAGTCGTAACTTATTAACATCTCTATACATAAATTTTATCTGTAGTGATGTCTGTATCACAACAAACAGTATACCCAACGCCATGTGCGCTGTGAAATTTGTGAAATTGATCCCCTGTTCATAAGAAAACACTGAATTACTATTTACTACAAGTTCGCTTTCTCTTTCCCTATGAATGCTTAAATGTTTAAAATTACACAACCGATTCCCATAAGGTTTGTTAAATAGATACAGTGATTAAATAGAAAAGATTATGTGTAGTGCCAGACATTCTGCCGCCTGAGCAGTGATATGCAAATGTCACTGTGCTCCGGTCTGAAGGGAATTGTAGCCAGCGTGATTACTGGGCCAATGAGTCTTAACATTTTGTGACTCAAAGTGGGGAGCGTCGGTGTAGTGCACCTCTGTCCGGAGTAGCTTTAGCAAAGTTCCGGGTAGCACTGCACTGGTTATGGGCTGGCGTTTCTCTTAACATCAGGAGTACGTCCAGCTCGTCTCCCTACTTCATCGCATAAAAAAAAAGTATTAAACATGCATAATATATGCGAGCAAAACCGGTTCGGGTCGCTTGTCATAATTAAGTATTACTCACTATTTTATGGATCCACTTCGATAGATCTGTCAAAACTAAATTTATCAAATTGTTCATTATTTTTTTTTAATAATATTATTTACAAACAGTTTTCTGGTCGAAATAGCTTCTTACTATAATTATGTATATCTTTTTACATATAATAATAAATCAATCTTTACATAGATTACAATCTCACGATATATTACAAACTATCTATATACAATTTTGATGTATTTTTATCATACTTACCCTAATACAAATAAAAATACCCACCAATTTTGACAATTAACGACTATATCTTCCAGCCAACCTACTAAATAGTAAATATAAATATACTTACAGCATTAATGACGGATTTATTAGAAGCCACTATAACATTCGGGGGATCCCCCACCGGGGTGGCTGTGCCGCCAATGTTGCTATATATAGCCATGAACATCAATATTGGCACTGGATCTAGATCCATGACTTCACAGAGCCTGAAAATATGGAAAATTATTTAAGACTAAACGCGTAAAAATTTGTCATACATATGACCTACTACCCTATTAATATTATTAATGAAAGTTTGTGAGAATGTTTATAAAGATATATTATGTTTGTTATTCTTTCACGCAATAAAGGCTGGATCGATTTAGTTGGAATTTGGTATGTAGATAGGTTATATCCTGAATTGACAGATTGACAACTTTTTATATTCCAAATACCAAAAACCCAAAAGTCCGTGTTTTGTTAGTTTGTTCATCTCGAAAACGCGTG
>JADANM010006598.1:5340757-5351365 GCA_026213755.1 Eurema hecabe
GAGATGATGTAATGTAAAAGACATAATAAGCTATTGGTCTCTTTCTAAATGTCAATGTTGCATCATAAGAAGCCAATTTTCATAAATTTTACTTATGTTAATCGTATCTTGAATACATTTAAGATGGCAACAATTTAGCACCAGAAAAAACAAGATTTATTTATAGCTTAAGATGTTTGTATTAACAGAGTCCACTAAATTGATATGTCTTAAATTTCCAATATAACCTTAAAAATAACAATAAAAAATTCCCGACGTCAAAATGGCGCCATATTTATCCAAGACAATTTTTAAGCAAAAATTACGTCAATGAGAATTTTTCTACTGATAATACCTTTAATAGAATGTAATACATCTTAGTAATATTAATTTAGTTACTTAAATCGTGTAAAATGTAAAATTTTCGATTTTGGATCATAATTTGCATAATATAATAGCCTTTTTAATTTGGTAGTATAATACGAATTTATGAATGCATGATTCGAATATTAAATATCCATGGACGTATCTAAGACAGGGAAAGAGTAATATATGTCATTTTTGAATATCTTGAAACCTTTAAATCTGCAATAAAGATACAAAAATTTAATAAATTTCAACATAAAAAAACCAGAAGCGCTACTCCGAACGCAATCGTCGTTGATATCGAAACATTTTGACACCGATTATCGAGTTTGCGATTAGCTACTCTAATAAAAAATAGGATCGAACATCACTTCATCGTATTTGTTCCAATATACAACATTAAATTTTGATAAATATTAATAACACTTAAAAATTATCTCTTCCAGGGAACCAATTATAAAGATAATAAAAACAGGTAAATCAGACGGCGATATGTATTATTATAATATTGTATAGAATATAAACTTACTAGCATTTAAGTAGCATGTAGCTTAAGAACTTTATCGAAACTAATCATAATCGAAGTCAATTGCTTTCGAAGTAGAGCTTCAGAACTTATTAAACAGAAGGTTCTAGAAACTTCAATGCCATGTAAAAACGCAATGGCATAACAGCAAATAGCCACTAGCGACAACAAGATGGCCGATCATCACCGGAAATCCGACTTTGAAGAACTGCATGAAGGAGAACTTGTAGCCGTGTTGTTCAGCCACTCCTGCGCAGACTACGTTCGCTGATGCGCCTATTAACGTACCGTTTCCTGGAAGAAGAGAAGATAGAGTCATAGAAGAATGCCATTAGGAGGAATTTTAAAGAGCAATGAATAGACTTTCTTGCCGGTTTTTGTAGAAACCCCCTTCCGATGGTTAATGTTTTGTAATACATTTGTAAGACTTTGACTATGAATCGGTGGTACTATTAGATTGCTTTTGATAAAATTATACACAATTGTACGGGCACTATTTTATTAGCAGAGGCAAAGTGATATCTTGCCATAGATACAATACGTACATATATAACACTAGCTGTTGCCCGCGACTCCAACCGCGTGGACTTTTATATAAACTTTGACCCTCCCACGAGGGGAACCCTTATAAAAGTTAAAAAGTAGCCAATGTTATCTCAGGCTCTAGACCAAATATCTAAAATCTGTTTAGCAAATTTCATTACAATCGGTTCAGCGGTTTGGCCGTGAACGCGTAAAATTATAAAAAGCACTTGCGCAACCTTTTGGGACTTAATTAAAAAAAAAAAAGTAGCCTTTCGTTCTAGTCGGTTCAGTTGTTTTAGCGTGATGGAAAGACAGACAGACAGAGTGATTTTCGCATTTATTATATTAGTTTGGATTGTAGATTAATACAGAGTGATACAGAACATGTGTCCGATCCTGAAGGGTAATATTTTGTATTTAAAAAACTTTTCAAATAAAATAAAAAATCTTTATTTAAAAATAACAATGTAACAGTAACAACGTTTTAAAGATTACGTTCTTGTGATAAAATTAAACATATTCAAGGAAATTCACACACGCTGGCAACACTCGTAAGGTTCGTAGAACCTATCATACGCGACGTTGTTGCCATGTAAGTTTTGCAGTTTTACTCAGTTTATTTTTTTTGGTTGGAAAAATTAATTATAATATTTTTTAAAAAACGTTACCAAAATAAGGACCTACTACCGGTATATAGTAAGAGGTTGTCGGATCGGACACTTGTTGTAACACACTGTATAATGGACAGAGGAATGGTATTTAATCAAAGATAAAGTGTTTCCTTCGGTAAGTCGGTAGGTCGGGAACACCGGTACTTCCCTTCCCTACTTTATCCTATCCTAAATATCCTTTTATCACAACACCTTTCATTTTTATCTATTTTATGGGTCGGAAACGCAATGGTGATAGGGATGGCGATCTGACATCGATTAATCGAATAATCGATTCTTTGCGCCGAATACAACGGTTTTTTATAATCGTAGTACTGGTCGACCTTTTCAAATCGATATTTCGAACTCGACATATTGTGGAACGATTCATCAAGTCGCGATTCGAATAATTTTGGGAATTTTATTAATTTCGCCTCTTGTGCAGTGCACCCGGTGTTAAGGGTACACGGCCTCAAAAATATAAAACATCCTGTGATGGCAGGTGCCTTTAAACAATAAATACCATCGATTATTTATACGTAAAGTCTTACTACAAAACAATAGCGCGATCGAGCCGCACACTAGCGACACCTATCGCCCGGTACAGAGTACTAAAACGAAACTCTTATGCCTCTTATGACTGAAACAGTATATGTAAAAGACTTGAGGGGTTGAAACTTTTTATAACTTTCACGGCCAAACCGCTGAACCGATTAGAACGAAATTTGGTACACAGATAGTCTAGAGCCTTTTTAACTGGAAAAAAGGGTTAAAAGGGGAGGGTCAAATATAAAGTCGACGCGGACGGAGTCGCGGGCAACAGCTAGTATAATACACATATAATAATCCTAAAGGTACGTACCACCCAAACAGGCGCCGAAGGAAAGCGCCCATATCAGAGGCTGTATCGGCAGGTTCAGTGTAGGGTTGGACCCTAGAGCTACTACCACTCGCACCATCATGGTGGTAAGTGGTATGTTGTCCACGAACGCTGACGAAACGCCTGACACCTGTAAAGATATTTATTTCTGTTACCTTTGACGCCAGGGGTCATATAGTTGTGGTCAAGTCAAGAACCTATGATTCAACTAGAGAACCCGGCATATACTATGACGTAAGCTATCTTGTCCTAAGTTGGATCAAACTGCACACGGTGTGCAAATTTAATTTAAAATCGGTCCAGTAGTTTAAAAGTCAATCGCGGACATACAACGTGACACCTAATTTTTATATATTATGATTTTTAAAATATGTAGATACAAGTAAACAGTAGGTACTTTGTTTTATACACACAAGCCCACCGATAATGTTGCTGCTATCAGAAATTTACCCTATAAATGCGGAAAATTTGAAATCCACGAAAAACATACGAATTCAAAAGCAAAGCACTGCAGCGACGTTCTATGTATATATGTCAGCAAATTTATAAATTTACAGGAAATTTATAAACCTTCGTAGGATTCTAAACGAGAGATAAATTGTATTTTTGAACGACCACATTTTCGCAAATTTATAAACTTACCGAACTCACGCGTAAAATAATAAGTTAGCAATAACCAAACGGGAAGTGCGCTCTGCTCTGATTGGTTGAATAACTGTCAACATCGACCAATCAGAGAGCAGTGTTTTATTTTCCGTATTTAGTTAATGCTAACTTGTTATTTGAATTAAGATTTATTAATTTAGAATCCTACGAAAGTTTATAAATTTCCTATTAAATTTGTTGTTCTTGTTATTTTCCGGTGACATATACAATCTATGTAAATAGACATAATTATCTACTTTGATATGGCTTCACTTTGCCAACTCATAATGAGGTTCTAGGTGTTTTATTCTATGGTGCTTACCCATAAAAGCAGTATTAAAGCCACGGCAAGTCTTGCACTCTCGTCGACACTCAGTATGAGGGACTCAGTCAGTCCTCCGATGAACTCTATTAAGCCCAACTTTGACAGGGCCTGGAAAAATAAACATTATTTTTTATATGTATTTATTTATTTAAAAAAGTACTGCCACATAATACATATTTAACATTCAATATTTAATATTATAAATTAATATTCTAATATGTATTCATTAAAATTACGGCGTACATAATATTTTCCATCAGATTTAAATAATACATACGAAAAACCTATCAGATTAAGTTGTCTGACATGTGTTTAATAGCATTCTGAATAATCTAACGGCAGTTCGACGTCCCTACAACTGCTTTCTGCGCGAAGGGTCGTGGGTTCGAGCCCCACTCCGGACACATAATATATTTTTAATTTACATATTTTGTACTTTTATAAGGTCTGGGTTTTACTATGTATTGTGTATATATTTACAAAAGAAAAGTATGTATATTGTATATGTAATGTACCCGTTATCTAGTTGCCATAACACAAGCTCTACCTAGCGTGGGACTAGATGGCGCTGTTTTAAAATAAGTGTCCTGAAGTTATATTATAGTATACAAGCTTAGTTATTGTAAAATAATCTATACATATAATAAAAACGAAGATATATGAGAAAAAATATTACAGGAGACCTTTATTAACGCAATAGAACCCAAAACAATGATTTTTTTAATTATTTTCTGTTTGTTTATGAACGCTAATCTCAGAAACGGCTTATCCTATCTAGATGGGGTTTTAATGATATATTGTGGTAAGCTTAACTTAACATTTAGCGCGGGTAAGGCATTTTCAAAAATGCTGCCCAAAGTCACTTTTCTACGCGGGCGAAGTCGCTGGCACAGCTAGTTTAACAAATAAAACGCTTAGACATACCTCCATGAGAACAAAAAGTGCCGCGAAGAATAGCAGAGTAGACCATTCTACTCGATGCAGTATTGGTTCCAAATCTTCTCTGTCAGCTAGAGTTAACAACAAAATGGCGCCCAACAGAGCCGTCCAGCCGAGAGAAACACGATCTGTTGAACATATTCTTATTAAGAGATAAAAATAAATTACAAAATTATTTCGGATTATCCGTTAGTTTCGGTAAGGGATATTTAAATTTTAAGGAATCGCAAAAGTAAAATATAAATTTGGTACACAGATGGTCTAGAGCCTGGGGAAGGACATAGACTAGGTTTTATTTTAAATAAACCCCAAAAGCTTGCGCGAGGGGTTGAAACTTTTTATAATTTTACGCTTTCACGGCCAAACCCTTGAAACGATTATAATGACGTTTGGTACACAGTTGTTCTAGAGCCTGAGATAGAACATAGGCTACTTTTTAACTGGAAAAAAGGGTTAAAGGGTTAAAGTTTATATGAAAGTCCACGCGGACGGAGTCTCGGGCAACAGCTAGTGATAGTTTTATAAAACAATGACTTACTAAGATCCGGTATTGAATGCAAGAAGAACACAGCCACCACAAATGTGATAGCAATCGTTGACTTCAGTAGAAGCATCTTGTCACGAATTTTATACTGAAAAGACCGAATAAAAATATTAGTGGTGAGACGAGCTGGACGCCCTCCTGATGATAAGAGAAACGCCAGCCCATAAGCAATGAAGTGCTACCCCGGAACTTTGCTCCGGGCAGGGTACTACACTGACTTTCCCCACTTTGAATCATTAGATGTTAAGACTCATTAGCCCAGTCACGCTGGCTACAGTGCCCTTCAGACCGGAGCACAGTGACATTGTCACATCACTGTTCAGGCGGTAGAATGTCTGGCACTGTGGGGGTACCCACCCAGTCGGTCTCCTGCGAAAGAGACCTACCCCCAGTCTACTTCATAAATATAAGCTTATAGAATACCACTAAGCGAACACATTATGGAACTAGCTGTGCCCGCGACTTCGCCCGCGTAGAAAAGTGACTTTGGGCAGCATGTTTTAAAATGCCTAACTCGCGCCAACAAACGTTCAGCAAGTTCAACGTGATTCTTTAAATTGCCATAACTTTTTTATTTATCAACCGATTGACATGAATTAAACACTAAATGTTAAGTGAAGCTTACAATTAATAATCAATCAAAATAAACCAAAATAAAGCTTAATAAAATATATCATTGAAACCCCCATCTAGATAGGATAAGCCGTTTCTGAGATTAGCGTGCACAAACAAACAGACAAAAATTCCAAAAAACATTGTTTTGGGTTCTATTGCGTTAAAAAAGGTCTCCTATAATATCTTTTCTCATAATATATCTATCATGTACAGACAGCGACTCGTTACGATTTTATTATATGTATAGATATCAATATCTTCTATAAATGAAAGATGATTCATATTATTATGAAACCTTAATTATATCCGTGAGAAACCGGGTTGGAGTACTAGTCTTCTTATATTAGAGTTAATCAATAATTTCTCGACTCCTAATAATATGATATAATGTCATATAAACCTCTCTTCAGCCTTTCCGTTTCAAAAAACTATCTCAAAAATTGTCTGGAAAAAATCACTTTTAAGTGATAAGGGCACTCATTATATTTCTTGTATTTTGTTAATCTAGTTAGTAAGAATAAACAAGTATAAACTCTCTCTATCTCTCTCTCTCTCTTTCTCTCTCAGTCCTACCTTATCCTTCAGCTGCATCAGGGTAGTATTAAACGTCTCCTTGGGGCAGACTCTCTTGCTGCTCTCCTTGACCATGACCTCCAGCTGCGCGTTCAGCTTCACCATCTTTCTCTCCAGTCTCTCTCTCACCACGTGCACGTCTTTACTTAGATGAGGGAGAGATTCTATAGCCCGCCGCCATATTGAAATTTGGTGGCGTAAATCTGGAAAATTCAGTATTTTTTTGTTTTTCAACACCTTTTACTTATACTATCTAATATTATAAATTCGAAAGTTTGTTACTATATTACGCTAAAACTAATAAACACCCTAATGCTCAAATTCACAGTATATAGTTCTTTTAACCCAGTATTGCTATTAGCTATTAGCTGTCAGCTACGGAAATGCGGTTTGTTCATAAAAAGACATTTAAATTTATTATATTTTACTAGCTGTTGCTTATAAAATTTTCATTTTTTAAGATGTATTCTGCTATTCGGGGCGAGGACAAATCCAACGACCCAAAAACCATGAAAATTGGTCAAGCCGAACTCGAGTTATAAGCATTGTAACAAACACGTCTTTTTATACATATTTTATTTATAAAGCATCAGTAGTGAGTCATACATATTGTGCAATTAAAAATGACAAATGTGCCGGGTTTTATTATAATTCAACATTAAACCAAATTAGCATTACGGACATATTAAAAAAAAATAATAATAATACATCAACTCACCCTGAATATCTCTGGGCACGTTCAATCGTAGTTTATTCGTATCTCTATATATAAATCGCAGCTGGAAGTATGTCTGTATGCAGACAAGCAGAATACCCAGTGTCATGTGTAGCGTGAAGTTCGTGAAGTTGATACCCTGGAAATAGCAAAGCCAAAATCAAATGAAAATAATTTATTCACTTAAATCACATTGTGAAACTTATGAACGTCAAAACTAAAAATATAGATCAATACAGACATGTCGTTGCAGCCACACAATCTGCTTTGTCCAATGCATTACGCTATCGCAAAAAAATATAAAATAATTTTGCCGTCTGTCTGTTTCAATCCATAAACGCCTGTTTCCAAATGAGAAGAATATAGGCAAAGAAACTCATACACAAATACAGTGCAAAGTCAAAGTGAAAGAAAATGTTTGCCACATTGTGGAATCAGCTCGCTCACGACTAACGACTTGGGGTGCTTCGAAGAGCGCTTACATCTCTCTAGAATATTTGGAAAGGTGATTTTCGTCTTATCGAGGATGCTTCCTTTGCTTCTGAGGAAGTTTACATACGCGTTTCCTCTTTAATAGCCTCTTATACTGTCTCTTCACAGTTCGGGTATTTTAGTAAGATAGTAGTATTTATTTATATATTTATTGAAATAATAGACTATAGATGTATAGATAGATATTAGATATGGATATAAATATAGATAGATTGTTTTGTTCCTTTAGATTTGTAACATCTGCCGATTTTTTTTTTATAAAAAATTAAGTATATAGACAGATAGATGGAAAGATAGATAGATAGATTGATTGATAGATAGATAGATGGATAGACAGAGAGATAGATAGATAGATAGAGGGAAACACTCACAGCCTGAACAACAGCCTTGTTGGACGCGATGATGACGTTCGGCGGATCACCAACAGGGGTGGCGGTACCACCAATGTTGCTGAACAGCACCATCGACATCAGGATGGGAACTGGATCCATGTCCATCACCTCGCAGAGCCTGGAATATGGAGCTATCTTAATCCGATTCTGAAGGGTAACATTCTCTATCTACAAACCTTTTCGAATAATATAAAAGAAATAATCTATATCTAAAAATAATAACGCAATAAAGCTTTCCTACGGTTTCAGTTTCATGGTTTAAAAAATAAATACAAGACTTATAGTATAATCCATATACATATACAAAAATGATTTTCTGTTCGTCAGTCTCGGGAACGGGACAAAATATTTGTAGGAAAAAAGGATTATAAGGGGGGAAAGGGAGGGTCACAGTTTATATGAAAGTCCACGCGAACGGAGTCGCGAGCAACAGCTAGTAAAGTATAAATTAGTAAAATATAAGCTTCATTAGAACTTACCGTATGGTCACTGGGGTCATTAGGAGCACAGTAGTGACGTTATCCAGGAACGTAGATAGCAGCGCCGTTATAGCGCAAAGTACTGTGATAAGCGGCCACAGCTTGCCTTTGGTTACCTGAAAATTTATTAGTGTTTTGAAAAAATATATATACCTAAAAATAAAAAAAATTTAACAAAAAATAAACCGACTTCAAACTAAAAAGCAAAAATTAAATTTGCTTCCCACAAAGTAATACGCATTTTCATTTAGTATATAGAAATGATTAATAGTTTTTTTTTTATAATTTAGTCGCCCATACAATTTCTGAAAGTTCCCCTCGATTTCTCTGGTTTCCCATCATCAGATCCTGACTTCCTTAAAATGGGACCACCTCGGAGACATCTTCTTTCCAACAAAAAAAGAATCATCAGAATCGGTTCATAAACGACATACATAAAAAAAATATACATACAGACGAATTGAGAACCTCCTCCTTTTTTGAAGTCGGTTAATAAGTCTTAAAATTAAAAAAAACAAGCTTTCAAAGCATTTTTGTTAGTGCACTATCTGTGTCTTCCAACTCCTCGTCAGACCAGCTCCGTTGTATCATTTTGTCATCTAAGTTACGTAAGTATACCAAGTTAAATTTAAACGAGAATTAAGAGCTCTTCTTGCTGGTCAACAACTTATTATTCAGTATTGTATACAGTTGTTTATCGCTTTTCAATATAAAGCTTGTATATATAGGTCGCGTCACGAATGTTTAACGCTGGACGAGAATAGCTGCGCATCGGTAGAAACGCGCTCGTAATTGACGTATTGGTGCGAGAAAGACAGCACTCTGGGGAACCAATCAACGCACGCGCACCCGACGATCACGCGCCGTCCCTCGATACCTTATTTTTGACTTCTGCGCAGGTTTCGTTCAGCGCTAAAGATTCGTGACGCTACTTATAAATTTGCTGATTAATGCTGATTAATTTAAATACTTTTGTGTATTTAACTTAGTAATTTTAATGTAATGTGCTTTTGAACGCATGCTATATCCTTTAAAAAAAAATCATAACAACTATTGTCAACTATGTCATATAATTTACTATTTACAGTGAATTTTTGTTGAAGGATTTTTTTAATAAATAATTAAAAGCTGAGTGCTTAGAAAAATGTACCTATACTAAAAAAACCTTAAGAAGTGTCAAATTACCCTTGGATGGAACGTATTCCTTTCGATTGATGAGTGAAGGAATTGTAATAAAATTTTACTATTTATAATAAGTTTTTTTTACTTTAAAGAATAGAAAGACGATACGAAAATAGCGAGCTTTCTGTGAGAGAGAGAGAGAGAGAAAAAAAACACTGAGTCTGTTGGTTTCGTCTTCATTTTTTTTTCATCAAAAAATTTTTTATGGAGCAGTCTTATAAAATGGTTTTTAAAAGTGTTAAGATAAAACATTATAAAAAAACTTATTTACTCATCTTTAATAAAAATGAAGCTGAGTAATCAAGTTTTTTTCATAATGATACAAAACTAACCTAACCTAACCTAATTTAAACTACGCAAGACAATACGGCTAAACGTTGAACCGCCGCTTTGCAAAACGGCCCTGTTTTGTAAAACGGCTAGCCGTAATGTAATACAGCGGATTATACAATCCGCCTGCGACATATATACACGTCTCGAACAAATATCATATAAGCGCGATTCAGAACTCGGCGCATTAGTAGCGGTCGCTACAGTACCATGTCCACAAGTTGTATATATACACGTCTCGAACAAATATCATAAGCGCGATTCAGAACTCGGCGCAGTAGTAGCGGTCGCTACAGTACCATGTCCACAAGTTGTATATATACACGTCTCGAACAAATATCATAAGCGCGATTCAGAACTCGGCGCATTAGTAGCGGTTGCTACAGTACCATGTCCACAAGTTGTATATATACACGTCTCGAACAAATATCATAAGCGCGATTCAGAACTC
>JADANM010006598.1:5399427-5411125 GCA_026213755.1 Eurema hecabe
TTGCCAATGTCAATGTAATAAGAGGCAACGTGGTCAAGATAAAAGTCGATATGAGTGAAGTAAAATCGTCATCAAATTGTCTTTAGTCGAGTCAGTCAGTCGTTTCGTTTTGCCCTTCGTAAAGTGATAGTGAACTTTACGAAGGACCTCGACGAATCTTGGAGCAATCGGAACGGCGCTACTATGCGCTCTCGAATAAATTCTTCATTTTCTGGACACTTATTAGCTAATTTACTGCATGAATCACTATCACATTCAAACATTAAATCAGTTTATGCACCAAAAAACGAATATTCAATCGAGATTACAAGTAGACGCCGCAAGATTCCCAAAACTCCTTACTAACTAAACTAAAATAAACTATTCACTTAAATAAACAATATGCATATTGTTTCAGATCACAATGAAAGTTCGCGATGTAGTTCTGGTGTCCATTTTGTGTTTCGGATTGGCGGCCATTTTGTTTGCGATTGCCGCCTACCTGTACATCCGGAGTCGCAGGAGGAAAAGAGAAGATGATGAGGAGGGAACCAGCTGTGCTATTCGGTAAGAGTTTTAGTAGAACTTGTTGTAATAGGTATAGTGCGTGTCATTTAAGTTTAGCGCTGGACGAGAATAGCTGCGCATCGGTAGAATCGCGTTCGTAATTGACGTATTGGTGCGAGAAAGACAACTCGACTGGGACAACCAATCAACGCTCGCGAAATCGACAATCAGGCGCCCCGCGCGCCGCGCTATCCCCTCGATACCTTATTTTAGACTTCTGCACAGGTTTCGTTCAGCGCTCAAGATTCGTGACGCTACTTATACCTGCAAGCCAAATTTTCAGCGTCTAACTTATGCGGTTTCGATTTTTCATACAAAAGGATTTTCCCTCTAATTCCCGTTCCCGTGGGAATTTCGGGAATTCCTTTCGGTACCTAAGCTACGTCCCTTTCAAATTTCAAGTGCCTACGTTTAGCCGTTTAGGCTGTGCGTTGATATGTTAGTCAGTTTATCTTTTTATGTATACAACGTGTAACAGAAATGTGTGGTAATATTTTTGCGTGATGTTCAGATGCTCATAGATAGTCTATATACAAGTCCCAGCATTAAAATAAACATATTTAAGATTTTTTTATTTCATTAATTCATCAATAATATCGATAATATCAAAATCAAAACAAAAGTGTTACATCACTTTTCGAATTCTTATGACTTAGACAGCAGTAACTTTTTCAATAAAATGCATTGTCATAGGGTCATGCGGTCATTGACACGTAACAGCTGATAGCTCTAAAGTGATGTCGTAGCTTCGATAAATTTAAATATCGATATGCTAGTCAATAGAAATAAAAAATTAATATCTTGATAATAAATAGTTCAAATGAAATGAATTTTTAATACATCAACTTAAATATTACCACGCATTTCTGTTACACGTTGTATAAATACTTATTTAATGTATCTACTATCGATTTACAAATACTAAAAACTGTTCTATCCATATTACGAATAACAAGTATCGGATAGATCTAAAGAATTGCGGCGAAGGCAAAACACTTTTACGACGCTATAAACGTTTCGTCTCCAATTCGCTTGAAGATATGAGATTTCTCTTGGAATTGGTTGTTTTTTTCGTATCTTCGACTTGTAAGAGAAAGTTTTTGCACTTTAATAAATAAATCAATTATTATGTAACACTTCTCCTTAATTGGGTTCCGTACGTGAAAAATGTATTTATTTGTATATATATGATTAGTTTTTGGATGGAGGGGGGGAGAGTGGCGTGCGATGGAGGAGGCCTATGTCCAATTATGGGCATCCAGTGAACAATAACATATTTAAAAAAATGTAACTACTTATTTACTGTATAAGTTTTAAACAATTTTTTTGTGGAACTGGAAATAAACGGCTATATTATTATTATTATATACGTGAAAAATAGAACTATAAAAGAATTACTTTGTCCGTTTGTCTGTTTGTGAATAACGTTTTGCTTCGTACTGCATAGGTGTATTGAGATGAAAATCTGTTTTTAAAAATAGATGTATTTTTTGTCTATTTTTTATTTTAATCCTTTGAATATCCATACTAATATTATAAATGCGTAAGTAACTCTGTCTGTCTGTATGTCTGTCTGTCTGTCTGTCTGTTACGCTTTCACGCCAAAACTACTGAACCGATTGTAATGAAATTTGGTACACCGATGGTCTAGAGCCTGAGATAAAACATAGGCTACTTTTTAACTAAAAAAACGGTTATAAGGGGGAGAAAGGGGAAGTTAAAGTTTATATGAAAGTCCACGCGGACGGAGTCGCGGGCAACAGCTAGTAAGATATAAATGTAGATGAAGATAAAAATATATGCTATGTGTGTTAATCTATGGGATTATCTAACTGTATGCAAAACTTTAACAAAATCTATTTAGTAGATTTTGTGTGAGAACAACAAACATACCTATCTAAACATTTCTCACAAACTTTACAAAATATCAGCAGGACTTTCTCTTACAACCAGTGAACTGCGGTTTTACCCGCGTAGTTCCCGTCCCCGGAACAATACCGGGATGCGAGGTATCATATGAGATAATCCAGGGTATCACCTATCTATATACCAAATTTCAACTAAATCGGTCAAACCGTTTTTGCGTGAAAGAATAACAAACATATATTCTCGCCAACTCTCACATATATAATGTTAGTAGGGTTAGTTTTAAAACATTTGCTTAATAGTTTAAGTTTCGTGTTTTAAAAATAAACATACAATTTATCCCTTTTGTTTGTCCGTAATATATTTCTTTGCAGTTACAATAAATAACGTATTATATTGTTTTTCAGCAAACTTGCTACCTTGTATCTTCGCTGAGAAAATAGGGTTGCCAATATTAAAAAATTAAACCAATATTTTAAAGATAAACAGTTGGTTTTTTAGTTTGATTGCACTTCTCTTAGGAACTACTGGTTCGAGTTGAAAAATTTAATTTAATTTGAAAATTAATAATTAGTATATTTACGGTCTAAGGCTTTAAGGTATTAAATAACATAAAACTGCGTCGAATATGAGTGAAGCACATTTGGAAAACAATTAAAAAAAACTGCTAATTACGAAATTTAAATAACAATATATATTTTGTCAATAATGTTGAATATTTTCAATATGCAAACGCAAAACGTAAAAAATAAGAAAAGCTTAGGTATAATTAAACAAATATTTAATACTAGCGACCCGCCCCGGCTTCGCTCGCATATATTATGCATGTATCTAAATATATATAATAATTCAAAGGTGACTGACTGACTTAGTGATCTATCAACGCACAGCCCAAACCACTGCACGGATCGAGCTGAAATTTGCCATGCAGGTAGATGTTATAATGTAGGCATCCGCTAAGAAAGGATTTTGATCAATTCTACCCTCAAGGGGATAGCATAGGGGATGAAAGTTTGTATGTAAATCCACGCGGGCGGAGTCGCGGGCAACAGCTAGTTATACATATAAACCTTCTTCTTGAATCACTCTATCTACTAAAAATAATGCCAAAATCCGTTGCGTAGTTTTAAAGATATAAGCATACATAGAGATATAGGGACAGAAAAGGCGACTTTCTTTAATACTATGTAATGCTTAAATACTTTAATACCAGTGTAAAAAATTAATTTATAATTATTTTAAGCAACAGGCAACCCTGAACACACAAAACGCTCCGATGGCAGCCATGTTGTTTTGAAACTTTTTTAATCTGTCTGGATTAAATAGTTCACAGCTGTTTCTATATAATCTGTGGGTTGGGTGTTAAATATTTAACACTGTTTTAAATAAATATAACTCGAAACAGTCTGTAGGTGGTAGAGCCTTTCTGAATTAAGCTCAAATAAGCTCTTAGGAAAATGAAAGGAAAATATCTTTAAAATCAAATTGAGAGTTAAACTCAAAATCAAATGCAATGTAGAATTTAACGATCCAACTGAGCCGCATAAACCGATTGTTTAAACTTAATTTCCTTTTTTAATAATTAACCGACTTCAAAAAAGGAGGAGGTCTTTCTGTCGCTTGCGGGTGGAGAAATCAAACACATAATTGACCACGAACATAGACAATTAATAAGAAATTACTAATCCTATATATATTGAAGTATGAACAAAACGATAGCGCGTTTCAAAGCGCAATTAGCGCCATCTATTGAGACTTTTCAGAACTAAATAAACTTAGCAATATTTTGTGTTAGAGAACGAGATATGATAAACTATACATTTTTAGACTCAAAGATCGGTGTCCGAGCAGTGGGAACGCATAAGCTTACTCAATTTTGGACTCTTTTAATTAGATCGTATACGCTTGTTATCTAGATTATAAACAGGTTTGATTTATTTATTAATGCTATATAATATAATATAATATTTAAATAAAATAAATAAATAAATAAAATAAAATTTATTGTCTTCTGCACATACAAAAACAAAGAAACATTTTATGAAAAATATTAAAATGAGAAAACAGTCACAAAGTCCGAGACCGCGCTGTTTTTCAGACGCTCCTGGCTCCCTGTGATGTTGTGCGGGAGCAGGAGGGACAGGCGCAGCAGTCCAAGTTGACTTTTTAGTATAAAAAAAAAATAAAAATAAAAATAGAAACTTATAAAATAAACATAAATAAGTACATGAAAAAAGCTAATATCGACCAATGTGTGTGTATGTGTATGTGTTTGTGTGAGTATGTGTATGTGTGTATAACAAGACTTAAAAATAGATTTTAAAATAGATTTAGGGTTAACAAAAGTGTAGAGGATGTAAGTTAAAAGAAGTAGTCTGTTAACGATGTATGCCAGAAGCATTTCCTAAGGTTTTCTGCATCGATTTGCCGTTTTAAAAGAATTATAAATGAAAATGAATAAATAATTTAAGAGAGACAAAAATATGATTAGAATTATACTTCTTATGTATTCTCTTCTTTCTTTCTTGCTATAGAAACACAGCCTCACCCCAAACAACATTCCCAAATATTAAATCGTTTGAAACATTCCATAAATCTTCGTAATATTCGATCAAATCTTCCAATTATATAAATGTATTGTGCAATTATTTCCAGAAAGTCCTCGTATAACAACACTTTGGAATTTCGACTTTATCTCTTAACTTTAAAGTCTAAATTCTCTTCGCATTATTAACAACTAAGTCCGAATACATAGCCAATATGTTTAAAACCGTATTGCATTGGTTTAAGGTTCATTTTCGATTGATTAATTTATTGATGGATGTCAGATCTATTAGAACGTGTATCTCATAATAAAATCTCCGAAAATGGCTGCTCTGTGCGATAAAAATTACGTTTTGTTTACTCAAATATTGTTTGAAATGGATTTGTATTTGCAATTATAGTTTATACAGATCGTAAGTCAAAGGCAAATATATCGTTATACAACTAGGCTACATAATATAGTAACACCTGAATCGTTATGGTATTACAAAACATTTACCACCGGTTCGGAAGGCAGTTTCTACAGAGAAGAACCGGCAAGAGACTCTGATAGTTGCTCTTTTAAAATAATAAAGTACAATAGTAATTAATGTACATTAACGAGAACAACTATAACATTATTCATACGTAAAAAGGGTCACCGTCCTGCGAGCGGTTAGCGATTATATTTCAAGGGTTTTTGTCTTCAAAATATTCGGTTATCGTATAATATGTTTTTTCAATTAAATAATGTTTAACGAGTTGCTATAAAACAGTAGGTATACTCTTCCATATGAAAAAGTTTTTTCAACCGACTGCAAAAAGGAGGTGGTTCTCAATACAAAACATACTGGTAGACCGTATGTTTTTTTTCTATGTTTGTTACGCGAAAACTCCGCCAATTATGAGCCGATTTGAACAAATCTTTTTTCGGCGTATAGGTCTCATTTAAATTTAATAATAAAAAAAACAACCCCCAAGGGTGGAAAATTGGGGGTGAACTTTTTTATACGCAATATCCCGCCGAGGCGCCGATTATTAACCAATTTGAACGTTTTTTTTTGAATTGGTATTATCATGAGGTTGGTTTTATTTTTTTTAAGTTATTCATTATTATTTTATTCGCTAACGGGCTACGGCCGAATAATGAAACGCTTATCAATTTTAAGTACATCTCAAATCTAGTTCTTTAAATTGAATTAAGTTATTCTTAAATTTAATAAGCGTATCAGTATTCGGGAATAAACCTAACAGTTTTTTCAGATTTATTAATGCCAAAATCGGTTAATCTAAAATTGTTTTTGTATACGGCCTTCACATATGGAGAGGCGCCCTATTTATCGTAGCTTATAAATATTCAGCAAAGAATTTCACGGTACAAGCTAAATACATTTTTAACTTGACGACCGCTTGGCGCAGTGGTAGCACAACTGCTTTCTGCGCGAAGGGTCGTGGGTTCGATTCCCACACCGGAAAAATATATTTGTAATTTATATTTGTATTTTTCTGGGTCTGGGTGTTGCTATGTATTGTATGTATGTATTTACAAAAGAAAAGTATGTATATGTAATTTATTCCGTTATCTAGTTGCCATAACACAAGCTTCGGCTTAGCTTGGAACTAGATGGCGCTGTGTATAAATGTCCTGAAAATATTTATTTATTTATTTAACTGATATGTTATATATTATGGTTGATACTAGCAACGAAACATACAGTTAACATAGTCTGGTAGGAATAACTTTTTAATAATAAGTAATGTATACGCAAACATTCAATTTCAACTTTTAGCTCGTAGTCTAAGAAAATAGAGCTTAAAATACGAGTTTCACGTAAAAACTTGAGTTTTTAATATAATGTTATGATATGAACAAATAAATAAATAAATATGCTATCAACTTATGATTTGTCAAACTTATCATTATCATCCGTTAGTTTCTAGCTACGATATATCGGTTAATTTTGATTTCGGCCAAATAATAAATAAATAAATAAATAAATATTTTCAGGACATTTATACACAGCGCCATCTAGTTCCAAGCTAAGCCGAAGCTTGTGTTATGGCAACTAGATACATACTTTTCTTTTGTAAATACATACATACATACAATACATAGCAACACCCAGACCCCAGAAAAATATAAATGTAAATTACAAATATATTTTTTGGTGTGGGGATCGAACCCGGGACCCTTCGCGATCAAGGCGTTGTGATACCACTGCGCCAAGCGGTCGTTAAATAATGATCATTTAGTTGTATAATTTTATGTTCTACAACTTTTATAAAGGGTATTTTTTTCTAGTTGGTACTCACGATTTCCCTAAAATAAAAAATAATAAATCTCTCTTTTTCTTTTTCTCGTGGATGAATTTAAAATAGACTTTCACTATTCGTTTACTGATCTTTCAAAGTACACTATATAAAAAATTCAAGTTTTTTACTCAAATTCGTAATAAAAGCTCTATTTTCTTGGACTATTGATTATAAACCTTTTTACTGTACTATCCGTTTAATGTATTATTTTTCAAACATGCATAACATGACTAGCTGTTGCGCGACTCCGTCTTGGTGGGTTTCTATTATTATAATAAAAAAAAAATCTAAAATAATATGATATCTATATATAAAAGAAAGTCGTGTTAGTTACACCATTTATAACTCGATAACGGCTCAATTGATTTGGCTGAAATTTGATGGGTATGTAGTTTAGAACCAGGAGAAGGACATAGGATACTTTTTATCCAGTTTCCGGGGGAATATTTTTTTAATGAAATTAAACGCGGATGGAGTCGCGGGCAACAGCTAGTTTAAAATAACAGTACCTTCTTCAACATAAATTATATTTTTAATTTAGTTCCCTTTAGGGAACCATAAAAAGATTATAGTGGTTCAATCTTCAAAAGAAGACATACCTACCTAAACTACCTTCTAAAGGAAAACCTCTAACTTGTATCTTGACTTTGACTAAAGATTCACGAACCCCACTTTGAGAAACCCTGCCCCATCAAAAGCTCAAAACTATCTATTTATCAAATTCTATTAAAATCGGTTTAGTAGTGTTTACGTGTTACATAAACATGTGAAACAGAAAGATCCTTTCAGAAGTTCCAATTTAAACAATTAGTAACGTTATAAGTTAAACAAAGCCAGGGTATATAACTAGCATGTCTCAACATTAACACAATATAACCCTTTAGGGTTAAGTTTATAAATAGCGTTCAATCTCAAAGCGGCTATTCAGGTCTATTCAAGTCAATTTGGGTCAAAACGACCCCTTCTTAGAACAAGATTGTGTAGTCGTAATAGCAGTTATATAATTGTTATTATGAAATGTATTGGGTGAATATTTTTTCGACGAAATATCTTTTATATAAAGCAGAACAGGGTAATAGATTTTTAAAGAATTATGTTAAGTAAGTGTATTAATAAATTAAAAAAAAAAACACATATAAACTATTTTTTCTAATGTTAATTTTCCATTTAAAGTAAGCTATCGTCGATATGAAGAGTTTTGGGAGGTTGTTGAAAACAAACCTGATATTGTTTATAATGTAACCGATGTCAAAAATATATAATACTAGCTGTTGCCCGCGATTCCGTCCGTGTGGACTTTCATATACCTAAACTGTGACCCCCCTTCCCCCTTTATAACCTTTTTTCCGGTTAAAAAGTAGCTTATGTTTTATCTCAGGCTCTGGACCATATGTGTACCAAATTTCATTACAATTGGTTCAGCGGTTTGGCCGTAAGAGCGTAAAATTATAAAAAGTTTCAACCCCTCGCGCAACCTTTTGGGGGTTGATTTTAAAAAAAGTAATCTATATCCTTCCCCAGGCTTTAGACTATATTTGTACCAAATTTCGTTCTATAGTAATATACTCTCACTCGGCTTGATTTTATATTTTTATCTATTCCAACCTGAAGCTATCATTTCTGATTCAAACGAATAAAATAATTTATTTTCATCCCGGGACCAATATATCCCACGGCACAAGTAAAGGGTTTTCCATGTCCGTATAATTCTTCAATTGTATTGGGAGTCGTCACATCTATAAGCTCTAAAGAGATAGAAAAAGTTTCCTATTTAAAGATATCTCGTTAGAGAGTAAAAAAAAAAACTAATCTTTTCCTTAATATATTACTAGATGACGCGACTTCGTTCAGGCTGTACCTATCCTACCTAACCTCAGTTTAGATTTTTTCATACAAATGTTTTTTCCCGCTAACTCCCGTTCCCGTGGGAATTTCGCAATATCCCGTTGCAAGTAAGCTTTAAGTTCACTAAGGTACCTGCATGCCAAAACTCAAGCGTCTAACTTAAGCGGCTTAGATAGAAAAAAATGGCGTTTCCGTGGAAATTTCGGGAAATCCTTTATTAGTGCACCTCCACGGTACCTGACAATCAGTCAGTAAGTTTCTCCTTTTATATAATACTAGCTGTTGCCCGCGACTCCGTCCGCGTGGACTTTCATATAACCTTTAACTTCCCCTTTCTCCCCCTTATAACCGTTTTTTTAGTTAAAAAGTAGCCTATGTTTTATCTCAGGCTCTAGACCATCTGTGTACCAAATTTCATTACAATCGGTTCAGTAGTTTTGGCGTGAAAGCGTAACAGACAGACAGACAGACAGACAGACAGAGTTACTTACGCATTTATAATATAATAATATATAATATTAATATTATATAATAATATAATATATAATATGTATAAATACCGGAAACTAAGCCTTTTCTGCGACTATGACAAACTCCTGCTCATTAATTTTATGACATAACATAACATAACATAACATAATAACATAAAATAACACAACATAACATTAAATCATAAACCCGATAAATATTAATTTTCATCACCACCCAACCAACGTCATAGCAAGTTGCTATTTTATATATATTAAATAATAAATATACAAAACATATGGCAACAATTAGATTACACAGCGGCTGGAAATAATGACCTAATACAGACCTAATGAGACCTAAGCACCGGAAAATGAACCCTAAATCTCAGTAATAAGGTCTTTTGTACCGTAGCGAGGCATTTGTAACATTTCGATACATGAATGCTTTCTTCAAATAAAGCTAATTTCGGGGGTGTTTTCTTTCTTGACTCTTTGAGTAGACAGCCAATTTAAATCTTGAATTTTTTCGTAAATAAAATTTTCGAAGAGAATACGTTGTTAAGCATTTTAATTGACATTTGTAGCTTTTTTAATTTAAAAGGACCAACTTAAAACCACCCTCGATTACCAACTATTGTTATATCTTAATATCATCTATACTAATATTATAAAGAAGTAAAGTTTGTCTGATTGTTAAATTGTAAGGGGTAATCTCAAGATCTACTCAACCGATTTAAAAATTATTTCACCAATAGAAAGCCTCGTTATTGCTGACTGTTATAGGCTTAAAGGCTATATAAAAAGGAATTGCTAACATTATGCCCAACGAAGTGGGCACGGGTTAGCTAGTATCTCAATAATTTTGTTCTGATGTAAGTGACTTATATGTCGTTATGAGAAGTAAATATCTTTAAAAATATCTTCATTCAACTAAGCTACATATAGTAACACTTGACTCGTCATAGTATTACACAATTATGTACGACCAGCTCGGGAACCTTCTAAAGAGAAGAACTGGCAAGAGACTCTGATACTTATTCTTTAACAAGATAAAGTAAAAAAACTAAAACCCAACTACGACAAAAAACGACGCTGAAAAAGTATAAAAGTACCCCATGAATACAGGTAAAGTCACAAGCAAATGCTAGTAATATATATATATTCGAAATGTACAAGTGAAGCGCTTTAAAATGATACCAAACACGGCATATCTAGCTTAACTTTATTTTTTTACTCTGTATATTTTGTCCGCTAGAGGGCGCCACATTGAATTTGGTGAAAATCTATATAGCCTATAACCAGCGGACAATTAAGACGCTTCTAATGATATGTCATTTGTCGAATTCTGATTAGTGGTTTAGAAGTTACGAGGGAACAGATGAACATACATACATACATACATACATACATAGCCGGTCAAAATCATAACCCTCCTTTGGCTTTGCCGTAGTCGGGTAAAAAACTGACAGAGTTTCTTGCTAGTCCTCTGTAGAGGCTTCCAGAGCGAGCATGGAATAAATTTTAACATAAATAAACCGACTTCAAACTAAAAAGCTACTAATAAATTTGCCTCGCACAAAGTAATACGTATTTTCATTATTAGAAATGATTTAAGTTATTTTATAATTTAGAAGTCGATACCTAGAAATGCTAAAATCTCTACAATATCTATTTAACGAAACGAAGAATTATTGTTTAAAGTTTGAAGTCGGTTGAAAATAGTTTAACATACAAATACTTACTGTTATTAATTATAAACTACTCATTATCATATTTTTTATTTAATAAATAATTCAGGACATGTATACACAGCGCCATCTAGTTCCAAGCTAAGCGAAGCTTGTGTTATGGCAACTAGATAACGGAATAAATTACATATACATACTTTTTTTTTGTAAATACATACATACAACACATAGCAACACCCAGACCCCAGAAAAATACAAATGTAAGTTACAAATATATTTTTTCCGTGTGAAGATCGAACCCACGACCCCCGCGCAGAAAGCAGTTGTGCTACCACTGCGCCAAGCGGTCGTCAAATTTAAATATTACCGTGAATTAATTATATTGTAGTCAGAAACGCGAGCATAATTAAAAGTTCGCGTGTCACGCGGAAAAAGTATGAGTTAAAA
>JADANM010006598.1:5427831-5438848 GCA_026213755.1 Eurema hecabe
ACTCAGCGTCAGTCATAAGTACAATTTCAAGCGCCCAGGAATGGAGTTAGCGGGGAGTTGCAGGGATGGCCTTTAAAGTGAACCGTTTTTCTAATTTTTTTTGTCAGATTAGGCGAATCCCTCTAGATAATCGTCAGATTATTAGACAGTACGTTTAGAACATAAAGATGAACCATATATATCTTAATCTGACGCGCTTGAGTATTTCAAAATGGCGGTTTTTTTTTGCACATTATGAAAATGGCCGCGAGTTTGCGTCCTATCGAAATTGTCAGAATAGTGAATGAGAGCTTTTTTTTGGTGTACTTAACACTCCCTTAGAAAATCTGACGCGCTGGATTAAATTTTTTTTTTTTCATTTTCAACCCTTAAATACAACCACCCGCATCATGCAAACGATCAGATTAACATACGTACATTATTAAAAATACGTAGGGCATTGATGCTATCAATATCTGATGCGCTCGAGGATGTCTATGCAACAGTTTTTTTTTACATATTTAAAAATCTATAGCCGCTTCCCCCACCGATGTAAAGGTATATATCACATAACATTTTTTTCTTCTTATCATCTAAGCTTTGCATCCCAATAGGTCTCTACGACGCTCGAGTAAATCCCCATTTAGTCTCGTGGGCTCCCCTACTATTGACCCGCCTCATTACAAAACGGCCCTGTTTTTCAAAACGGCTAGCCGTAATGTAATACAGCGGATTATACAATCCGCCTGCGACATGTATATAAAAGCGTTGTCGATATGTTTGTCTAGATGCTAAAAGGTTTCAGCGATACCGCGATGGGAATCTTCGGTGATCCGTTTCTGTCCTCGCTGACAGATGAGGAAGATCGATGCAGTAAGCAAAGGTTTTGTAAGTAATATATATAGTTAACTTTTACCCGCGTCTTCGCTCGCGTCAAATTCGTAAAAAAAATAATGAGCCATTTTTTGGTAGTCCTTAATACAATTTAGCTTCCTACCTTGAAAATTGTAGAATGTTCCATACAAACTTCCACCCCCCATTTTAGGGAAGGTTAAAAGGGGCAAAAAGTAGCCTATGTTACTCTCCATCCCTTAAACTATCTCCAGTTAAAAAATCACGCCAATTCGTCACTCCGTCTTGCCGTGAGAGACAAACCATACACAGACACATTATAATATTAGTATGGATATGCTATATTTATATGCGACATATTATATATCTATACTAATATATAAAGCTGAAGAGTTTGTTTGTTTGTTTGTTTGTTTGAACGCGCTAATCTCAGGATCTACTGGCTCGAATTGAAAAATTCTTTTTTTATTGAATTGACCATTTATCGAGGAAGGTTCTCTGTCCCTATATCCCTATGTATACTTAAATCTATAAAGTGGATTTTGATGCGGTTTTTAATAGATAGAGTGATTTAACATAAAGGTTAAATATGTTCAATACATGCATGATGTTCATGGTCTGATGATGAGGACGTAGGATAGCTAAGAGTACTCCTTAATGGTTTAAAGTAAAGTCAAAGTCAAAAGTATCTTTATTCAACTAGCTACATATAGTAACACTTTTGAATCGTCATGGTATTACAAAACATTTACCACCGGTTCGGAAGGCAGTTTCTACAGAGGAGAACCGGCAAGAAACTCTGATAGTTACTCTTTTTTCAAAAGAAAATTATACAATTATAATTATAAAATTATAAAAAATAAAATATAAATATAAATTAAGGCTCGACTATTATAATATTTATACACCTATTAATATTTATACAACTAAGCAGCTAACAAGTAACAACTCTTAATTAAACCAAACTTTGACTATCTGTGACGTTATGGAAAAAGTCAACAAGTCGACTATATATAGTCTCTTAAAAAAATATCACAAGCGCGATTCAGAACTCGCCGCATTAGTACCTCTACATAATCTCAGATTAGATTAACATCGCCCTTAAATGAATATAGATGTGTCTGGCTTTTGTTCTGATTACTGTGACAGATTCGCGGCGACGCTAATGCGATTAATCCATACTAATATTATAAATGCGAAAGTAACTCTGTCTGTCTGTCTGTCTGTCCTTCCATCACGCTTAAACTACTGAACCGCTTAGAACGAAATTTGGTACACAGATGGTCTAGCGCCTGGAGAAGGACATAGGCTATTTTTTTTAAATCAACCCCCAAAAGGTTGCGCGAGGGGTTGAAACTTTTTATAATTATACGCTTTTACGGCCAAACCGCTGAACCGATTTTAATGAAATTTGGTACACAGATGGTCTAGAGCCTAAGAAGAACATAGGCTACTTTTGGAAAAAAGGGATAAAAGGGGGGACGGGGGGTCATGGTTTATATGAAACTCCACGCGGACGGAGTCGCGGGCAACAGCTAGTATATTATATTATGGATATACAGGGTGGTAATAAACTTGTAAAAACATTATAGCAGGACAATAAAGTTTTAATGATTGTTGTGTAGTGCAAAATTACCCAAATTCAAGGAAATTCTCAAATGCTGGCAAGTTTAGAACTCGGAGAATTCTTTTTCTCTCTCTCGCACGTATTATAACGATAAAGCACGCCAATAGGAGGCGGTGTCGCCATGTAAGTGTTGCAATTTTACTTAGTTTATTGTTTTTTTTTAATTGGGGTTTGTTATTTTTAGCTAAATAAGAACCTTCTGCCGGTATGGTATGGTATGTTAGCACGGGCTGGTTTCCGCAACTCCACGTCAAGGCGCGGTTTTTGCGTGTGAGGGGGGTCTCATTCTATCCACCCAAGGTCATCGAAGAACGCCAGCAGTGCTGGTGATGTGATGTAGCAGTTGCAGGGCCTACTGCCGGTATATATTATTACTAGCTGTTCCAGCGACTTCGCTCGCGTAGAAAAGTGACTTTGGGCAGCATTTTTGAAAATGCCTAACCCGCGCCAACAAATGTTCAGCAAGTTCAACGTGATTCTTTAAATTGCCATAACTTTTTTATTTATCAACCGATTGACATGAATTGAAGACTTAATGTTAAGTTAAGCTTACCTGTTTGTGAGATTAGCGTGAACAAACAAACAGACAAACAGAAAAATTCAAAAAATCATTGTTTTGGGTTCTATTGCGTTAATAAAGGTCTCCTATAATATTATTTCTCATATATCTTCCATGTACAGACAGCGACTCGTTACGTTTTTATTATATGTATAGATTAGAACTACTAACAATCTTGCTGGTTGTTCTATGTAGAAGGTTCCCGAGCCGGTGGTACACAGTTGTGTGATACTGTGACGATTTAAGTGTGATATGTAATCTAGTTAAATATCGACTTCGACTTTTGACTGACTTTGACTTTGACTTTACTTCTATTTCCCCTTTAAAGTCGGTTAAACGTTTAAAACAAGTTACCCAATCAAATAAACTAACCAATTAATTTCTCATAACCACAGAGTAGACGCGAATAGAGCAATTATGCGCCATAAAATGAATTGAAAGACTTGTACCGTGCAAACAATTATTACTCTGTGCCATCACATACGGTATAGTCTGTGGAACAAAGGTGCGCCACGCGGGCGTGAATTCAAAACTTGGATATTTTTTGTAGCGACAGCAACGTAGGCTTGAATAATTTTCACTAAATTACCTTACTAGTTATTACTATCTATTTATAGTACACGTCACGAATCTTTAGCGCTGAACGAAACCTGCGCAGAAGTCAAAAATAAGGTATCGAGGTAGCGGCGCGGCGCGCGGGCGCGTGATCGTCGGGTGCGCGAGCGTTGATTGGTTGTCCCAGTCGTGTTGTCTTTCTCGCACCAATACGTCAATTACGAGCGCGATTCTACCGATGCGCAGCTATTCTCGTCCAGCGTTAAACATAAATGGCGCGTACTATTCCTTTACATCTACATATCTGGTACAGTTGTATTAAATGTTTTCTACTGCAATGGAACTCACAGGAATTTAATGTAGTTTTTGATATTATATTTTATTTAATTGTATAATTACATGTAAGTAGTTGAATGCTCGAACTGTGCCCGCTCTTGGGGGTAGTACCATCCCCCTACAGCCCGGTGTCAAAAAAATGGTATCTCATGAGTCATCAGGGAAGTCAGTGCATCGGAGGTCATTTCCCATACATATTCTTTTCACGATTTTAAAGCCTGGAAACGCGTTAGTGATGCATATCTGTGTGTCTATTTAGTATCAGGCTAACCTTCTGCTTAGAAATTCGTCATCAAATATTTGATTTAAAAGAAAAAATTCAATAAAAAATCGGAAAAAATTGGTTATTGACACTAACCACCAATACTGAAAGAGTTAAAATGTACTCTTTTAAATAGTCTGTTTCTAACTCTACTCTTTTTTATTATATTATTATTTCTTATAAATACTCGTAAAACTTTATGAAGAAAATTTTTGAACATTTTTAAGGTTGTTTTGCTGACGCTACCTCACCTCGTCAGAGCCATTATGGCGGTCTGAATAACCCGCTATAATTACTGGCCATTCCATTACTACTATTGTTTTCAGATTAAACGTGAAACCTTCAATTGTTGCATACCTAGCATCTTCAAAAGTCAAATATTTAAATAGCGTTTTTCAATTACGGGAGCATAGTGCGACATTAGATCAATGTCAAATTAAAGAAAAACATTTGTTAATTTTCTTTCAGTGCACATGTAATTGCACGCATCAAGCGAATGCACTACTTAGTGCTTGTGGGAGTGCTCGATAAATGAATAAAGAAAGACGCAGTTGAAACATTCAACGTTAAGCATTATGCCGCATAATGCGCTCTAATACTAAAACTGGGAAACTAGGATAGGAATCTAGAATACAACTTCAAAGTCCAATATATCTTTATTCACCTAGGTTACGCTTAACACTTTTGAATCGTCATGGTCTTACAATATATAGTACGCGTCATTTATGTTTAGCGATTGACGAGAAATCTTTAGATTCGTCACGCGAACTATACTTACCAACGGTTCGGAGGGCAGTTCTAAGGTCTCTCTCTTTTAAATCTTTATATTCAACGTCAAGATACAGACATACATACATATATACAACGTGTAACAGAAATGCGTGGCCATATTAAAGGATCTCAAAGAATACCTAAAGTTAAATTAATGTATTAAAAATTCATCATTTGAACTATTTATAATCAAGATATTGATTTTATATTTCTATAGACCAGCGTATCGATTTTTAAATTTATCGACGCTACGACATCACTTTAGAGCTATCAGCTGTTACGTGTCAATGACCGCATGACCCTATCACAATGCATTTCATTGAAAAAATTACTGCCGTCTCTGTCATTAGAATTCGAAAAGTGATGTAACACTTTTGTTTTGATTTTTATATTATCGATTTAATTGATAAGTAAATAAAATGATAAATCTCAAATATGTTTATTTTAATGTGGGGATTTGTATATAGACTATCTATGAGCATCTGAACATCACGCAAAAATATGACCACACATTTCTGTTACACGTTGTATAAAGTAAACTATTCAAAAAACAGCACCTACAAATTAAGAAAGCTTTTATTAAAAACTAGCTGTTGCTCGCGACTTCGTCCCCGTCGGATCTATTTCTATTATTATGTCATAGTGAGTCTATCTTAAAAGATAGACATATACTGTCGTGGACTCTTTTTTAGATCATTTAAAAAGGAATAATTCTTTCATACATATTATTTTTGTATCTTGAACCGTTTTCGCAGCGCACGCAAAGGAAGCCCTCAAAGATGAATAATTTTCCCCGTTTTTTCCATATTTTCCATTACATCTTCGTTCCTATTAGTCGCAGCGTGATGTTATGTAGCCTAAAGCCTTCCTTGATAAATGGTCAATCCAAAAAAAAAAGAATTTTTCAATTCGAACCAGTAGATCCTGAGATTAGCGCGTTCAAACAAACAAACAAACAAACTCTTCAGCTTTATATATTAGTATAAGATGTTGGAATTCAAATAGCTTTTTGTACTAAGCCCGAATATATTAAAGTCTTATACCTTAGGAATATAGTTCCGTTCGCAGGACGGAGACTCTTTTAATGTATGAATGTTGTAATTATTGTTGTTATGTACATTAACTACTGTTGTACCTTTTTATTTTAAAAGAATAACTATCAGAGTTTCTTGCCATTTAATTTCTTTAAAACTTTCCACAGAACCGGTGGTAAATTATAATTGTTATGTAGTTGACGATTCTAGTAAAAATAAAATGTTTGACTTTGACTTTGACTTTGAAATAAAGTCAACTTTGAAACTTTGAAAGACTTAATTTTCAAATCTTTAATACTGCTACTATTGCTTTGAATTTGAAGGTTTCTTCATATTTACATCTGCATGTATTAGTGAATATTTTTGCTCTTTAAACGACGCTATGAAGTCTTAAAATTAAAGTGTTTATCAACTTAAATTATAGCTGTTCCTATAAGTATACGTTTTACCTTTGAAAAATTTATTTATTCGTTTTGTTAAAAATAATTATCAAAAGTGCTTCCTCTAATCGAAACCACAGATATTACAATTGATTCATTAATAATTATTTATTAATATATATATATACGCGAATTGAGAAGTCAATTTTTGAATGCAGTTAAAAACGACTCGAATAGTTTGTTCCCGAAATAAAAGAGCTACATAAGATCTAAGATTTAAGAGTCTATCTGTATACCAAATGCAGCAAATTCATTTTTCATTATTCATAGTAGGGTTTAATTAAATATTTCTGCATACTGGAAGTCCAGACTGGGGTTTCAACATAGTATACGAACGCTAAGCCACACAGACATTCCTACTGAGAGGCATCTTAGTATTCTGAACTATGTAACTAAATACTATTTAGCTAACATTTACGCCCGGCTTTGTCTATATGACAGGCTTATATCAATTTTGATTTTGACTTTGGAAGAGGCTTTCACCCGACAGGGAATTTTTGAAGATTTATTTATGAAGATAAAGATGCACAATTTTAATGACACATACATTTATGATAAAGTGAATTAACTTAGAAACATTTAAGTTTGTCAAATACAAAATACATTATAATTTAATTAATTTTCAACCGACTTCAAAAAGGAGGAGGTTCTCAATTCGACCCGTATTTTTTTTTTATGTTTGAACAGACAGAAAAAAACATACGGGTTGAGAACTGATTTTAAAAAAGTCCCATTTCAATTAAATAATAAAAAAAAACCAACCCCAAGGGTGGAGAATTGGGGATGAAATTTTTTATACGCAATATCTCCGCCGATTAATTATGAACCAATTTGGTATTATCATGAAGTCGGTTTTATTTTTTTTAACGTTAATTATTATAAACTACTAGCTGACCCGTGCCCACTTCGTTGGGCATAATGTTAACAAGCCATTTTTATATAGCCTATGACACTCAGCAATAACGTGGCTTTCTATTAGTTTAAGAATTTTTAAAATCGCTTCAGTAAATCCCGAGATTACCCTATACAATTTAACAAACACACAAACTTAGAATAGGTTCGCTGTTACCTGTTTTAGTTAGAAAACTGTGTTACAGATACCAACACATAACTTTAAACAATATAGTGTGTGAGTGTGTGTGTGTGTGTGTGTGTGAACCGCATTTCCTGATGCGAAGATGCAAGTAGATATAATAAATTTGGATAAGAAAAAATGATATTTCAATAAAGTTTAAATAAAATTTCTAAACAAAATTATTTTCACTTTATCTGTTGTTTTGCTTTGAAATTGAAGGTTTCTTTTTATTTATTACTAGTAAATCAGTAAGTATGTATATATGGAATCTGTGAAACCAATAGATCTATTTATTACACCCCGTTTTCATCAAATTGTACCCAAGTCTATTGAAATGAAATTAATTTAGTTCCAAATGGGTTCAATATTGAATTATTCTGGATATCTTTGGGCTATAATATATATATGTTGGTCCTTTAGGTTGAGGAATATGTTAGACTAGCTGTTATAATTTTCCCCTTTTTTTCCACATTTTCCATTATATCTTCGCTCTTATTAGTCGCAGCGTGATGTTATGTAGCCTAAAGCCTTCCTCGATAAATGGTCTATTCAATAAAAAAGAATTTTTCAATTCAAACCAGTAGTTCCTGAGATTAGCGCGTTCAAACAAACAAACAAACAAACAAACTCTTCAGCTTTATATATTAGTATAGATCCATTGTATATTCGCTCTTATTAGTCGCAGCGTGATGTTATGTAGCCTAAAGCCTCCCTCGATAAATGGTCTATTCAATAAAAAAAGAATTTTTCAATTCGAACCAGTAGTTCCTGAGATTAGCGCGTTCAAACAAACTCTTCAGCTTTATATATTAGTATAGATATAATTCAAGACATTTTTTGTGTGTGATTTGTCTTGTGAGGTTTTGCTATGATCTTTTTATACCATAGGGAGCAAACGAGCAGGCAAGCCTGATGGTAAATGGTCATCTCCCATCAACACTCGCTGAGCTTAACAGCTCGAGAGTGGCCGGCCTAGAAGAACGCTCTCATCTTGAAGCACACCAAGTCGTAATGCTTCAAAAATATAAACAGATTTTTATTCAAATAATAGTGGGAATAAAAAAATCTATGTTTATGATTTCCCAGTAGTTCGCAACGCCTGGAGCTTTTCAATAGAAATAGAAAAATATTTATTCCATAGAGGAATCTGTGGTACGAACGCGTAAATTTGAGAGAAAAATATTCAAGGCATACATGAGTATGACATACGTATATAATATACATAGAATAAATAAATCTATCTATACATATAATAAAAACGTAACGAGTCGCTGTCTGTGCAAGAAAGATATATGAGAAAAAATGTTATAGGAGACCTTTATTAATGCAATAGAACCCAAAGCAATGATTTTTGGAATTTTTGTCTGTTTGTTTGTGCACGCTAATCTCAGAAAAGGCTTATCCTACTAGATGGGGATTTCAATAATATATTTTGGAAAGCTTCACTTAACATTTAGTGTTTGATTCATGTCAATCGGTTGATAAATAAAAAAGTTATGGCAATTTAAAGAATCACGTTGAACTTGCTGAACGTTTGTTGGCGCGGGTTAGGCATTTCCAAAAATGCTGCCCAAAGTCACTTTTCTACGCGGGTGAAGTCGCGGGCACAGCTAGTCCAACATAAAAATAAAAACCAATTCGAAACAGTAGCTCCTGAGATTAAAACAGATTTTGTATATAGGATTTTTGTACCTATATAGGACAGCGGTTTGGCCGTGAAAGCGTAAAATTATAATAGTTTCGACCCCTCGCGCAACCTTTTGGGGGTTGATTAGAAAAAGTAGCCTTTGTCCTTCCCCAGTCTTTAGACTATCTTTGTACCAAATTTCGTTCTTATCGGTTCAGTAATTTTAGCGTGATGGAAAGACAGACAGACAGAGTTATTTTCGCATTTATAATTTTATTATTTTAGTAACCTAGCTAGGGATCAGTTGTGACATCATTAAAAGATTTTGTCGCATTTATTGTATATTAACTGAACCCTTGTTAACTTTTTGGCAAAGTTATTATTATTATTATTATATTATTATTTTTAATATTAGTATAGATTTGGTATAGATAGATATAAATAAATTGACTCGGCTTATTATTATTATGAACATTAAATTGTATCAATTATAATATTCCGTGTATGTGGAATGAACGCCATCCTAGCGAGACGGATAATTCCAGAATATTCCGGGAAAATATGTACAATCCCGGATAATCCGGTTTTCCTTCTCTGTAACTTTCGCATTTGAGAATTGTGTCTTTGAAAAACGCGATTATATAACAAGCAAGCCGCGTTCTGTGGTTTTATCCGCGTTTATGTTTGTAAGCCTTCCTCTATCTGATAATAATATTAAATTAAAAGTTTTAACAACAGACAGACAGATACGTCAAACTTAAAAAAGTTGTTGTTTTTAGTGATGTGCAAGTCATAAAATTTCATTTGATACTCCATTAAACCCCCATAACTTTTAAACGGCTGAATCGATTTTCATCAAACATGTCTAAGAACACTCGCCCGTAAAACACCTGTAATACAAAAAAACTTAATTGAAATCGGTTTATTCGTTCGGGAGCTATGATGCCACAGACAGACAGACACGCCAAACTTATAACACCCCTCTTTTTGCGTCGGGGGTTAAAAAATCAGCATGAAAATCGGTTGCGTAGTTTTAAATATTTATTAAGCATATACTGATGACAGAAAGAAAAAAACGACCTTTGCTTAATAATAATACTATGCAATGAAGATTATTATTAAACAACCTTTTTTTTTTAATTTATTTATTTATTAAGATACACTGAGAGGCTTACACAATAGATATATACAGGTAAAATTACATTAAACTACTTATATTAACATGTGCTGCTCTTAATTGTATATACAACTTTGACCAAATAGAAATTTACAAAGTTAACAGAAAATACAAAAATAATAAAATCTATACTAATATATAAAGCTGAAGAGTTTGTTTGTTTGTTTGTTTGAACGCGCTAATCTCAGGAACTACTGGTTCGAATTGAAAAATTATTTTTTTATTGTATAGACAATTTATCGGGGAAAGCTTTAGACTACATAACATCACGCTGCGACTAATAGGAGCGAAGATATAATGTAAAATGTGGAAAAAACGGGGAAAATTATTCATCTTTCAGGGCTTCCTTTGCGTGTGCTGCGAAAACGGTTCAAGATACCAAAAAATATTAATGTTTATCTTCTAATATTGACACACTTCACTATAACATAATAATAGAAATAGATCCGACGGGGACTAAGTCGCGAGCAACAGCTAGTCGTATATAAAAAGATAGAACAAATAGAAGATAGAAAAGTGCATAAAATTATGTTTTAAGATTACTACCAAATAACCAAGAAGGGAATTTAAACACTAGGAAAGGAAATTAAGACCCTAAATGACTGCACGAAATATCTACCAGAGCAACTGTGGAATTTAAAACAATTTTTAATTTAAATCCGAACAATGCAAGTTTGGGAACAGTAAAAAAACAATTGTCGTCCATTTTGTAGCCGCGAAAAA
>JADANM010006598.1:5492996-5503538 GCA_026213755.1 Eurema hecabe
TCTCTATCTCCCTTTCTCTCTTCCCCTCTCACTCTCTCTCTCTCCATATCTTTCTCCGTCTCTTTCCCTCTATCTATCTCTCTGTACAATTCCTTCACTAAGTACCTAATAATCGAACTTCCATCCCAGTGTCCCAGTGACAGGTCTCTCAATTTTTTTTCTTATCTATGTAAAAGATAATAAAGAAGTTAAGTTAACTTAGGAATTAATCATAAAATCAAAATTAACATACAGTTCCACCATCCAGTTAACTGTCGTTTAACTAAACAGAGTTTAAAGTAAATTGCTTCAGGATCGTATCAAGTTGGCCACAGGCGATAGTTGCCTCAACTTGAGTTAAATTAACTGCCTCTGCCAACTTAAGTGTGAAATTTCACTTAATATGTAGGTACCTAGAGCGTCTTTTGTTGCTTAAAACAGGTATTTAAAGTAAATTCATATGAGTACCTCATGCACTTATTTAGGTGTTGATAAATAAGGCGTAACAATTAAGTTATGATAAAATTTTACTTAATTAGAGTTTACACTTAGCAAATGTTAGTGTATTTTGTGTTGGGATGTACGTATGTACACATCATACATCTAGCTGTATAAAGTCATAAAAGACGACCGCTTGGCGCAGTGGTAGCACAACTACTTTCTGCGCGAAGGGTCGTGGGTTCGATCCCCACCGGAAAAATATATTTGTAATTTACATTTGTGTTTTTCTGGGGTCTGGGTGTTGCTATGTATTGTATGTATGTATTTATAAAAGAAAAGTATGTATATGTAATTTATTACGTTATCTAGTTGCCATAACACAAGCTTCTGCTTAGCTTGGAACTAGATGGCGCTGTGTATAAATGTCCTGAAAATGTTTATTATTTATTTATTATGTTTAAATGTCTTTATCTTAATTTTTCACTAGAGCGTATTAAAGATTTTTTTGTCATAACTTTGCACTGAATGCTATAATGACAGTGGCGCTCAACGTATACATATACTATACCCACCTTTGTTGTTATGTATTATACTTATATAATATGTACTATGTTAAGTTAAACTTCCTTTGGTAGTTCAATACGCGTTTCATTCTCTTGAAGGCAACTAAATGAACTGTTTGGCCAAACACTGTCTCTTAAGATACAGGACTCCTACTTTAAGAGGCAGGGTTATAATTTTTCTTGTTTTGTATAGATTTAGCTAAATTAATGGCATGTATGACCTACCACCTTATGTCTAATCAGTATAATTACTTTTGAGAAATAAAGATTTTTTTTTATTATTATTATTTTTATAGACTACAGTCCCATGTTGAAAAAATTATGGGTCTTTTGAACCTAGGTCAGGTGACCTATCTAGTTCTTAGTACTTTCGAATTCTAACCTGCGCTCAGTTGGACAGCTTACAGTGACGTCATAGTGCTGAATCTTATTATTTTATGCTCTTATATCGTTCTAGATAGGTCACCTGGTAGTTCAAATGTCCCATAATTTTTTCAACATGGGCCTGTAGTCTAATAGTTGTTGAATTAAAAAACAGTTTTTTAAGCACTCAATGCATTCATATAAAAGGGAAGTTTTGACAGTGTTAACTTAATTTTGGATTTTTGGACATTTATGACTTTTAAGAACTAGATGTCCGATATGTAGGGTTGTATTCATGTACGGATGTACGGTATGATTGTTGATTTAAGGAAAATTCTCACGTATCCCCAAAAAGTAGGCAGTTATATAAGACCCTAGATTAAAACCTAAGATACTATTTATCATAGCAAAACAGCAGTTTAAAAACATATATGTGTTAAGCAAACAATGTCCCGACAATAATAATATTAATAATAATACATTTACTATCGTCCCACATACTAGCTATTAATACTAGCTTTAAAATAAACTGAGAAAAAAATATACCACCGATAATAATAATAACAATAATTCAGGACATTTATACACAGCGACATCTAGTTCCAAGCTAAGCAGAAGCTTGTGTTATGGCAACTAGATAAAGGAATAAATTACATATACATACTTTTCTTTTGTAAATACATACATACAATACATAGCAACACCCAAACCCCAGAAAAATACAAATGTAAATTACAACTATATTTTTCCAGTGTGGGGATCGAACCTACGACCCTTCGCGCAGAAAACAGTTGTGCTACCACTTAGTAACTTAAAATAGGAACAATGTAACGCTATGAGAATACTAACTTTAATGAAAGGTGAATAATTAAAGTTCTCAGCTAACGACTAACGAGCGTCGCTTACAGCGCCGTGCGAATGTGTTATTTTATTTACAACTACTATAGGGAAATTCTGAATCGCGCTTATGATATTTGTTCGAGACGAGTATATATATACGGCTTGTCGACTTGAACTAATGGGGGCTAACGGCTAGTAAAGTGACTGGGCGAAGATCTTTCGTTTAGTTTAAAATTTAAAGGAAGATTTTACAAAAAATACCCAAATAAAATAAAATAGGCTTGTACGGAATTAGTCCCCCTTAAGTTAGATAAGACCTTATATAAATATGTTTATGAATAAAAAACAAAATAAACGTAGTGTAGCTTAAAGCTACTAATGGAGTTCTGAATCGCGCTTATGGTATGTTTTCGAGATGAGTGTATACATACTACTTGTTGACATCGAACTATAGTTCGCTGATTGTCAGTGGTTCTACTGGTCGAAGAACCTCCATTTGTTTAAAGGAAATTTACATCCATTCAACCATACAATATTAAAAATAAACTTTACACTAAGAAATATTGTTATTATATAATATCACATAATCACACGTTTTTCTCCTTTCCTTCATAAATTACTTACCATTATTTTTTTTATGGCTGACAACACATTATAGCTTTAAGTTAACGGCATACCATCATAGATTCCCCGCTATAAAGCACACATAAACAAAAAAGTATTCTAACTCTATACATTTCTCCTAATTTTAACATTATATTAATAATAACCAAACACGAGAGCGAAATATTCAAAACAAACAATATTTAAAAGTAAGACAATCCGCCTTTCACTGCGAAAATATCGCCACACTACAAAAACGGAGCGCATTGTTCCCGACCTACTTAAAAAAAAACAAATGACAGTGACAGTTACCAGATATGGCGCTTCCCGCCATTTTCACCCGTGACGTCATCCATTGAAGATTAACCTTATATCTCATTGCGGATTCCGCATTTGCTACAACTGTGAATTAATAATATTTTATTTCTTATAACTATGCCGTAAATAAGGTACCTGATATACTGTTCTGTATCCATCTGCAAAGTTTTTACACAATTAAATAAATAACTTAAATATCGAAAACAAACGCTTTCAGATTTAAAGCGGTCGATTTCACGGGATATAAATATTATTTAATTTTCCACCATATTTTAAAAGAACCACGAACCACATGGTTTTTAAGAACCACGTTTTCTTTGTAAGGTTTTCCTACAAATATACTGACAATTACGATGACAGCTACCAGTAAAGGCGTTTCGCTCCATTTTCAATAGTGACGTCATCGCTACTGCAGATTAACCTGCTATCACATTGCTGACTCTATATGTGCTACGGTGTTGAATTGAGGATTTATTCTTCATAAGTTTTAACGATCAAAGCCGGATCAAGCTAGATAGCTAGGAAGATATCTCTATGTAAATATAATAAGAAGTCAAGTTTATTACAATACTTATAACTCGAAAACGACTGACCAGGTTATAATGATTTTATCTTTCACTCGAAAAGATGAATCTATAATAATAATAAAAAATCTTAATGTAATACACGTTAAAACTACAAAGCTATATATACGTATTTGAAATATAAAGAAATTGGATCTGTCAACCGGTTCAAAATACCCAAAAAATATGTACGAGAGAAATATTCTTCTTGAAACGATCTTAAAAAAACAGCGACAGAATATGTTCATCTTCTATGACTGACTTACTGTAAAAAAAAATTGTACATACAAGTCATAAAACCAAAAAATGCATTTATGATAAAGTTCCTTAACATATTTATAACTAGCAGACCCGTGCCCACTTCGTTGGGCATAATGTTAATTATCCTTTTCGGTTTTTTATATAGCCTATGACACTCAGCAATAATGTATCTTTCTATTGGTGAATGATATTTAAAATCGGTTCAGTAGATCCCGAGATTACCCTTTACAATTTAAAAAACACACAAAATTTACTTCCTTATAATATTAGTATAGATAAACAACTACTATAATGTTTTATGGTACGAAATATTTTATATAAATCTCGTTGTGCCTCGCGGATTTACCCGCGTAGTTCCCGTTTCCAGGGGTTAAACCAGGATATAAAGTATCTTATATCTTTTAAGTTGGATCAAACTACACACAGTGTGCAAACTTAATTTAAAATCGGTTCAGTAGTTTAGGAGTCCATCGCGGACATAGAACGTGACACGTAATTTTTATGTATTAAGATATATTATCAATAATATTCTAAATTAAAATAGACGGGGACAAAGTCGCAAGTCACAGCTAGTCATTAATAAATCCAACTGACATTTACATCTCATCTCATTTGACGTCTTAACACTGATTAAAAGAAATATTATTAATTGAGATCCAAGTGATGTGGCTTCATTAATCATATGTAATGGAAATCCAGACCGTTCATCTCGCTGGATTGATGGAATTTATTCGTTTAGTTGCTGTTCGTGCAAGTCATTGACACAATACTTGAATAGTTCTCATCGTGGAAGATTCTAGAACATTTTTCTAAATTTTATTCTTCAATGGTATTTTATTTCAATAGCATTTGATTCTGGGGTAGGTTTGTAAGCGTTTGTTTGTTATATAAGTTTGCGATAGTAAAGTCCTTGGTTTTTATTATTTCTCTCCTTATATTGTAGGTTTGTCTGTCTGTAACGTCTTCCACCTACTCGATACGCGTATTCGATTTTGATGGAACTTAGTACATACATAGAGCACGAGAAATAAACCCTATATAAAGATGTCAAGGGTAATTAAAGGGGATGAGTATTGAAGCTTTTTTTAATGAGCAAGGAAGCAGAAGGTTCGCCTAATGGTAAAGTGATCGTCAAAGTCAAACATATATTAATTCAACTAAGCTACATATAGTACCTAACACTTTTAAATCGTTATGATATTATATGACATTCGTTTACCACCGGTTTCCTACATATAAATACATAGAGGCCCTTAAGTCTCAATATCGAGAAGTCGTATATATGTCGTAGGCGGATTGTATAATCCGCTGTATTACATTACGCCTAGCCGTTATACAAAACAGAGCCGTTTTACAAAGCGGTGATTCAACGTTTAGCCGTATTGTATTGCGTAGTTTTTGTATCATTATAAATTCTAGGCTAGCTGTAATGTAATACAGCGGATCAAACAATCCGCCTGCGACATATATACTAGTTCATGAAAAAATATCATAAGCGCGATTCAGAACTCCCCGCATTACTAGCGGTCGCAAAAGCATTGTCGCAGTATTGCATAAGTCGAACTAGGTTGGAATTTCAACAAGCCTATCTCTAGCATTTGATACGTGCTCCTTTATATCCAAACTTATACAACTAGCAACCCGCTCCGACTTTCCATATTATCCTTCCTACTACACGCAACTATCAAAATTTCTTGCCGGTTCTTCTGTAGGCTGCCTCCCGAACCGGTGGTAAATGTTTTGTAATACCATGACGATTCAAGTGTTACTATCTATTAAAATAAAAAACATATGTTCATTCTCATACTTCCAAGAATGTGTTCATAATTTCATGACGATCGGTCCAGTAGTTTTTGCGTAGAAGCCTCACTCACATCCCTTTGACATTTAAAATATTAGTAACGATATATGTATAAGTATTTACAAAAGTAAAGTATTTACCTATATGCGGGGCGTAATTTGTAATGCTAGCATACATATATGAGTAATATTAATTCTCTCGTCCAATATTCTTAAGGAATTTCAATAATATCGTTTGAACTCCGTTAGCTTTAAGGTTCATATTAGTTCGAGTTAATGGAATGCGGTTTTTGAAATATGTAGGTTAATATTTTGATTGAAAAGCTTTTAAGCGAAACATCGTTCTATCTTTGGTCTTTTAGTACGTTATTATTAAATTTTTTAACCGTATATTTTTAGACTTAGATTATTATCTAAGACGCAATTTGGCAAACAGCCTTAATAAGGTATAAATTTAGGGTACTTAGATTAATATGCTAATGTCTTTGATGTGTTGGTAGAATAAGAAATTATAGTGCGCGTCATTTATGTTTAGCGCTGGACGAGAATAGCTGCGCATCGGTAGAATCGCGGTCGTAATTGACGTATTGGTGCGAGAAAGACAACACGACTGGGACAACCAATCAACGCTCGCGCACCCGACGATCACGCGCCCCGCGCGCCGCGCCGCTACCTCGATACCTTATTTTTGACTTCTGCGCAGGTTTCGTTCAGCGCTAAAGATTCGTGACGCATGCTATACTTTTCTACAATAACTAGCGAACCGCCTCGGCTTCGCTCGCATATATTATACATGTATTATACATATAAACCTTCCTCTTGAATCACTCTATCCAGTAAAAGCCGCATGAAAATTGGTAGCGTAGTTTTAAAGATTTGAGCATACATAAGAATATAGTGACTGAGAAAGAGACTTTTTTTAAAACTATTATGCCGTAAATTATTTTGAATATTTAATGCAATTTGTTTTTGAGAAGACTTCATAGTAATTAAATATTATATTTATATTATATTTTTTACAGTAAGTGTTAAGTCTTCAATCCTATTAAATTTCATAAGTTTTAACGACACATACAAGTAGGTATATAAGAAATATACCTATATAAATAAATGTAATAATGAATTTCCTTAAAAATACTATAGACTGGCATAAATATAAGTAAATTCAATGTAACACAGAAACAAACATTTCAATATCTAAAACGTATTTGAGCTTCAGTAAACACAACATTTTAAGTAGTCCTACGTGTGTGTCAAATGCAACGTCATTATCAGGCAGGTATTCGTGTGTCGACCTTTGCCGAGAAAAGCCGAACTCACACGAAATAAAATCAATATGTATCTTCCACCGTGTTTTGGACACGAAAATAACGTGTAATGTATTCTAATATTACAAAACGTACGAGTTTGTTTGTTAGAACACGCTTATCTCGGGAATTACTGGTTTGTAGGGATTTTTTTGCGTTTATTCAGGAAGGCTTTAAGCTATATCACTTCACGCTCCGAAGAATAGTTAATAATTATTATAGGTAACTTAAGAATCTAGTCTACTTTAGATTAATATTTTTAGAAAGTTATGAGAATAATATATAAAATGAATTTTAATAAAAACAAGACGCCTTCGCTAAAACTAGCAGTCAGGATTTTTATATACAAACCTATTTTTGTTAAATATTTTGTTAGACAACGGAAACGGTTTTTTGGTACTAGCAGCCCGCCCCGGCTTCGCATGGGTATTATGACAGATTAATAGAAAGAAATCTTTATGTGAACAAATTTCCTATAGGCACGCGTATTTATTTGACAACCAGTATAAGTTAACATTTTGACAATATGAAACTCCAGATTAAATGGCGAATTTCCACAGAAATTTTTTATCTCTATTGATTTTCAACTTTGTGCAGCAGTAATTAGATCTATAATTGTTTCTGAAACGTTCTTATATAGAAAAAAGAAAAGTCCTGTTTTTATGGATTTCCCTGTGATTATTCGAATTTTTTCCACTTTTTAAACCTTCCCTAGACTTTCACGAACATTTTAAGACCAAGATAAGATGAATCCGTTTAGCCGTTTTCGAGTTTTAGCGGAACTACCGAGCAGCAATTCATTTTTATATATAGATAGATAGATAGATAAAATTGTAAGAATTGAAGTCTATTCCTCCTACATAGACTTAAATTCTGACTATTTTATAACCTCAAATATAACGCGCAGTATCGCAAAGCTAAGACATAATGATCTGACTGAGCTAGACTTCAGTGACAAAGGTTTCCTAGCCCGGAATACAGTTTCGTTGCGAAAATTCTAGATTATTCTAGACCTATTCTAGAATCTAGTGCATTGAGAATTGTTTGATAATGTAAAAGCTAGGTTATAACCAAGAATATAGCTTAGTTTTGTATAATAACAGGGCTAAAAGCAAATTTAAGACAGCTAAAAGTGATAAAGCCCGTGAAAAATACAACAAGATTCGTAATCGCTGCAACGTATTGTGTAGAGATGCACAACGACGCCATTTCCATAATTCAGTCGAGAACGGCGACTCTGCCAAGGTCTGGAAATTTCTTAAATCAATAGGAGTTGGTAAATTACCACAGAATGTCTCCTCTAGTAACATTAACATTAACGAGCTCAACAAACATTTTTCTTCTTATCCGATGTTAAGTGATAATATTAAACAGAAAACTATCGATAATTATTCTTTATTACCAACTCCTGATTTTCCCCCGTTCTTTTTCAAACAAGTAACTGATTGTGATGTTAAGAAAAACATATTGTCCATATCATCGAATGCTGTCGGTAGTGACCTTATCAGCCGTAAAATGATCGTTCCCATCCTCGATTCCATTGCCCCTATAATAACTCATATTTTTAACTGGTCCATAACCACCGGTGTTTTTCCTAGTTACTGGAAGAACGCACAAGTTATCCCCCTTCCCAAAAAATGCCACGCTTCTTGTTATTCAGATTTTCGTCCAATATCTATTCTACCATTCCTTTCCAAAGTTTTTGAACGAGTCATCCATCAACAATTAACCTTTTTCCTCAATCGTAACAATGTATTAAGTCCTTTTCAATCTGGTTTCCGCCCCGGTCATAGTACTGCCACTGCTGTCATTAAGGTTACTGATGACATTCGCTTGGCTATGGATAATAAGCAGCTCACAGTACTTACTCTTTTAGACTTCAGTAATGCCTTCAACACCGTCGATTTTGACATACTGCTGAGCCTGCTTCGTTTGATTAACATATCTCCAACGGTTATTAATTGGTTTCATAGTTACCTGCGCGGCCGGCAACAGCGTGTTTTGGTGGATGACAAACATTCATCTTGGTGTGCTGTAACTGCTGGTGTGCCGCAGGGTGGCGTGTTGTCTCCCCTTCTTTTTGCAATTTTCATCAACTTCTTAACTTCCAAATTATCTTCTCTCTACCATATGTATGCAGATGATTTACAGATATACATGCATTGCAAGCCTAATAAAATTCCCGAAACGATAAACTCAATTAATACTGAACTGATTGCTATAGAAACTTGGAGTAAACAGCATGGACTCCAAATTAATCCGTCTAAAAGTCAAATTATCGTTATCGGTAGTCAGTACTTGTTGTCTGAAATTGACTGGGGTGCTTTACCCACTGTTTTTGTCAATGGAGTTATGCTTGATTTTAGTAAAGAAGTGAAAAACCTAGGCGTCACGTTTGACCAAACTCTATCTTGGTCCAATCATTTGCAGAATCTGAGCCGTAAACTGTACGCCTCGGCTGGCTCACTTCGCCGCCTCCGCAATTTCCTACCCATTCCGACAAAGATTTCTCTTGCTCATTCCCTGTTACTCTCTATTATAGACTATGCTGACTCTGCCTTCCCTGATTTAACTTTCGAGCAGCTGGAAAAGCTAGAAAGGCTTCAAAATATGTGCATACGGTTTATATACTGTCTAAGAAAGTATGACCACGTCTCCTCTTATCGCAAAGAACTTATGTGGCTTCCCATACGTCTTCGCCGGAACTCTCACGTCCTTCATGCTTTATATCAAATCCTCTTCAATCCAAAAACACCCTCTTATCTTAAAGCCAATTTTAAATTTCTGCACTGTGAAAACTATTCTTCACGTTCTGCTGACAGACTTGTCTTGCGTGTACCTCCTCATCGTACAAACTACTATGCTCACTCATTCACGGTTACCGCAATCAAACTATGGAACTCCTTACCTTTTAACATTAGAAAAGCTCCTACATTAAATACTTTTAAAAAACTTGTTTTTAATCATTATTTCTCCTTGGCAAATGACTCATAATTATAAACTTTTACTATGTGTATGTATATGTATGTATGTGTGTATAATTTATGTAAATATATCTCGTTTCTTTATTTAAATCATATTGTTGTTATTCCATCTTTTTGAATTTTAAATCTACACTTTTTACCTACCCTTCCTTTCGTTTGTATCATTAATGTTTTATAATATGGTTGCCTGGAAGAAATCACTTCAAGTGATAAGGCCGCCAATTACACATAAATTTAATGTATTTGTCTAGTTTTTAAGTTTCCTTGGTGTAATAAAGGGTAAAATAAAATAAAATAAATAAATAAATAATAATATACTTAATTTGAATACGATTTGAAATTTAAAAAATTGGCAAAAGCGAAACGTTATGTTATGGGAAGATGGGTCGGAATAGCTGCTTTGCTTCAAATTACCGTTTTTTGATACTTATGTTTCATTGGTAGCATTGGACAGCCAGCCGCGGAGGGTAGCGGGATCCGAGGCACGGTGCACCGCTGGCCGACCGCAGGTAGTAGGGGG
>JADANM010006598.1:5539772-5550429 GCA_026213755.1 Eurema hecabe
AATTTTCATTACGGGATCACTTAATCATCCCTATTGTGGGAGCTGTCGGCCTTTTTACATAAATTAATATATATTTCATACTAGCTGTACCGGCGACTTCGCCCGCGTAGAAAAGTGACTTCGGGCAACAATTTTGAAAATGCCTAACCCGCGCCAACAAATGTTCAGCAAGTTCAACGTGATTCTATAAATTGCCATAACTTTTTTATTTATCAACCGATTGGCATGAATTACACATTAAATATTAAGTGAAGCTTACCACAATATATAATTGAAAACCCTATCTAGATAGGATAAGCCGTTTCTGAGATAAACGTGCACAAACAAACAGACAATAATTCCAAAAATCATTGTTTTGGGTTCTATTGGGTTAATAAAGGTCTCCTATAATATTTTTTCTCATATATCTTCCATGTACAGACAGCGACTCGTTACGTTTTTATTATATGTATTGACTAGCTGTGATCCGCGGTTTTACCCGCGTAGTTCCCGTTCCCGGAACAATACCGGGATGTAAAGTACCCTATGTGTTAATCCAGGGTATCACCTATCTGCATACCAAATTTCAACTAAATCGGTCTTACCGTTTTTGTATACATTCACACAAACTGTCACATTTTTTATATGAGTAGAATGTTAGTACAGTTGCCAAAAAATAAAAAAACAATTTTATATAAAGCCTTGAAGTTTCATAGTAGACAAAAATTGTCGCCTTCAAAATTCCTATGTTTCTCGTAGATTTAAATTTTTCCACACTTAAAGGGGTAAATTTCTTATAGCATGCAACATTATCGGCAGGCTTGTGTGTGTGTCATCGAGTATAAGAACGTGCTGTTAACACCTACATATATACAGTTTTGGCTTCACTTACGGCGGACCGATTATTAAGGGACTATCAGTCTATGCGTTATACGCCGATGCTTATTTCTATACTTTTATACAATTATACAGTGTGCTACTGAACAAGTGTCCCATCCGAAAACCCCTTTTCAACCGACTTCAAAATGGAGGAGGTTCTCAATTCAACCCGTATTTTTTTTCTGTTTGTTACGCGATTACTCAGCCAATTATGAACCGATTTCAACAAATTTTTTTTCCGCGTATAGGTAATACCTCAAGGGTCTCATTTACATTTGATAATAAAAAACAACCCCCAAGGGTGGAAAATTGGGGATGAACTTTTTTATACGCAATATCTCCGCCGATTATGAACCAATTTGAACGATTAATTTTTTGTTGAATAGGTATTATCATGAAGTCGGTTTTATTTTTTTTTTAAGTTCACTATTATATACCAGTAGTAGGTCCTTATTTTGCTATCGTATTGAAAAAATTACACAATTTTTTTCTAACAAAAAAAATTAACTAAGTAAAATTGTAAATTACAAGGCAACACCGTCTCGCGTTCACGTGCCCTGCTAGCTATAGTGTCTACGAACCGTACGTGAGTTGCCAGCGTTCGTGAATTTCCTTGAATTTGTGTAAATTTTTCACTAGAAATGTAATCTTTAAAACTTCATTGCTTTGTTATATTTAGATATAAATTTTTTATTTTATTTTATTTGAAAAGGTTTTTAGATAGACAATATAACCCTTCAGGATCGAACACATGTTTTGTAATACACTGTATAAAGAGAAAAGATTTGATTGTTTGTTTGAATTGATAGACAAAACTACTGGACAGATTCTAACAAAATTCGTAACAGATATAGTCATGAGCTACGGGATGGACATGGCTACTTTTCATAGGGAAAAAGAAATTAGATAATAAGTGGAAATCCATACTAATCGATGGGTCCTACGTATAAGGGCCAAAATGCAAAATGATAATTTTACAGGAGAGGCTCCCAAAGTTTAAGCTTGCTATAACTTAAGATTGATAAAACCGAATTTTATGAAACTTTCGTTGTTTGCTAATACAATTGTTCTCCTTATATATACTACATAGTTTAATGTATACATTTAACAAGTTTTTTTTTACTGCATATTGCCCATTTTAGGTTACTTTTTGTTATAATTTTATACATATAAAAACACCATAAAAGGGCCAATGTGACAAATTGGCCAATATACGTGTATTATGTGCAGTTGCAGAAAATAAATATTTTTAAATATTATTGCTTATAAAATCAATTAATGACTGAACCAGTTGATAACCTAAATCATTTCTCTGGGGACTACTATTTTCATTTACTAATTTTAAAATCTATCTAAATTTCACTAATTTCTAGCTTCTACTAAACTTAGCACGATACTTGGGTACCATATTTAAGTTATTAATCTAAATTGTGACACTATAACACAGTAATGAGATTTTGTATTGATCACAGCGCGGCCGTTGCTCCGTTTGACGTATAAGTGTCAAACTAACCGATTGGCCCGAACAATAAATAAACGCGCGGGAACTCCCAGCGTATAAGTCTCAAATTACTCTTTGGACCTTGTACGTTTCATTTCACGCTACATATGCCGTTATACTTTAATAAGAATTTGTGTTTCCATGCAAATTCCTTTTTTTTTTATAGCTCACATGATTATTCATATCAATAGGATGCGTTTGTCATAAAAAAGTCAAAATTAACAAATTGTTAGTTTGGCCCATATACTTAGGACCCATCGTAATATTATAAATGCGAAAGTAACTCTGTCTGTCTGTCTTTCCATTAGACTAAAACTACTGTACCGATTAGAACGAAATTTGGTACCCAGGTGGTCTACAGCCTGGGGCAGGATATAGGCTTCTTTTTTTTAAATCAACCCCCAAAAGGTTGTGCGAAGGGTTGAATTTTTTTATAATTTTACGCTTTCACGGCCAAACCGCTGAATCTTTTGTAATGAAATTTAGTACACCGACGGTCTAGAGCCTGAGATAAAATATAGGCTACTTTTTAACTGGAAAAAAAATGGTTATAAGCTGGGGAAGGGGGGAGGTCAAAGTTTATATGTCAGTTACATTATATAGATATAGATAATAAGAAAATGACTGCTCGATGCCGTGGTAAGATACATACATGCCTCATGATTCAAGGGTTATGGGTTCGATCCCAACATAGAAAAAATCTAATTTTTATCACCTTTGTATCTTTTTGGGGTCTGGGTGTTGCTATGTATTAAATGTATGTATTTACAAAAGAAAAGCAGCATATATATGTAATGTATCCGTTATCTAGTAGCTAACACAAGCTCTGCTTAGCGCGGGACTAGATCGCGCTGTGTTAACGCGTCCTGAATTTTTTAATTTAATTAAATCCAACATAATATAAAAGGCTGTATTTTCAAACGACAATCTCAGGTTCATATACAAATATAAAAACTAGCGACCCACCCCGGCTTCGCTCGCATATATTATGCATGTATTATTCATATAAACCTTCCTCTTGTATCACTCTATTTATTAAAGAAAACCGCATCAGAATCGGTTGCGTAATTTAATAAATAAATGCGACAGAGAAAGCTACTTTGTTTCATACAAAACCGCGTGAAAGAAACTAGTCTAATACGATAAGCCTTTCCCAATGAATGAAACGAATTCCAAATACACATGAACACAGGTAGAGTTTGTAACTAAATTAGTTTGTTTGTTTGTTTGTTTGTTTGTTTGTTTGTAACTAAGTTTATAGGGAACGTCGTTGAGTTGTAAAGGTTTCAAGGGTTTCCGTTAATTCTTTCTGATTCGTTTCAGAACTAGTTTTTAGAAGGCTTTTTTCTTGTAAACTTTTAGAAATTCAGTTTTTTAAATAACGCAAATAATATTATGCATTTATTATACTCTAGCTCTTGCCCGCGACTCCGCCTGTGTGGTTTTTCATACAAACTTTCCCCGATTTTATCCCCTTGAAGGTAGAGTAGATTAAAATCCTTTCTTAGCGGATGCCTACGTCATAACATCTACCTGCACTGCAAATTTCAGCCCGATCCGTCCAGTGGTTTGGGCTGTGCGTTGATAGATCACTATGTCAGTCAGTCATCTTTGCATTATATATATCTATATACTATACTAATATATAAAGTTGAAGAGTTTGTTTGTTTGTTTGTATGAAGGCGCTAATCTCAGGAACTACTGGTTTGAATTGAAAAATTCTTTTTTTATTGAATAGACCATTTATCGAGGAAGGCTTTAGTCTACATACCATCACGCTGCGACTAATAGGAGCGAAGATATAATGGAAAAAGAAATCGACGGGGACGAAGTCACGAGCAACGGCTAGTATATTATATTACTAACTAACTTGTTAATTTTAATTGACAAAAAGTTTATCGTAAATCTAGACAAATATTATGAAGCTAAAATCTGTTTGTTCGAACGCGCTGATCTCAGAAAGTACTGGTCCAAATTGAAAAATGATTTTTGTATTGGATAGTTTATGGAGGAAGGTTATAGGATAGGAGCGAAGCATCAGAGAAAAATGTTGCAAAAACGAATCAAGACACCCAAAAAATATTTACGAAAGAATTGTTCCTCTTTAAAGGTATCTGCCCACTACACAGTATCATACTATGACCGTGCTATGAACGTGTTAGACAAAAAAATATTCTCTGTATTAAAAAGTATGAGAGCATGCCCACTAGCCCGTTCCGTTACCGACCAGCACCGTCGCGTGCCATGTACGGACCGGTCAGTATTGTCGATACACACGACTTTGATACACTCTAGTGGGCAGTAGAGCGTATCGTGCTGCTTGACGTGTCTGAGTGGGTAGAGTACTTAAACTGTAAAAAAGTCTAGAACGTCATATGTCTATGTTCTAAGTTCATGACGACCGCTTGGCGCAGTAGGTAATACACCTGCCTTCTGCGCGAAGGGTCGTGGGTTCGATTCCCACACCGGAAAAATATATTTGTAATTTACATTTGTATTTTTCTGGGGTCTGGGTGTTGCTATGTATTGTATGTATGTATTTACAAAAGAAAAGTAATGTATATGTAATTTATTCCGTTATCTAGTTGCCATAACACAAGCTTCGGCTTAGCTTGGAACTAGATGGCGCTGTGTATAAATGTCCTGAAAATATTTATTATTTATTATTATTATTATATTTGTCAGTTTCAGAGGTAAGCAAAAAACATAATATTAAGACCGGCCACTAATCATCTAAAGGTAAGACGTCCTAATTAGGATGTTTTTGCGTCTTCAAAATTTTGCACTTATAACGTATCGATTTAATATATTACTATTGTGGTCATCAAATTGTTACGTATAAAAAATTAAACTAAAAAAATATTTTTTTTAAGATTTTGAAAATATTCCCGGGGGGGACTCCCGGGGCAAAACCGGGATAAAAAATATCCTATGTTTTAATTCAAGGTATCATGTATCTACATTCTATACAAATGTCAACTATATCGGTCCAGCCGTTTTGCTGTAAAAGAAAGTCAAACAGACAGACAGATACTTTCCCATTTATAGTAATTAGGTAGTATGGATGTAAGAAATTTCTTACGATCTTAGTAAAATACTAATGCGAAATCAACAGGAACGAAGTCGCTAGCAAAAGCTAGTTAATATGAACAAAAAATTTTGTTGATTTGTCTGTATTGTTGATTATTAATTTTACGCAAAAACTACTAAACATTTTGGCATGCAGGTAAGACCGTGGATTAGCACAGGGTGCTTTCACCCCGATATTACTGGAAAATTTTTGCCATAAATTTAGTTAATTTAAGACTAATAAATTATTATTAACTAGCTGTTGCCCGCGACTCCGTCCGCGTGGACTTTCATATAAACTTTGACCTCCCCCTTCCTCCCTTATAGCCCTTTTTTTCAGTTAAAAAGTAGCCTATAGGTCTAGAGCCGGAGGTGAAACACCTCCGGCTCTAGACCATCTGTGTACCAAATTTCATTACGATCGGTTCAGTAGTTTTAGCGTGAAAGCTTTACAGACAGACAGAGTTACTTTCGCATTTATAATATTAGAATGGATTATAAGTCTAAGGTCTTAATAAAATAAAATCCTTGATAATTTTGAAACCTACAATGCCTTCCTTAGAACCGTTGCCATGGCAACCTCATCGATTGGTACCCCCATACAGACATCCCTCTCCCACCCAGCTAGTTGCACATATTACTATTTCACTCTAGCACTGTCAAATCTATCAATTTCCATTCTATTGTCATACTTTAGTGACATTTGAGATAATTCGTTTGGAAACCGAAAAACATTTATTAGGCGCAATTTATTATTTGTTTTTTTTCAACTTAAGATGTCGGAAAGATTTTTTTTAGACAAAATAAATATTATTATACAAGTAAAAAAGTGATATTTTTCTATGTAATATAATCCCTGTGACGCTAAAAATCATTTGATATCTAATTAATATGTATTTAAGTATATTTAGGTATTGAATCGGACACTATAATTAATAAAAGATGGAAAGAAAAATGGCAGAGGACATTACGTTCGTACGTTTTCTTTGAAAGTAATTGAAATTGAATGTTGATGAAGTTTTTACTGTTTCCTAACAATGCGTTTTGTTAATTTTGAGTCTAATCTACCTTTATGCCAAATTTCATTCAAATGCATTCAGTAGTTTTTGCTTACGAGCAACAAACAGACATACCTATAGACATACAAATTTTATATTTTCAATCTTTATACATGAATTTAGTTGTTTGTCCGCGATTGACTCCCAAACTACTGAACCGATTTTAAATTAAATTTGCACAGCATGTGCAGTTTGATCCAACTTATAAGATAGGATAGGTTACATCTCAATTTATAACATGTATAGATATGTCACCGTAAGATAACAAGAACAGCAAATTTATAAATTTCCTAGGAAATTTATAAAACTTCGTAGGGTTCTAAACGAAATATATATTGTATTATTTTAAGACCACATTTTCGCAAATTTATCAATTTGCGACGTCTCGTGGTGAATTTATCTACTAACAACTATCCATTCGTAAAGTTTTAAATTGTTCGACCAATCACAGAAGGGCTTTTAAATTTAACGCTTTTTTAAAATACGGGAAATAAGACACTGCTCTCTGATTAGTTGATGTTGACAGTTATTCAACCAATCAGAGCGCACATGGCGTTTGGTTATTGCTTACTTATTAATTTACGCGTGAGTTCGGTGAGTTTATAAATTTGCGAAAATGTGGTCGTAAAATAATACAATTTATCTCTCGTTTAGAATCCTACGAAGGTTTATAAATTTCCTAGGAAATTTGCTGTTCTTGTTATTTTCCGGTGACACATAATATATCTGAGCCAAACCGGGGCGGATCGCTAGTATGAGTATAAAAAAAAGTCTTAAAAGATTTCAAGTTAAAAGTTTTTGAATATTTTTAACATAAATGTGCTTATGAAGATGTATTTGTCAACGAAAACTTTTATAAATGTAAAATATATTTTTACTCAACGCGAAATAATGTTTTCGGTGCCATAATGGTGTTTTCATTTTTAAAACCAGCCGTTTGGCGGAAAGGTTTTTTATGTTTCTCATGTAAAACTTTAATCTAAACATATAATAAAAACGTAACGAGTCGCTGTCTGTACATGTAAGATTTATGAGAAAAAATATCATAGGAGACCTTTATTAACTCAAAAGAACCCAAAACAATGATTTTTGGAATTTTTACTGTTTGCCTGTTTGTTTGGGCACGCTAATCTCAGAAACAGCTTATCCTATCTAGATGGGGTTTTCAATGATATATTGTGGTAAGCTTCCCTTAACATTTAGTGTTTAATTCATGTCAATCGGTTGATAAATAAAAAAAGTGATGGCAATTTAAATAATCACGTTGAACTCGCTGAACGTTTGTTGGCGCGGGTTAGGCATTTTAAAAAATTCTGCCTAAAGTCACTTTTCTACGCGGGCGAAGACGCGGGCACAACTAGTACTATTATAAGCTTGCGGAATAAGCTTTTAAAGAAAAAAAAATTAAAAGCTTAGCAATTCTGCTTTACGCCTACAAGGAAAGAGTTTATTGCAATCGCTAGTAATATTAAAAATGCGAAAGTAACTCTGTCTGTTACGATTTCACGCCAAAACTACTGAACCGATTGTAATGAAATTCGGTACACAGATGGTCTAGAGCCTGAGATATAACATAGGCTATTTTTTAACTGAAAAAATTGTAATAGGGGAAGAAGGGGGGGGGGGGTCAAAGTTTATATGAAAGTCGCGGACGGAGTCGGGCAGCGGCGGGCAACAGCTAGTACATTATAATAATAAAAAAGGGAGACGTTCGGGCACTGCCGCGGTATAGCTATTGCATATATTTTAACAACTTAAATAATATTTTATTTTTTTATTAGTACCTAGTATTTTATTTAAAAAAAGTCTTAAATCTAACCTATAAATGTGGAAAAATTGAAATCTACAAAAAACAAAAGATTTTTTCGTAGATTTCAATTTTGATACACTGCGGTGACGATCTATGTAAGTAGACAAAATTGTCTACTTCGAAATGGCTTCACTTTGCGTGGTCATACTGTGGTTTTAGGTTATATTATTCGTATGTATGTCTATTTGTTTAAGTTACCATACGTTGGACCTTAAGGGTCTGAGTGTGGATTCTTGGAATAGTTTTGAGCAAAATTTAACCGCAATTCAGTTATTTAAACTATTTCGGTAAGTTTCAAGGGATTCCTTAACAAACATACTTAAAAACATTATTACGATACTAGCGACCCGCCCCTGCTTCGCACAGGTGAAACTACAGATTTACTTATTTATTTTATTTCAGGAACGCCAACATGGCGTACTTTTGTTCAACAATTACCATAAAAATACGTATATTTATACAAAGGAATAGAACGCAGCCACACTTATAGGCGTCCACGACATACACACAAATTTATATAAAAAAAACAAGCGGATCCGTACCCACGCTCAATGTTAACAATCTTTTATTATATAACATATGACATTCAACAATGTGGCTTTCTCTTAGTGAAAGAATTTTTAAAAATTCGTTCAGTGGTTCCCGAGATTAGCCCTTACAATTAAACAAACACACAAACATTACCTCTTTACTAATATATAGTATAGATTAAGAATTGTGAAAATGGTCCCTAACCTTGGCGATAAAAACGACAGATTGTCCTAATACACAACGTTCATAGATTTTTTGTCAACTCGACTCCCGGCGGGCTATCTATTAAAAAAAAAGTACCTAATTACAAAATTTTATCAAAATCTGCTCAGTATTTAGAATCTGAAAGCGAAATAATGGTAAAAATAAAAAAGAGCCATATTCCTATCTCTGTAAGAATATCCTAAATTTTCCAGAATCGATTCAGTATTTTCGGTGTAATTGTATTATAGATAGACAGACTTTCGCATTTATAATATCAGTAAGGATATGAGTGTATTTCAAAATGTTTTTAGCCAATTAATACTAATTTAGTTTTTAGGTTAAAAATTATTAAAATGACATTGTGGGTCTATTAGTGTTTTAAATTAGTCTGTTTAGTGTTTAAATATTAAAATTGTTAAAATCCATCTATCTGTTTTAGGAAACACACTGAAAATACTGAACCGAATCTGATAAAATTCAGTATTTTCTTATAGAGATAGGAATATCGATCTTTATTAATTTTTACTAGATGTATGGATGTAGTATGTGTATTGGATGGTTATGTTAGATGTATGGATGTGTGTATGAATACGTATTTGTTACAACAAGTAAGACTAATTATTTATACAATATTAAAGACAACACAAATTTTAACCGACTTTAAAGATGAAGAACCATTCTACTGTATTATATTTTATAAAGTTAAAAAACAAATGTTTTTACATTTAATTCTTCTTTCCCTAATTAAATGTTGGTGTAAGTTTCCATGTCATTATATAATTATTTGTTTTGTAAAATGGCGCTGACGTTTAATTAAAACTTGTATAAAATTAATGCCCCATATTTTTCATCTTAATGCAATTCACAACTATTTGCATTCAGCGCCATCTAGTAAGTTCAGAAAAAAATAGCTTTAAAGATGCCGCTACGAACTATTGTCTTAGTTTCTTTTAATTCTACAAGATGGCTCTGAAATCAATGAAAATTAATATTCACATTAAAACTACGAATAATTAAAGCTAGAGCCATCTATCGCATCATACAATCTTCACTAAAATGGTTCCTAGATGGCGCTGTACACAATTTTTATTTTAGTTCATTATCATTAAGTAGATGGCGCTGAAACCAATAAGCTTGTTGATACATAAACGGGATATTTCTTTGAAGAATTAATGTTTAATAATAAAATGATATAGCAAATAAGTAACGAAATTTAATTTAAAAACTGTAATAGAAATTTAAAGTACAACATTAATAGTTCTCTAGTTTTTATCATAGCTTGAAATTCAATTTAAAGTAAATTTAGAAAATCAATAATGTTCACAAAATATTGAAGATTCCTGCTGGCTGCTACAGAGGTATAAAGTTATAATTGAATAATAAACAAAATGGTGGAACACCATCTTTTTTTGTTAGTTTGTTTAAGTATGATATAAAATTTAACTTCCAATGCAAAAATTACAGAATTTAATATTCATAATAGAAAATTAATTTCTACGTAAATTAATCATGTAGCACAAACACAATATACAAAAAAAAATCAGAATTCACTAACGACAAACCCCGGTTTTGCTTGTAGGTATAACAAATTCATAATAAAACTTTGTATTTAATCAATCTGTATAT
>JADANM010006598.1:5554329-5565742 GCA_026213755.1 Eurema hecabe
AGCAAATCCGCCACCAATTCAACCATAATTCCACCATCGCTCAACGTTTTAAAATATGCAGCTTAATGCACCCTAAAAGCCTTTAAAGAAAACCGCGTCTGAATTTTCCGAAAGGCTTTCACAAAAAGGCTTTCGGACTGGAAATTCTTTATCTCGTAATTAGCGTCGAGTCTAATTGGTTTTTGTAACCGACTTTGAAAAAAGGTGGTTTAAATCGTGAGTATTTTTTATGTTTGTTATTTTATAACTTTGGAAGGGATGAAACGATTTAAGTAAAAAAGGATTGTACGTCCGTTCGTGCGTGTGTAAGTTTCTCGTATGATGTTTTTCTGTCTCACCTATTTTGCCCAAACAAAAATCTTACTGGTATATCTATATATATAAAAATGAAACCTGTTTTCCATTGTCACGACATAACAGGAAATAGGCTTGACCGACTTGGCCGTTTTTTTTTTGTTGTATTTGTTATTATTAGGAGAAGGTTCTTATCTAAGAAAAGAGTAGCATTTCACTTTTCTGATATTTCATGATTATAGGGCGATACAAAGTTCGCCGGATCAGCTAGTTATATTATAATAATATACTGTAGTATGCAACTCCATAATATTTTTTTTTCTTAAGAAATATATCAATAACAACACTAAAATGTAAAATAAAATAATATTTAATGGGTCTCTTGACAACAAATGAGATTTATTTCGACTCGGGCTTGGGAAATACATACTTATTGATCTTCCTTTAAATTTAATTTTGTAGACTCAAGTAAGATATAATTCTGTTTGGTACCGGAAGACGCCATCTTGAAAATGATCAAATATCGCTTTCAGAGTCTACAAATATTACTTTATAGCTGTACCCCGTGGGTTTACCCGCGTAATTTCTTTTCTCTAGTCAATACCGGGGTAAAAAGTATCCTAGGCATTAATCCAGGCTTCGATCTACCTGTATGTCGAATTTTATCAAAATGTATTTAGTAGTTTTTGCGTGAAAAGCCACAAATTGATTACTTAGAATGGTACATTTTCTTGTTTACACATTTTTGCTCTTATAATATTATGTAATAGGAAGTAATGATTAGTATTTTTGTGCATGTGTCCAACTCTGTATCTCCTGAAAGGAATAATAAAATTAATGGAAAATTAAGTATGTTTGTCGCTCTTTCACTCAATAGCTACTAAATAGATATGACGAAAAAATACGATGTATATATATGATACGATGTACGAAATAAAATGACGAATAAATAAATAAATATTTTCAGGACATTTATACACAGTGCCATCTAGTTCCAAGCTAAGCAGAAGCTTGTGTTATGGCAATTAGATAACAGAATAAATTACATATACATACTTTTCTTTTGTAAATACATATATACAATACATAGCAACACCCAGACCCCAGAAAAATACAAAAGTAAATTACAAATATATTTATCCGATGTGGGGATCGAACCCACGACCCTTCGCGCAGTAAGCAGTTGTGCTACCACTGCGCCAAGCGGTCGTCATTTATTGGTATTCATAAAAATTTGTAAGATCCACATTACAATCTGACCTTTTTAATTCTGCCTTACTTCATGAGACAAGAATTCTTTATTCTTGAAGAAGCTTTACAAAAATAATAGTACCTATGATTTAATATATCCGTAGAACGTACTAGAATATTATTTTAAACCTACTGCGAAGTTGTAACGAGGGGTAATGGTTCTGACAGGTTGATTGTATGTTTGTCTTCATAAAATACTAAAACCACATAACAATAACCAGTTATCTATAAAGTCGTAATATATTTATTCAACGAAGCCACATATATATCGTAACACTTGAATCGTCACGGTATTACAAAACATCTACCACCAGTTCGGAAGGCAGTTTCTACAGAGAAGAACCGGCAAGAAACTCTGATAGTCGCTCTTTTTAAAATAAGAACATACAATTGTAAATATAAACAAAAACTCGACTATTATAATATTTATACATGAAAAAGGTCACCGTCCCGCGAGCGTTAAGAAATATCATTCCAAGGGTTTTTGTCTTCAATATATTCATTTAATGTATAATACGCCTTTTTAATATATTTTAATATAATATATCTACCTCTCTAGGTCTTAAACTCATCTTATAAAGTTTCATAAATCTAGGTATACATAGGGACAGACAAACACACGATGGCATTTTTCATACACTGAAGTTAACAATTAAAAGGCCTCTAATTAAACGTTTGAAGTTAGCAGTTAAGTTTTTTATCGATTGCTTTTAAGTCTTAAGTTAATTGCAAAAGTTCTTTCTAAAAAGCTTTGATTGTAATTCTTGTCAACCGACTTCAAAAGGAGGAGGTTCTCAATTCGACCCGTATGTTTTTTTTTCTATGTTTGTTACGCGATAACTCCGCCAATTATGAACCGATTTGAACAAATCCTTTTTCGGCGTATAGGTAATACCTCAAGGGTGGTCCCATTTAAATTTAATAATAAAAAAAAACAAGCCCCAAGGGTGTAAAATTGGGGATGAACTTTTTTATACGCAATATCTCCGCCGATTATGAACCAATTTGAACGATTATTTTTTTGTTGAATAGGTATTATCATGAAGTCGGTTTCTGTTTTTTAAAAAGTTAATTATTCATACACTGAATTAAAAGGCCTCTAATGAAACGCTTGAAGTTAGCAGTTAAGTTATTTATCGATTGCTTTTAAGTCTTAAGTTACTTCCAAAAGTTCTTTCTAAAAAGCTTCGATTGTAATTCTTGTTTTAAAGATTAAGTTCAAACAAGCAAAGTTAACCTTAATTATATTTGTTTGTATGTTCGTTTAAATCTCAAATACGTCTATGTTTTATTGATGCTGTGTTCACTGAACAAACAACATAACTTCGGAACTAAGTTCTACGTTTCGCCGTTTGACAAATACAAACATCCAAAAACAGTCTCTAGTCGCTACATAAATTACTGAAACTACTGTTGTTTGGCTATATAATAAACTAGCTGTGTCACGTGGTTATGTCCGTGTTTACAATTAAAAAAAAACAAAAGTCAATAGAAGTCTTGTCAAAATTTATCTAGCCATTTCAGAGTTGAGCCAATCCAAACAGACGGACAGACATAAACCGTATTGGCGTGTAGTAAAATGCGGTTATTTTAATATCGCAAACGGACACTCTAATTTTATTTATATGTGTATTTATATTACTTTTTAACCGACTTCAAAAAAGGAGGTTTCTCAATTCGACCGAATATAATATGCTTTTTTGTGGCAGTAATATTCGCTCGGGTAATTTCCGTTCAAGGCGCTATACCGGGATAAAAACAATCCTATGTGTTAATCCAGGGTCTAATCTAACTGCATGCCAATTTTTAACCATATCCATTTAGCAGTTTTTGCGTAAAAGAAAAACAAACGTTCAAACTCACAAACTCTCGATTTTAAAATTAGTGAGCTTTAATATATTATTGCAGCCTAGTTTGAATAGTATTTATTTTATTACTAGCTGTTGCCCGCGACTCCGTCCGCGTGGACTTTCATATAAACTTTGACCCCCCTCCTTCTCGCCTTATAACCCTTTTTTCCAGTTAAAAAGTAGCCTATGTTACTCTCGATCTTTTCAACTAACTGTATGCCAAAAATCAGCTCGATTGATTGATTAGCTACGGCGTGAAGGAAGGACAAACAAACAAACACACTCACATTTATAATATTACCAGCGATGGATAACTACGAACCAGATATGCAAAGCGCGGGGTACAATGATCGTACGGTATGTACTTTAAATAAAGTACGTTGCTGTTTTTCTAATTTTCTTGTTTCGTGGTCAATCAAAATAAATAAAAAAAAGAAATTAGTACCCTTCAGTATTAAGGTACACTTTAAAATAGGTGGTCAATATTGAAACCCAATTTTTATGGTTTTATATTTTCAGAATCATTGTCGCTTTCTCTGTCCCTATGTATGTTTAAATCTTTAAAACTACTCAACCGATTCTCATGCGGTATTTTTAATAGATACGACTAATTCAAGAGGGAGGTTTATATGTATCATACGTGCTTTATATATGCGAGCGGAGCCAGGGTGGATCGCTAGTTGGACTACCAACACAGAACAGCGAATTCCCTATGCGGGAATAACATTGAACATGTTTACAGAGCGACAACACAATTTTGTATGTATGTATATCTGAAACTATACAAACCATGTCACAGTTAAATTGTGTACACTGTAAACGATGTCCCGATCAATAGCAATACAGAGTCGGCTTTGACCGTTTGGTTCAGTGGTAACAAAAGTATTTTACGTTAAAGGTTCTGGGTTCGATCCCCATACTGCAAATATTCTACACATACTCTGAACTCCCTAAAAAACCCGTATTTAAAAAACTACCTTTCTATGGAAATTAAAAAAAATAAATATGTATGGTCTTCGTTATAATCTATATCTATATCTATATCTATATCTTCTATACTAATATATAAAGCTGAAGAGTTTGTTTGTTTGTTTGTTTGTTTGTTTGAACGCGCTAATCTCAGGATCTACTGGTTCGAATTGAAAAATTCTTTTTTTATTGAATTGACCATTTATCGAGGAAGGCTTTAGGCTATATAACATCATGCTGCGACTAGTAAGGAGCGAAGATATGATGGAAAATATGTAAAAAACGGGAAAAATTATTCATCTTTGAGGGCTTCCTTGCGTGCGCTGCGAAAACGGTTCAAGATACAAAAATAATATGTATGAAAGAATTATTCCTCTTTAAATGATCTAAAAAAAAGTCCGCGAGAGTATATGTCTATCTTCTAAGATTGACTCACTATAACATAATAATAGAAATAGATCCGACGGGGACGAAGTCGCGAGCAACAGCTAGTGTTTAATATGTTTTATTTTCTTAATAAAGCATTTCGTCACCCATTAAAGTTATATTTATGTATATATTGTTATCGTTATTTTTTTCCTTTTTATGGTTGTCTGGAGGAAATCACATTTTAGTTACAATTAAGAATATTTATTTAATTTAAAATACATTTGTTTTGCATTTGAATATTACTAGGGTCTGGGTGGTGCTATGTATTATATGTATTTACAAGAGAAAAGTATGTATATGTAATGTATATGTCGCAGGCGGATTGTATAATCCGCTGTATTACATTACGGCTAGCCGTTTTACAAAACAGGGCCGTTTTGCAAAGCGGCGGTTCAACGATTAGTCGTATTGAATGCGGATAAGTAAAAAACCGTCTAAATGTATTCGTCGCTATATGTTAGTCTTTTAATATATTAGGTTAGGTTAGGTTCGTTATTTATCATTATAAAAAAACCTATTTACTCTTCTTTAATAAAAATGAAGCTGAGTATTCAAGTTTTTGTTTATAATGAACTAACCTAACCTAACCTAATTTAATAAAAATAAAGCTGAGTAATCAAGTTCTTTTTATAATGATACAAAAACTATGACAATGATACAAAAATAATAAGAATATAAGAATTTATAATGATACAAAAACTACACAAGACAATACGGCTAAACGTTCAAACGCCGCTTTGCAAAACGGCCCTGTTTTGTAAAACGGCTAGCCGTAATGTAATACAGCGGATTATACAATCCGCCTGCGACATATACGTTATCTAGTTGCCGATACAAGCTCTGCTAAGCGCAGGACTAGATCGCGCTGTGTTAGAAATAAATCGTCCTTAAATATTATAATTTTTATTTATGCATGTATTATACACATAAACCTTCCTCTTGAATCACTCTATCTACTATAAAAAACCGCATGAGAATCCGTCACGCAGTTTTAAAGATTTAAGCATACATGGGGATATAGGGACAGAGAAAACGACTTAGTTTTATACTATCTATACTAATATATAAAGCTGAAGAGTATGTTTGTTTGTTTGTTTGTTTGTTTATTTGAACGCGCTAATCTCAGGAACTTTGACTTAACATTGAATGGACAATTTATCGAGAAAGGCTTTAGGCTACATAACATCACGCTGCGACTAATAGGAGCGAAGAAATAATGGAAGAACAAATCAACGGGGTCGAAGTCGCGAGCAACAGCTAGTGTAGTAATATTACACATACGAGTTTGTTTGTTTGAATGCTTATCAATACGTACGTATCGTAAAGAAATCACTCTCACTTAAGTCTTCGAAGAATGCAGTTCTCTATGAAATAAAATTATGTTTCTCAGATACGGTCTGAAGGGCACTGTAGCTAGCGTTATGTTAAGCGATAGTTAAGCGTATTACTGGGCTAATGAGTCTTAACATCTTGTGATTCAAAGTGGGGAGCGTCGATGTAGTGCACCCCTGCCCGGAGCAAAGTTCTGGGTAGCACTACATTGGTTATGGGCTGGCGTTTCTCTTACCATAGAATACCATATAATAAAAAAAATCAAATAAACTATCCACTACCTTCAGTTTGCTTTTCAACTTAACATTAATAATGATCACCATGCTGGTGACGTCAGCGATGACGTCATTCTTCTTTAAAAACCCTTCAGATGTGACTCCTATGTTATAGATAAACATTAATTTGATATTTTTATAATATTTGCAACGTTACCTCTGTAACTACTCTAAAAGTATCCTTATACCCTAAATCTACCCTTTTCTCTGCTTAAGAACCATCCTCGTACTCCAAAAATGTACTAGCTAATAATTATAGAAATCGGTTCAGCTGTTATCGAGTTATGCACTTAGCAACACATTGGTATATTATAATAGGCGAGTTTTTGTTTATATTTACATACAATCCTATGTTCTTATTTTAAAAAGAGCAACTATCAAAGTCTCTTGCCGGTTCTTCTCTGTACCAACTGCCTTCCGAACCGGTGGTAAATGTTTTGTAATACTATATGTTGCCTAGTTGAATAAAGATACTTTTGACTTTGACTTTGTCCATTATTTTTTTTAATATATGTATAAAACTGGGTTGGTCAACCAAAATTTTTTTTTTTAGGACATTTATACACAGCGCCATCTAGTTCCAAGCTAAGCCGAAGCTTGTGTTATGGCAACTAGATAACGGAATAAATTACATATACATACTTTTCTTTTGTAAATACATACATACAATACATAGCAACCCAGACTCCAGAAAAATACAAAAGTAAATTACAAATATATTTTTCCGGTGTGGAAATCGAACCCACGACCCTTCGCGCAGAAAGCAGTTGTGTTAGCACTGCGCCAAGCGGCCGTCGAAAATGAACTATATCTATAAAAAAATTCATTACACTTTAAACACTAAATAGTGAAGTCACTTCAGAGGACATCACTTAGCAAAGTGGCAGCATTTTTCACTGCCCCAGCAATAAGTTACTCTAAGCTCTAACATTTAACTTAATTTACAAAGCTTACACGCGTCGCTTTGAAACTATAACTTATTTACACTTTAGTGCTTGTACGAAAATGGGTCGAAAAAGTATTTAAATATTTTAAAAACAAGCTTTTAAAGTATGTTTTTAATCTTTATTTCTTGTGGTTTTGCCCAATAATTTTTAGCTTTGATAAGATTTTCAAATTTAAGAATACTGCCTTAAAAATATTGGCCAATCTTTAATTTTTTAATTTTAATTTTTTTTAATTTTTTAATTTTTATATAAATTTGTTATTGTTTATTTTTTTCAAAATTGTACCATTCAGTCCCTTGCGGTGCATGCTGTGACATTTTTTAAGTGTTGTGCATCGGTAAAACGTAACTTATTAATTAATTTATATGTTCTTTATCTTGATGTTACAACTACTAAATGTCCTATATTTAAATAAATAAATAAATAAATAAAAACAGGTACCAGCGAACCTAAACTATAATAAATTAATTAAATTGAAATCGAAATGTATTTCGTAAACTTGTAGAGAGATGTGATATTGTTGTAATGTACCTAGTCATTTTTCGTTTTTTTTTTAATAAATAAATAAATAGGACCAAATGCATAATAATGCTTTTGGTCCTATTTATTTATTTATTTAAATTTTTGCCCTTAGTACTAACAATAGTTAGTACTAAGGGCATATTCCAACTCATCGTCAGATGGTTCTTGGTATAAATAGCGTCACGAATCTTTAGCGCTGAACGAAACCTGCGCAGAAGTCAAAAATAAGGTATCGGCGCGTGATCGTCGGGTGCGCAAGCGTTGATTGGTTGTCCCAGTCGTGTTGTCTTTCTCACACCAATACGTCAATTACGAGCGCGATTCTACCGATGCACAGCTATTCTCGTCCAGCGCTAAAGATTCGTGACGCGACCTACCTATACCATATTATTGTATTGTCATCTAAGTTACGTAGGTATAACAAGTTTCAGCTTAATCGATCTATTGAAAGTAGTTTAAATCTAAATTGAAAGATTTGTAAACATACATACATACATACATACATACATACAAAATTGTAGTTAAATAAAAGCTTATAATAGTAATAACAGGTGAGTATTAGAAATACATAAATTCCCGACAAAACGCAAGCAAACTGAGCGTGTAACATTCCTATCACACCTAACACGACCTGATGACCTTGAAGACCTGAACCGATTTCCACCAAACATAGCTAAGCACACTCTCGACGTATATACCTTTCTAACAAAAAAACTGCATTAAAATCATCTGTTTGCATGTTGCCGTGACAGAGACACACACACACGCAGACACGTCAAACTAATAACAAACACCCCGTCGTTTTTGCATCGGGGGTTAAAACGTCGTTCAATTTGTATTTTTTTTTGAGCCGGAACACTTTGGGAGGGATTGACAGTCGCAAAGATAAGCCTTCAGACTGTATTGCATATTATTTATTAACGTAGTGCCTAAACGATCGCACATGACAGTAGGTTTGAAATTTTATTTATTTATTTTAAAAAAGTATAGCCACATAATACATATTTCACATTATTTCATATGTAATGAAAACAAAAATTCTAATACGTACTAAATTTACGGCGTACATAACATTTTTTGTATACTAAACTAAACACTAGGTACCTACATACAGGGAAGAATATTGTGTCTCTGTCAGACTAGGTGTCTGACAGGTACTTTAGGACGGCAGACCTAAAACCTATGAAAGTACTGTCAAAGACATCCAAATTGGCTTTTGAACTTATACCGTTAAACACCGTCGCTATTCTTGCCAGTGGAGATTGCCGACTGAGATTTGTTCGAGTAAACGGGACTGCAAACACATTTTTATTCTTTATTTTTTATTAAATTAAATTTTACAATTTAACGCGATTTTTTTTCGATAGATTACAATCTACCACAACACGTCATATTGTCAAATATACGTACAGATGAAACACAAATGAATACAAGAACTATATGAATAATAATTTGCTATGAAATGTTTAATACAAGAAGTTATGTACAAATCTTGTTTACTTCACTCAATGTTTTTAATTAAAAAGTGCTATCTAGATATCTAGAGCAGGCTAAGCACTTAAGCTCGGTGTAAGAACTAAAAGCTCTCGTGTCAAGTTATACTTAAGGCTAACTTATCTGGAGACGCTCAACTTATGTTACTTTATTGACAATTAAAGATTTAAGTGCACCTCAAGCAAGTAGGGGTATTTTTCAACAGAGTTGTAATCTCCGAAGTCTTCTATTTGAAAATGAACTCGATTAAAATAATTTTTAACAAAATAAACCGACTTCGAACTAAAAAGCAAAAAATAAATTCGCTTCGCACAAAGTCATACGTACTTTCATTTAGTATCTAGAAATGATTTAATGTTGTTTTATAATTTCGAAGTCGGTACCAAGTAAATGCTACGACAATCTACACAATATCATTAACTTTATTTACTATTTTTATCTATTACAATCCTAACTGGGAGACTTATTAAATACTAGTTTTAAACACGGCATCGCTCACATTAAATTATATCGGTACAATCTGATACTCCCAAGAATTTTTGTAAAAAATTCCATGAAGATCGGTCCTATACGTTTTGTCGTGAAAGCGTAACAAATGTATGAAGTAAGGATTAATAAATATATATTTCTTCTTATATTGTATATTATGAACGACTCTATAATAGTTTTCTTTTATAAGTCACGGAAAATCAGCATTGGAGCTGTTAATTACTACGGGGACAGAACACTAGAAAAACGAATTCCTTATCTCATAAATAGTTTACTTCCAGACCTAACAAATATTAACAATAAAAGTAAATTCTGCAAATTATTAAAACAAAACCTATTAAATTATTAATCATATAACCAAATAACTGTAAATGTTATGTCATTAATAAAACAATATTATGCAACTGTAACCGTCCGAGCTGTACGCAATAATCAAATTTATACATATAATAAAAACGTAACGAGTCGCTGTCTGTACATGGAATATATATGAGAAAAAATATTATAGGTGAACTTTATTAATGCAATAGAACCCAAAACAATGATTTTTGGAATTTTGTCTGTTTGTTTGTGCACGCTAAACTCAAAAACGGCTCATCCTATCTAGATGGGGTTTTCAATGATATATTGTGGTAAGCTTAACTTAACATTTAGTCTTTAATTCATCTCAATCGGTTGATAAATAAAAAAGTTATGGCAATTTAAAGAATCACGTTGAACTCGCTGAACGTTCTTATTATCACAGCTAGTAGATAATAAGATTTTTAGCAATGACACTCACAGACAAACTGTGAAAAGAGTTTTGTGGGGCTCTGTATTAGTTTCATAGGACGACTGAAATGAAATGAAAATGTTTATTTTCTGAATAAATTTGAAAACAAATACCTTCAGAAAGTCTACATGGTGCCTACCACCGGTTCGGGAACTAACCCGGCGAGAAGAACCGGCGTAAGAAACTCGCACGGGTCCCACACTTTTTACCTTATCCTGTCTGTGTTTATTTGTTGCTTAATTAACTCATTTTAAAATATCGTGTGTATTGTTTCAATGTATGTGTCATGTGTAATACACGTTTCTTTCTTTAACAACCGACTTCAAAAAGGAGGAGGTTTTCAATTCGACACGTAAGTTTTTTTTTCTGTTTGTTACGCGATAACTCCGCCAATTATAAACCTTGAACATTGATTTCGGCGTATAGGTAATACCTCAAGGGTGGTTTTATTTAAATTTAATAATAAAAAAAACAACCACCAATGTTGGAAATTTGGGGATGAAATTTTTTTATACGCAATATCTCCGCCGATTATGAACCAATTTAAAGGATTATTTTTTTGTTAAATAGGTATTATCATGAAGTCGGTTTTTTTTAAGTTAATTATTTCTTTCTATACCATTATCACCCTTTATACTTCGCCGTAGTAGGATAATGTAGGACAGTCTGATAATAAAAGTACATCTTGAAACATTGAAGAAATTCTTGTCTCCATGATAAGGCTCTCTAAGGAATTTTCTTAAGTTTGCAAAGAACCTTTGACTACGATAGTGTACCTTGTGATAGCTA
>JADANM010006598.1:5635611-5651955 GCA_026213755.1 Eurema hecabe
CACCGTTCAATTTAGATGTTCTCTTTCTGACCTCGTTTTTCTGTTAGTGCAACAAATAGATTTTTCAAAGTACCTAGCTTTTCTTAAAACTCGATTGCGAAGTATTCAAAACTACAATCCAATGCGTCTTGAAACTTTCTACTTGGAATAGCTTTGTGACAAACAAGGTAATAAAGTATCAAATTCGTTCATACCATTAACCGAATTGTATTTCGTGAAATATTTTACGAAAAACTATGAATGGTTATTGGGTACAAGAAGTGATGGAACGAAGAAAATCGTAGCATTGTTATCGTAGAAAGTTAGTAAGGATATTGTATGTAATGTTTGTTTCTATCACGCCGAAACTACTGAATGGATTTTGCTGAACTTTGGTATGCAGGTAGATTATTTGTATTACACTCTAAATTGTTATATGAAATACAATTTAACACGATAGTAACACGGTACCAAAAACTACGCGGGCAGCGATTTTTGCGTAGAATTCAAAGGTAGACTGTGTGTCTGCCTAAACGATAAAACCGAAAATGATGAAATTAGTTATTTATATTATGACGATTAAGGGGTCATGGTTAAATGAAATGAAAATAATTTATTCACTTAAATCACATTGTGATATTTATGAACGTCAAAACTAAAAATATAGATCAATACAGACATGTCGTTGCAGCCACACGTGCTTTGTCCAATGCATTACGATATCGCAAAAAAAATATAAAATAATTCTGCCGTCTGTCTGTTTCAATCTATAAACGCCTGTTTCCAAATGGTAGGATGTATGAGAAGAATACAGGCAAAGGAACTCGCACACTTATTTAATATATATTTAGTTATTCCATCAATGTTGATAAGCATTTAGACATGGAAGCTTATACTATGAGAATTTGTTTATCGGTAATAATGTCCGGTCAAAAAGAAATAGCCAGTTTAAAATGTACTCACTTTAGTCAGTAATCTATACTAAAAGTTGAGGAGTTTGTTTGTTTGTATACACTCATCTCTGTAAAGGTTCTATATTACTATGAATATTGGCTATTGGAGTGTTGCTATATGTAGCTTAGTTTGGATATATTTGACATTGACTTTCTTATTTTGAACATTCAAAAAATGCATTTATTCACGAAATGAAAAACAACAGTGTAGAAATTTAATTTCGCGTTTAATTTAAAATGTTCTCCAGAAGTTTCCAGAAAACTAAGTTATTAAGTTACAATAAGCACGCTTTCTGCATCTCGCTTTTATTTTAATCTTAAACCCGATACCTAACGCTTTGTTTACTTAACTGCTTCGGTTAAAACTATTACTATAATTTTTAACCCTCGACGCAAAAATAGGAGTGTTATAAGTTTGATGTGTCTGTCTATCTGTCTGTCTGTGGCACCATAGCTCCCAAACAATTTTTTTACAAACGAACGTTTTACGGGCTAGTGTTCTTAGACATGTTTGATGAAAATCGATTCAGCCGTTTAAAAGTTATGGGGGGTTAAAGTGGGGAAGAAAAACCGAATGTCTGCAAATATGCTCAAGTGGGGTATCAAATGAAAGGTTATGACTTGTACATTACAAAAAACAATAACTTCTATAAGTTTGACGTGTCTGTCTGTCTGTCGGGGGTTTTTAAAAAATTGAATTAAATATTGTTTATCTATCTTGGCATTTTCCTTTAAATATATAAATATTTAAATGATTCTTCTTTTCATGTATGTACATTAATTAATATTATACCTATTTATTTTTAAAGAGCAACTATCAGAGTCTCTTGCCGGTTGTTCTCTGTATAAGCTTTCCGAACCGGTGGTACATAGTTGTGTAATACTATGACGAGTCAAGTGTTACTATATAATGTACTACATATATGATACCTGATTAATGATATATAGTTGTTTTAAATTTAAGAGAAAAAATGGAAAAGTGGAAACAGCGATTATAGGTTATATTTAATTTATTTTATTAAATATAATTTAAGTAATATTAATAATAAGATAGACGCCTGGAAGAAATCACTTTATATTATAGTTATTGGAATATTTATTTAATGCTAATAATTTTAAAAATGTGGTCGGCACTTTATAAAAGACAATTTCTTTGGTTAAAAAATGTATGCAAAAATCCATACCATTTTTATTGTATACATATTACTTATGAAATAAAAAGATATATATTATAATAAGTTTGTTATAGATTTGATATTAATTTTGTATAGTTTTTACTTACCTTCAAAATACAGACATCACAAAGCATCAAAAATATAGTTCATTGCTTAATTAAATAAAATTTATTATCTACTGTACATTCAAAAAATACTATGTAGGATTTTTTCCTTTCTCCTTTATTGAAAAAAAGGTATCAGGAAGAGTACATATAACTCTATTTCAGAAGAAAATAACAGTTTTTTTTACGAAAAAAATGTTTTTATATTTTTTTCATATTTATACCACCGAGAGAGATATTATAGAGCCAATTTTTTTTTCGTTTTATTTAATTAAGCAATAATTAATAGTAAAACAGTAAAAAAGCACAAAAAATATGACTGCAAATATCGATACTTACGTGTCTTAGTGCGACTAAAGCTAAATCTATTTAGTTATTTTGAGTGTTTACGTGATTTTTTATAAGTAATTATTTCTATGTCTATCTATAATCTAATTGTCTGAATACAACCTCTTCTACCTACCATTTTTGTGGGAGAGAGCATGGAAAAAGATTTTTATATAGTCCAACAATATTTGCACTCAAAACCGCTACACAATTATCGATGAAACTCAACACGTCTGAACGCGCGTTTATGGTGCATAGAACTGAGATTTGTTTACCAATATTGCGATCTGATTCGTTGTACGTTGACCGGTGTATGGATGTGTCCTGCACGTTTTTTGACGGTTAATATAAAAAAATGTGTTCTGGTATACGTTCTTGGTGGTGTGCCGAACTTGTGTTCGACACGTTTTTTAACGAATATTTTATGTTTTAGATCGTTTCTTACATAAAAACAACTCATCCCACGAAAAACATTAAATGTAAAAAAATGCCAAGTCTCTCGATGCAGTCTTTCCATCGTACAAAAAAGAGATCTCATAGAAGCCAAGTCCTATTCAAATTATTTTGTTGTTATAAATCAATTAAGTACTATCAAATCAATCAATTAAGTAATACATTAAGTAATTGTACCAATAGTTTTCTTTATATTATAATTATAGTGACTTGGCAATGAGCACACGAAGAAACAAATAAAAGTGATATAGGTCCGATATCGACAAGTTGTATAATTTATGCTGTCTCGAAAAAAATATCGTAAGCGCGATTCAAAACTCGGCATTACTATCAGTTCTTACAGACTGTTCTTAATTTTAAGTGAACTAGTTCTTGAGCCGATGATTTCATTAAGAGCATATTACGTGTCTTACTGTTTACCTTAAAAAGTAAATTGGGTTATGCCAATTTCCCCCCCAACTTGTTCTTGCCTTGTCGTGGCGGGGGGGCTTAGTACCCATGAAGCCTGTGACTCACTCTATGAGTCATATGGCTTCATGCGCGGAAGCTAAATAGAACAAACGGTGGGGCCGCATCCGGTATCCCTCTCTTTTAAGAGAGAGAGCTGGAGTGCGGCCAGTGGAGTGTGTGGCGCGCGCAGGAGGCGCACTGCGCTGCACGAGGGAGCCATTGCCGTCCTGCAAAGGATGGCAATGTGTAGGGTTGGGTCGGGAGGCGAAGCCAGACCTGGAGCGGCTCGTGGGCGTCGGGCTGCGAAGGTCGTGGTCGTCTCTCTATTGACTCGACGATGAGGCAGGGGCGTAGCGGCATGCCGGTCTACAGTCAGCCGAGTAGGGGTCTGAGGGTTGAGGTACTGTTCTGGGGACGTATCTCCCCCTCCATAGGCACTTGCGATGGTTGTGGTCTGCCTTTATGTTCCGGGCGGACCACTACGGAGGAGGAGCGTGATGGCTGCTCCCGCTGTCACGTTCCAGTGGAGGGGCCGCAGCGATGCGGCCAGCACTGGCAGGTTCACGGACGAATGTTTTTGACGCGCTCGTGTGCCCGCCCTGGTGTGTGGAGGAATGTCGATGGGGTTTAGTCGGTAGGGTGCGGCGCCGACGTACGTTGCACGACACTGACACACCATACTGAATGTCGTCCATGTAGCTCCCAGGATGCGTGGACGGGTGTCCTTAGCCCGGATTCCCCATCGTTAAAAAAAAAAAAAAAAAAAAAATGCCAATTTGCATTGTATTGGTGAAAGTAATGCATGCACTAGTTGTAGCCCGCGACTCTGTCTCCGTAGATTTCTATAATTATGATTAAGAAGTTTCGAAAAGAATACAATATTTTAAATTACTTCAGCGTAAACGTTTTTTAAGTTTATTATCTATACTAGCTGTTTCCCGCGACTCCGTCCGCGTGGACTTTCATATAAACAAACGTTCAGCAAGTTCAACGTGATTCTTTTAATTGCCATAACTTTTGTATTTATCAACCGATTGATATGAATTAAACATTAAATGTTAAGGGAAGCTTACCCCAATAAATAATTGAAAACCTCATCTAGATAGTATAAGCCGTTTCTGAGATTAGCATGCACAAACAAACAGACAAAAATTCCAAAAATCATTGTTTCAGGTTCTATTGGGTTAATAAAGGTCTCCGATAATATTTTTTCTCATAAATCTTCCATGTACAGACAGAGACTCGTTACGTTTTTATTATATGTATGGACTAAAATAAGAAGTAAATTTTGTGTGTTTGTTAAATTGTAAGGGGTAATCTCAGGATCTACTGAGACGATTTTAAAAATTCTTTCACCAATATTGCTGAGTGTCATAGGCTATATAAAAAAGGATTGTTAACATTATGCTCAACAAAGTGGGCACGGGTCAGCTAGTCTTGTATGAACAAATTTGATTACCACAAAAGTTTAGGAATAGTGAGTCAATCTTAGTAGATAGATATTATAATATATTGTCGTGAACTTCTTTAAATCATTTAAAGTGAAATAATTGTCTCATAGGTAATGATATATTTGACGGCACCAGCGATGGCTGAGATATAATGCCATCACTATGTTGATTAGGTGGTATAAGTCGCGTCACGAATCTTTAGCGCTGAACGAAACCTGCGCAGAAGTCAAAAATAAGGTATCGAGGGGACGGCACGGCGCGCGAGGCGCGTGATCGTCGGGTGCGCGAGCGTTGATTGGTTCCCCATAGTGTTGTCTTTCTTTCACCAATACGTCAATTACGAGCGCGATTCTACCGATGCAGCTATTCACGTCTAGCGCTAAATATTCGTGACGCGACCTATACATGGTTCTTTCAGCAGGTGGCGTAGAATAATAACTTAAACGTGGATTATAACCTCACTTCACCTCACTTGTTTGCAATAATTACAATTGCAATTAAATCAGATCAGATCATGGTAAACTGACAGATTCGTTTTGAAGGTGTGAACTGTACGGCGACCCGAATAGGAAGCTCGTCCCTGATACCAAGACCCACTCTCTTCAATACGACTCTGTCCACGCGCCGCCATTACAATAACAACTAACATCTTGTTGAACTACCCTCGTACTACAATAATCAAATAAGCATCTTAATATTTCGCGATATCGTTTTCCACGACATATTTTTATCTTAAACGATTGACGTACTGGACGCAAATTTAATCAAATGTTTTGTTTTGTTTTATTAAATATTTAATAATATTTTCAGGACATTACAGCGCCATCTAGTTCCAAGCTAAGCAGAAAGCTCGTGTTATGGCAACTAGATAACGGAATAAATTAGATATACATACTTTTCTTTTGTAAATACACACATAGCAACACCCAGACCCCAGAAAAATACAAATGTTAATTACAAATATATTTTTCCGGTGTCGGGATCGAAACCACGACCCTTCGCACGTAAAGCAGTTGTACTACCACTGCGCCAAGCGGTCGTACAAAAGTATATTAATGTGTTAATATACTTTTGTAGTCAAAATAATAAAAGGTAGAAGAGGGAAGTTAAGAAGTTTTTATTAGATGTGGTTCCTTAATATTCCTCTCCCAAGAGGGTTTAATTAGGGGAATAAAGTAAAGTAGCTTTTTACTTAGAATTAATATGTTGTATGGTTCCGTTACTTAAAAGGATTCTTAGATGTTATACTGATCTCTATGTAATTATGTTATCATACTTATTATCCCTCGACACAAAAAGAGGGGTGTTATAAGTTTGACGTGTCTGTCTGTCTGTCTGTGGCTTCATAGCTCCCGAACGAATGAACCGATTTCAATTTAGTTTCCTTTGTATTACAAGTGTTTTACGGGCGAGTGTTCTAAGACATCTTGATGAAAATCGATTAAGCCGTTTAAAAGTTATGGGGGGTTAAAGTGGGGAAGTAAAACCGAATGTCTGCAAATATGCTCAAACGGGGTATCAAATGAAAGGTTATGACTTGTACATTACAAAAAACAACAACTTTTATAAGTTTGACGTGTCTGTCTGTCTGTCTGTCGGGGGTTTTTAAAATTTTTAATTTAATATTATATTATAAATGTGAAATTCACACAAAAACTACAGAATGAATTTACACATTATAGTTTTATTTTTTAACTATCATTATTAATGATTAAAATGGTATAAAACAAATTCATTCCGTCTGTCCCTATGTATGCTTAAATCTTTAAAACTACGCGACCAATTTTCTTGCGTTTTTTTAAATAGATAGTGATTCAAGAGGAAGGTTTATATGTATAATACATGCATCATCTATGCGAGCGAAGCCGGGGCTGATCGTTAGTTCTAATTGAAAAATAAAACTAAAAGTAAAAAAACAAAGAAATCTCCGGAATCCAACTATACATAAGCTCCATTTTTTTCAAAATGGCGCTAATCGTTATTGGCCCTTTGAATATGTTGATTCGAAATGGATACACAGTATTGAATACATTTCTATAGCTGTACATTTTTATTCACGATTGCCATTTTATATTCGTGTGTGTATTAAAACCGCTTATAGGAATGCTAGATGACCCGACCATTTATCGAGGAAGGCTTTAGGCTACATAACATCACGCTGCGACTAATAGGAGCGAAGAGATAATGGAAAAAGAAATCGACGGGGACGAAGTCGCGAGCTACGGCTAGTAATCTATAGTTCACTAGCTGTTGCCCGCGACTCCGTCCGCGTGGACTTTCATATAAACTTTAACTTCCCCTCTCTCCCCCTTATAACCGTTTTTTTAGTTAAAAAGTAGCCTATGTTTTATCTCAGGCTCTAGACCATCCGTGTACCAAATTTCATTACAATCGGTTCAGTAGTTTTGGCGTGAAAGCGTAACAGACAGACAGACAGACAGACAGACAGAGTTACTTACGCATTTATAATATTAGTAAGTAAGTAAGTAATAGTAAGTATAAGTAATAAGTATTAGTATGGAGTATGGATTATTGAAAAATGTTGCGGATAAGTTATAAAAGCAGACATTTTCAATATTCCCCGTTCTCACTCGACATTCATCACCCACATTTAAAAGTGCTGTAATTAAAAAATGTTATAAAAATTCACTCCGCATTCGGATTTATTTAAAGATGTAAAAAATGTTTCACGGATTTTTCGTTTCAATTTTTTTATAAGAATAGAATGAGTGGTTTAAAATCACTTGACTTGCTGTTCTGTTTTTGATAGTGATTAAAATTTGAATAGATAGTAGGTAATGTACTGTTACTGTTACTTTTTGTATGTATGCAACTACGAATCTATATACAGGATGTACTGTGTAAGAAATTTGAATGGGCTCTCCAAATATTCAGAGTTAAATAATTTACACCCCGTATAAATATTACCTATACAACTTGTTAACACTAAACCATTAGGGTCAGTCAGTTATAATTATAATAATAAATAATTAAAACCTTTTCATTAAATTCACATTGCAAGTGTGTATTAGTATTGTTATTTAAATATATTCAAGTAAGTTGTTAGTTAAGTAAGTCTTAATATGTATGACGGCGTCAGCGATGGCTGAGCGATAGTGCCGTCACCATTTTGATTAGGTGGTACAGGGTTCTTTTTGCAGATGGCGTAGAACAATAATGTAAAAGTGGATTATAACTGCACTTCACTTTACTTCACTTGTTTGCAATTATTACAATTGCAATTAAATCAGATCAGATAAGTGGTAGACTGACTGACTACGCGAAGGGTCGTGGGTTCGATCCCCACACCGGAAAAATATATTTGTAATTTACATTTGTATTTTTCTGGGGTCTGGTTGTTGCTTTGTATGGTATGTATGTATTTACAAAAGAAAAGTATGTATATGTAATTTATTCCGTTATCTAGTTGCCATAACACAAGCTTTGGCTTAGCTTGGAACTAGATGGCGCTGTGTATAAATGTCCTGAAAATATTTATTTATTTATTATTCGTTTATGAGGTGTGAACTGTACGGCGACCCGAATAGGAATGTCGTCCCTGATACCGAAAACCCACTCTCTTAAATACGACTCTGTCCACGCGCCGCCATTACAATAACAACTAACATCTTGTTGTACTACCCTCAGTATTACAATAATCAAATCAGCAACTGAATTTTTAGCGATATCGTTTTCCACGACATGCATAATATAATCCTATAACGAAGTGAATCTGATTTGGGCGAAGGCCTCCCCTTTCTTCCTCCATTCTTCTTTATTTCTGGAGAGAGAAAGCCAACCTCGCCCTTATGACGAAACTATGTCATCAGCCCACCGCTTAGCTGGTCTACCAACTATTTTATGATGTCTTAAATAAATATTATAAGCACGAGTCAGTATCAATCGCTACGGGTACAACGAAACAGTATTTGTAATTTTTCAATCAAAAATATAGTAAAATGAAATTTGCTGAACAAGATAAGTGCTTTGTAGCTCAAATATAAAATGCAATGTTTAAATTGTACCTTTTTATAATGACTTTTACATTTTAATAAAACTAATGACATTTAACAAAAATACTATGAGCATACAAAAGATGTATTATGAAAAAATTGTGTACCCAACAAGCGAAGTGTTCTCTGTGAATAGGTTTAATTCTACACAATATAAAGTAGCCAAGTATGTATCGGATCCTTAATAATGTGAGGTTCCGTTGATTTTCAATATTTTATTTTTTAATCCCCGACGAAAAACGACAGGGTGTCAGTCTGTGTGTATCTGTCTGAGGCAACGTAGTTCCCAAACCGATGGTCCGATTTTAATGCGTTTTTTTGTTTGAAAGGCATATTTGTCGAGAGTGTTCTTAGCTATGTTTGGTGGAAATCGGTTCAGGTCTTCAAGGTCATCAGGTCGTTTGTTAAGTGTGACAGGAATGTTACACGTTCAGTTAGCTTGCTTTTTTTGGTCGGGGGTTTATGTGTTTTGTAATACTTAATTGTTAATTATACTTATTTAATGTAATGTGCTGTCTGAACAAATATTATGTTGAACGCATGCTATATCCTTTTATAAAAAACCATTGTCAACGATGTCATATATTCTACTATGTACAGTGAATTTTTGTTGATGGATTTTTTTTAATAAATAATTATAGAGATAGTCTTGGATATAAATAATAATAATATAAAGAAGCTAAGTACGTGTCGAATCTTGTAAAATTGTAGAGTTCCGCAGTTTTTCAGAATTATTATTTAATTTGATATAAATATACGATGGACTTCAAAAAGAAGGTTTTACAATTAAAACTTATTTTTTAATTAATTATTGATAACAGTTCAGGGTACCTATTTCAACACAGCACCAACTAGTCCCACGCTAAGCAGAGCGTGTGCAACATAAACACGAATACATTACATACACTGTTTATATACATATAACACATAACAACACCCAGACCCCAAAATATAAATGTGAATTACAATTTTTTTTCAGAGGGATCGAACCCTTTGAGCTAGGGCAGTGTTACCACTGCGCCAAAAGGTTTCTTTATCAAAGTAATGAGTAAGGAGATAGCGAATAATGTCCTTTTGTTGTTCAAACTTATGAAATATGAACGCCATTTGAATTGGTTTGTTAGGATGTTAAAATCGATAACCGCTTGTCAGCTGAATGAATCTTTTGACCTTGTATCGATTTTTTATTTTATCTTTTAACTGTCAAAAGGTAAATAATGGTTAAGGTATCTTTTATATACTTTTTTAACTGTCGAAAGCTGTAGGACAAAAGGGAATAAAAATACCTTTTCCTTCAATGTTATAACATCGTTATTATAGTATGAAGCGAATTCGCTTTCTTTTGTCTGTTCATATGTATGCCTACGTCTTTAAAGATACGCAACCGATTTTCATGCGGTTTTGCTTATTAGATAATGATTCAAGAGTTACGTTTATGTGTATTATACATGCAAAAAGTGGGTAAAATCGTGGGCGCGGCTAGTCTAATATAGTAATATGTTACAATGTTTGAACAGTCAGAAACTAAGTAGCTTTATAATAAACTAGCTGTTGCTCGCGACTTCGTCCCCGTCGGTTTCTATTTCTATTATTATGTTATAGTGAGTCAATCTTAGAAGGTAGACATATACTGTCGCGAACTTTTTTTTTTAGATCATTTAAAGAGGAATAATTCTTTCATACATATTTTCTGGTATCTTGAACCGTTTTCGCAGCGCACGCAAAGGAAGCTCTCAAAGATGAATAATTTTCCCCGTTTTTTCCATATTTTCCATTATATCTTCGCTCCTATTAGTCGCAGAGTGATGTAATGTAGCCGAAAGCCTTCTTCGATAAATTGTCTATTCAATAAAAAAAGAATTTTTCAATTCGAACTAGTAGTTCCTGAGATTAGCGCGTTCAAACAAACAAACAAACAAACAAACTCTTCAGCTTTATATATCAGTATAGATTTAATAATTCCCGTCAGTAATATATTTTAGTATCTTTATTACACTTATATTGAATTCCCGTTATAAAAAAAAAATGCCACATTTAAACAATCTAGGCACATAGCAAAAAACCCTCTTTTGACGACCATCTGTAGCATACAAAAGTATTGATTGTACGTATGGTTGATCATTCCTCTCGAACAAGTGTATTGTTATGAAGCTATTGTTATCTTCCAGTTAAAGTATGAAGACTTTAATTGTTCAATTTTGTAGCGATTTCTGTCTGTTTACGATTCATTTGAGTTTTATTTTTGATTACTTATTGAAAATTCTTGTGCATTTTTGGTCTGAATTTTTGATTTTTAAAAAGTATCTTATGTGTTAATATAGGTTCTCATTATTACTTATATATGTATAATCAATACATTTAATAAAAACGTAACGAGTCGCTGTCTGTACATGGAAGATATATGAGAAAAAATATTACAGGAACCCTTTATTAACGCAATAGAACCCAAAACAATGATTTTTGGAATTTTTGTCTGTTTGTTTGTGCACGCTAATCTCAGAAACGGCTTATCCTATCTAGATGGGGTTTTCAATGATATATTGTGGTAAGCTTCACTTAACATTTAGTGTTTATTTCATGTCAATCGGTTGATAATTAAAAAATTATGGCAATTTAAAGAATCACGTTGAACTTGCTGAACGTTTGTCGGCGCGGGTTAGGCATTTTCAAAAATGCTGCCCAAAGTCACTTTTCTACACGGGCCAAGTCGCTGGCACAGCTAGTATGTAATAATAATGACAATATACCCTGTTTTGTTTACACAAAATTGATTAATGGTTATAATTAAGCCCATACCCCAAACAGTTAAGTGAAGTCACTTGAATGTAATTTATCTTAATCAACACTTAATTGGCGACATGAGTCATGAAGTTAAAAAGCCAAGAGTGTGTCGGCACATGTATGGAATAGGGTTCCGAATGTAAGCATTTAGATTTTTAGGCATAAGTCATTTTTATTTTAAGTATCTGTAACACCATTCTAAGATTCACTTAGATGTTTCGTTAGTTTATAATCTATCGGAAATAAATACGATAAATTGCAAACTGTGTGTTGTGTAACATTTCTAAATTCATAGATAAATTATAATGTTACTACGATATGAATAAATTATTTTTTAAAATGCTTTTAAAAGTTTGGGAACATTAATTGATATGGAAAAATTTTAAAGTCTTTTTTCACTCCAAAACTACTGAATATTTTTTTATGAAATTTTATTTACAGATAGATTATATTGATCCGGGATTAATTAACACGTACAATAATATAATTTTCATCCCGGAATTTCCCCGGAAACAAAAACAAAGCGAATTGAACCGTACAGCACCACTACTATTAACATTAAAAGTACCAGGCTACCATAAACTCATAGGAAGTTAATGAATTCGTAGCAACGAATAACTCGGTTACCTAAATGAGCCATCCGCTATTATTAGTCCTATATATTTATGAAGGTTAGTCCCGAAATAACTCGGCCCTACTTATTTATTCACGTCTTTGTAACATGTGAATTATGCCGGGTTATAATGCGTTTGAAGGGTTCATTTTAGTTCGCAGCGGTTGAAAGAGTCTCCTTATAGGTTATACTAGCCTGGTACATGAAAACATCGGTACTCGACTGCGGTTGAATAAAAGTGGGTTATGGTTTGACCATCTGACTATTTTTCTCGTATGGTATGTATATTTTTTACCTTGGTGCTTCGTATAGATAAATATAAAGGTAATTTTATGTGTAAATTACACAATTTTCTGAGTAGGGGGGTATATTATGTCGTCGACCTTTATTTTAATTTTAATTTTAATTTTATTTTTTTATTTTAAGGTAAACTTCACTGCATCGACTAGTTGAACATAAAATTGGCATAGAATTAATTACACCTATAAGCGCATTATGAGCACTCAAAGAGAAGCCATTTCAATATAGACAATTTTGTCTACTTACATAGATCGTCGCCGCATCAAAATTCATACGTTTTTCGTAGATTTAAATTTTTCCATATAGGATGAATATATTGTAGCAGCAACATTATCGATGTGCTTGTGTGCGTGTCGTCGAGTATACGAACGTGCTTTTAACACTTACATATAATATAGTTTTAGTTTCATTTATAGTACGCATCACGAATCTTTAGCACTGAACGCAACCTGCGCAGAAGTCAAAAATAAGGTATCGAGGAGACGGCGCGGCGCGCGGGGCGCGTGATCGTCGGGTGCGCGAGCGTTGATTGGTTGTCCCAGTCGTGTTGTCTTTCTCGCACCAATACGTTAATTACGAGCGCGATTCTACCGATGCGCAGCTATTCTCGTCCAGCGCTAAACATAATTGACGCGTACTATACGAAGTACCGAAAATTAAGGGACTATCAGTCTATGAATTATACGTCTATGATTCATTATTTGAGCTTTTTTTCGCAATAAAAAGTAGCCTATGTTCATCGCGTAGCTCAAAACTATATTTATTCCGAATTTTATAAAAATCTGTCCAGTACTTCTAGAGCCTATGCATTTCAAACAAACTAACAATTCTTTCCTCTATACAATAGCATAGATAGGTTTATACTAAGAAACCTGTTGTATGTTCTTGGAAATCTACTAACAATGTAATTGCAGCTTGAGGCGTCACATTTTTCACGTTACGAGACTTGTTCTAGAATTTTCTATTCTTTCTTTTATTTTCTCAGAGTTATTATTGCGATGTTGCGATGATTAAATGGTCAAGCATATTGTCTGTATCTAATATATTTTATTTAATATAGTATATGTTATACACCTACAAATAAACCGAAAAAAGTGTTCCGCACAGCAGCGGCAGAACACATAGGTACATACAAGTCATATGAGAGAAAAGAGATAAATGATAAAACCAAAAACAAATTAAAAGTGATAGCATTGTCGGGTGCGCGTGAAGGCACCGGCAACCAATCACCTAAAGGTAAGACGTCCTAATTCGGATGTTTTTGCGTCTTCCAAATTTTCCGCTTATAACATATCTATTTTATATAATATCATTTGTCTTTATCTTTCCAGTAAGATGTATAAATATGTCTATAATTAATTAATGTAAAAATAAATGAATTTGTCGGTCTAATATGTTATTCGTATACCATTTTATTTTTATGGTAAAAACCAGCAAAAAACGATGGTTAAAAGAAGGTTAATGTTGTACCACTACGTTCCTTTAAATAAATTCCTAGGCGTTAAGATCTAACAAACATACTCCTTTACATTGCCGCAGTCGGTTAAAAAGCTAATATACTTATTTTTGTAACTTAATTAAGTTACGTTAAGATCAATTGGAATTCTCTGCAATAACTAACTTAGCTGATTTGTATTATCTAAACAGACCAACTTTAATCTCTTTGGTCTATCTTAAATCGAACTTAAGAGAACTCAATATAACTTGGCCGCGTATTGACGTGCTTAAGTTAAGATTTCATTGTTAAGTATAAGTTTAAGTAGGTGTTAATTCGAGAAAGTTAATCTTCTATACTATTATATAAAGAGGAAAGATTGGATTGTTTGTTAGAATTGAATACGCTCCAAAACTACTGGACAGATTCTTATGAAATTCGGACTAGATAGTAGATATAGTCTAGACTCTAGAGTCTAGAGCTACCTAATGAATACCATTGTATAATGAAGACCATACTTGTATACTAATTTTTATTGCTTAATAAGGCGAATGGAACCTTATTAATTTTAATGTGAATTATACATGTTTTTTGAAGAACCAAAATAATATTAAATTGTACGTAAAAATAGTTTATTTTTTTATTAGTGAAGGGGTGTTAGTTTGTGTGAGTGTGTCCAGTGAAACTTAGGTCACAAAGAGTTGCTAGTAACTAAAAAACCAGGGCGAACGATTAAAATAATAAAAGCCCTAATAATTTATTTCAAAGGCTCACGCGATTTTAACGTTGAAAATATTACCTAGATTTTTATGGCGGCTAACAGTAGAAGAGTCGGGGTGGTAAACAATTATTTATAGGCTTATTACTACATAGTATAAAACAAAGTCGCTTTTTCTGTCTGTTTGTATGTATGCTTAGATCTTTAAAACTACGTACATGCGGTTTTTTATCAGATAAGTGATTCAAGAGGTATAGGTCGCGTCACGGATGTTTAGCGCTGGACGAGAATAGCTGCGCATCGGTAGAATCGGTAGAATCGGCTATTAATTGACGTATTGGTACGAGAAAGACAACAATATGGGGAACCAATCAACACACGCGCACCCGACGATCACGCGCCCCGCGCGCCGCTCCGTCCCCTCGATACCTTATTTTTGACTTCTGCGCAGGTTTCGTTCAGCGCTAAAGATTCGTGACGCGACCTATAAGTTTATGTAAATAATATGTGCATAATTTTGGTTAAAACCACAGGATATCTTGTATAGGTTAAGATACGTTTTTGACGGGTCTTATGTGGGGTTTTTTTACGGAAAATGAAAAGACGGTAGTTTATGTTGTAATCTTACTAAATTAAACCGCCGGGTTTTCATTAAGCGAGTATATCCGCGGAGCGTGGCTACTTTAGTCTAAGATAGATTTTTACGAGTTTTTCGTAGGTTTCTTACGGAAACGAATTAATAAAAATGTTGGAATTTATTGCATTTTTTTTACACCAGACGCTATATCACCGAGAGAACGTACTACAGAAAATATATTTTTATTTTTTTTTAATTTATAATCAATTTATCTCGCATTCAGACGTGTTTGGACTTTTCACAAACTCCAACAGATCAACTCCATAAATTTTCAAAACATACAAACATAGACCAATCAATACACGCAAGACGTTTCAAGGTATTAATTAAACAAAATTTACCACAAAAAAATATAAAAAAATAATTTGTTTTTCTAATATCAAATTTATAAAATTAAAAGAAAAAATCCACCTATAGGTATAGGTATACCACAATTCTATTATTGTTAAAATAACACACCTTTCTTTGTGACGTTTATAGTAGATTGTCAAGTGTCAGTCGCTGTCAAAGATACATTCGCTTTTATTGTAACAGAGTCTTGACTTTTTGACTTGGCTGTAGCCTTAGTGTTATTCAAAATTATTGTTTATATGCTTATATATATATTTTTTTTTGTAGACACTGGCAGTTTAATGAAACTGACACTAAAACCCATATTGTTTATTTATTAATATTATTTTATTATATATATATTTTTTTTATTGCTACTTTATTTATATACTTGTAGTGTTTATTTATTTTTATACATAAAATTATAATATTATATTATGTCATTAAACAATAGTACTCAAAGCAGTAATGATATATTTTTTTCTGATTCTGATGACAGTTTGTGTAACAATAGTTTTTAGAGCATTCCTACTTTATGTTTAAATGAAATTCTTTCAAACACTTTTCATTCAATGCCTAAGAATTTTAATGTTGTGCATATTAATGCTCAAAGCATTCCCGCTCA
>JADANM010006710.1:18850-34489 GCA_026213755.1 Eurema hecabe
TCTAATTACGTATCTGTGCTGCCTGTCAAGTGTCAATGAAACGTCAAACTCACCGGAAGAATGCCTTTTCTCGCCTTTTACGACGCCATAACCCGTCTCGCAGCTGGAATCATATCTATCGAGAACGCATCTGTAACAATGAGACAGTTATTTTTACTACAATTTATATTGACGAGAATACTAAAAATAAATATTTAGTTATATAATAACATACGTGTCAAAGGATTTGTAGTAGGTAATATAGTTTTTTGTGTATCATGTTTCATTATACATAATATCTCTGCCAAACAATACTATTTTTTAACATCTTAATGCTAAAAAAATACTAGGTAATATTTAAACTACTCTTAGTTACGTTTTAAATGCTTTTAATTTTCTAATACAATATATGAAACATAGATATAAAAAAAATAGAACAATCATATGTGAAACGTATATAATACCTATTAAAAATGAAATCAACAATCGAAATCCGCGCGGACTTTCATATAAGCTTTGACCCCCCCTTCCCCCTCCTTATGTCCTTATTCAGGCTTTAGACTATCTTTCTACCAAATTTCGTTCTAATCAGTTCAGTTTTAGCGTGATGCAACGACAGACAGACTTTCGCATTTATAATATTAAAGTAAGTAGCCATTAAGTTTATTATCACTTACATTTATTAATTTTTATAAGTGTTATATATGCACAATCTTACAAATCAAAGTTTACGAGACATAAACCTCATTTGAACTTCATAAATCAAAATGTCGTCATTACCCTTCACATTAACATCAAGATTTATGGACCTCATAAAATAAGATCTCTGCTTATGGTATAACAGTGAGAGTATTTCTACTATCTTTCCCTCTTTCTCTATCTATTTTCTTCTGTTAATGCTATTACGTGATTTCAGTCCTTTAGGAAGGTTGTACCACTCTGGTCGATTCAGCCTAACTGCATGACTTTATCTTACTAAACCTACTAACATTATAAATGTAAAAAAGAGAATTTATGTATGTTTGTTGTTCTTTCAAAAACGGCTGGATCGATTTAGTTGACGTTTGATATGCAGATAGGTGATACCCTGAACTAACACATAGGATTCTTTATATCCCGGGATTGCCTGGGGAACGGGAACCGCGGGGCACGTCTAATACCATCTAAAAGCGTTTTAAATTCACCTAAAAGTAAGATCGTACGTGTATAGTACGCGTCACGAATCTTTAGCGCTGAACAAAACCTACACAGAAGTCAAAAATAAGGTATCGAGGTAGCGGCGCGGCAATACGACAATTACGAGCGTGATTCTACCAATGCGCAGCTATTCTCGTCAATCGCTAAACATAAATGACGCGTACTATACCCTAGTTCCCAGCATTCAATCGTCCGCCATATTGAATTAAACATAACTTGTCACCTTTTACGTAATGTGTATGAACGTGCCTTTCCTTATACATGAGGAAAAATAATTTACTTAGTTATTAAAGACTTAGTTTATAATTAAAACAGCCACTTTTTTATTCTATGAAGTGGTGAGTCGAGCTGGTCGCCCTCCTGATGGTAAGAGAAACGCCAGCCCATAACCAACGTAGTGCTACCCAGAACTTTGCTCCGGGCAGGGGTGCACTACATCGACGCTCCCCACTTTGAGTCACAAGATGTTAAGACTCATTAGCCCAGTAATCACGCTGGCTGCAGTGCCCTTGAGACCGGAGCACAGTGACATTTGCACATCACTGTTCAGGCGGTTGAATGTGCACTGTGGGGGTACCCACCCAGTCAGTCTCCTGCGAAAGAGACCTACCCCCGGTACCCACTAAAGTTACCACTTAAATATTAATGCAAACTTGTGTTAAAGGCTGAGACAAACTAGATTGCTCACACAATTTCAGCCAAAAATACTACACCTACAAAAAAAAAAAGGACCAAAATACAGAGAAAACAATAGTACGGCTATACAGCACGGAAGGGTTCTGCTCATCATATGTTGGTTTTGTACCGATCATCAAAATCGGTTTAATAGACTTAGCTGCATTTATTAGCGACTAGCTGTTGCTCGCGACTTCGTCCCCGTCGGATCTATTTCTATTATTATGTTATAGTGTGTCAATCTTAGAAGATACACATATATTGACGCGGACTCTTTTTTAGATCATTTAAAGAGAAATAATTCTTTCATACATATTTTTTGGTATCTTGAACCGTTTTCGCAGCTCAAACAAAGGAAGCCCTCAAAGATGAATAATTTTCCCCGTTTTTCCATATTTTCCATTATATCTTCGCTCCTATTAGACACAGCGTGATGTTATGTATCCTAAAGCCTTCCTCGATAAATGGTCAATTCAATAAAAAAAGAATTTTTCAATTCGAACCAGTAGATCCTGAGATAAGCGCTTTCAAACAAACAAACAAACTTCAGCTTTTTATATTAGTATTAGTATAGATATGACCGTTTGAACTCTCATTAACTAAATCCATCTAAATTTATCTAGGACTTCAACCATAATAACGAAAGCCTAAACATATTAAATTAGGACACCATTACATTGAACAAGACCACCGAAGTATTTCAATAGACTATCCAAAACCACGATCAAAGATTTCTCGCGTTAACCCAATTATTTTGATACGTGTATAAAATCAATAATAACACGTTCTAGTATTAAATTGAGAGGTCGTAAAAACAAACGATCGGCGATTATTCGATGGAGAACAGAGCAGCTACTCAGAATGCAATCGTCGACGATATAACGATACGAAAATTTTTAATACTGCTAGCCGAGCTATGAGACTAAATAAACTCTAATAAAGAATCGGATCGCACATCAGTTTATCGGAATGTAATCGAAACAGAAACAAAAAAGTTTTTATATCAATTCGAAGTTGCTCAAAAACTGTATCGATAATAATAAAAATCAACATCGATTGTGTTCGGAGTAGATACTCAGATTAACTCGATATTGTGAATCATCACTCTTCCGCATAACACTAGCTTTAATAATCTGCGGTCAATCGTGAAGCTATTTTCGGGGCGGGTTTTTAATAGAAGTTCAAAGAACTTTTAAAGAAACGTAGTAGCACAATGAAACATAGCGCTGGGGTCAAACGAAGAGGTGAGACACCTGATGGAAAGTGTTCTTTCTTTCTTTCTTATATATTATGGCATTAGCGTTTAGCTTTTTGCCAATGTCAATGTAATAAGAGGCAACGTGGTCAAGATAAACGTCGATATGAGTCAAGTAAAATCGTCATCAAGTCATCTTTAGTCCAGTCAGTAAGTCGTTTCGTTCTGCCGTTCGTAAAGTGATAGTGAGCTTTACGAAGAACCTAGACGAATCTTGGAGCAATCGGAACGGCGCTACTAAGCGCTCTCAAATGAATTCTTCATTTCTTGGACACTTATTAGCTAGTTAACTGCATGATACACTATCACAATCATACATTAAATCACTTTATGCACCAAAAAAGGAATATTCAATCGAGATTACATATAGACGCCGCACGATTCCCGCCAAAACTCAGGAAAGTGTTCATAGTCGCCTATAAACACTCGCGGAGCTTGACAGCTCTGGCGTGGATTGTTGATTTTTTATAAAGATTTAGGTATGTTCGCTTCTTGAAGCACCCAAGTTGTGCGCAACGAAAGTACTGCATGAGTGAGCTGATTCCACAAGGTGATGTCGAAGAAACACTCTTTATAGTCACACATTTAGACGGAGGAAAGAAAGGAATATTAACATAGAAGGGAATATGAAGCGAAATACAGACCTCCGGTGACCAGGAATCATACGTTTTTATTTTTCTATGTTGTGTTCTGTCACATCGTTTATTTATTGAATAATATTAATTAATATAATTTTGCAGTTAACTATAGAAATTAGATATGCAGAGCTTGTCTGATATAATCGTCTATCCACCTGTATAAACTGTCAGTTTTGGTACCTATTGTTTCATATTCGGTGGGTAGGTACACTATTGGGTTAGAACAATGCGAACTCAACGAACTATTGGCTCTGTTTATTATTTGCACACATACATACTTCCTTATTTAAAATTGGTACACGGTATATTGTAACCTACTAATATTAATTTATCTATACATCTATATACATATAATAAAAACGTAACGAGTCGCTGTCTGTACATGGAAGATATATGAGAAAAAATATTATAGGAGACCTTTATTAAGGCAATAGAACCCAAAACAATGATTTATGGAATTTTTGTCTGTTTGTTTGTGCACGCTAATCTCAGAAACGGCTTATCCTATCTAGATGCGGTTTTCAATGATATATTGTGGTAAGCTTCACTTAACATTAAGTGTCTAATTCATGTCAATCGGTTGATAAATAAAAAAGTAATGGCAATTTAAAGAATCACGTTGAACTTACTGAACGTTTGTTGGCGCGGGTTAGGTATTTTCAAAAATGCTGCCCAAATTCACTTTTCTACGCGGGCGAAGTCGCTGGCACAGCTAGTAGTATAATACATTTGTAAGAATCTATTCTTGCTTTTGAGTTTGTTACTTTTTCACACAAAAACTACTAAAGGGATTTAGCTTAAGTTTGTCATAGAGGTAAAGTAGACCTTAAATTAACACATAGGGTAATTTTATCGCCATTTTGACACGGGAGTAATTATTACGCGGGTAACAGCGCGGGCTAGTATATGGATAACAGACAAATCATCTGATGAAAGTGGTCCTTCACCATCCTTCATAAAAATAAGCTTTCCACTCTTAAGATTCCATAGCTATATCTCTTCGAGTCTACATTTTATTAATATATAGATGAGACTTTATAAGCAAAATTCCCCATAGTTCCGCCGATATTTCAATATAATAACAATTTTCACATTCTCAAAGCAATATGCCCGGAGCGTTCCCAGTATTAATTTGCGTCCATTTTCAATATCAATATTTCCGAGTCGAGGCTCCATCGAGCGCACTTGTGTTTTATTATTAAGCTGTTCGTTTTATTCTTTAACTAGCTGCGCGGTTCGGTTTCACTCGATCGTCAAGTGTTTTGCTCATTAGCATTGAGATTTTCCGATTCACTCGGTAGTTACAGGTCTTTGTAATTAAATTTTGAAGTCATTGAACAAGTAAGAAATTATTTCATCTTTGTAATATAAGTAACTGTACATTCTTCCTTGGCCGGACACCCTGATGCCATTTTGTTTTTCCATACTGTCCTGACTAATATGCGGTTTTCGTGATTTGCCATTAGGTATTTAAAAGTCGATCTATTTTTTACCTTCTAGAGCCTGTAAAGCTTCAGATACTTTGAAGCATTATTTCTTTATATAACAGTTAACATTTAAAATGTCGTGAGACCCTCGCGAGCGCTCATGGGCGGAGGTTACCCTCGATCAAGTACCCCTCCTGCTCGTTTGTCCGCTTTATTATAAAAAAAAATTACATTAAAAAAAATATTTTACGTTCGGACTCAACTCTACTCAGTATGCCGAAGAGTCATACGTGCTACTTCTCTCTTTCTTTCATTGAAACCTGACAGCCTGATACGAAGAATTACAGCATACCTAGAGGTACAACACAGCACGAGATAGTTCACGTCGTCCCAAAACCGAGCCGTACCCATGCCTTAGTTTCAGGAGGATGCCACCAATAACCGGCCGGCGCACTTGGTTAATTGAATAAACTGCACTAGACGTCCAATTATTCTCGAATATCCCTCCCCTATCTGATAACCCGGCCTTGTACCGACTTCACCTACATAACAAAACTTAAGTGTATGCGTGGAGGAAGAATAATTAGGACTAAGTAATTCTCATCTAGATGACTTTGAAAAAAGGAATCGATTGACTGAAAAATAATTCAGTAATAAATATCTTTTTTTTAATCTTCCTATCAAAAGAGTGTGTCTGTAATTCATTAGCAATTAACTCATTAGCAATCGACTTTAAAATAATTCTGGATGTATGCTTAACCAATTCTTCCCATTAAACTAATGCTGGAATACTGAAACGCAACTTAAATTTAAGTACAACTTAAACCGGTCCGATCTGACGCTTCGCCGAACAATTCTGTCAAAATTACGAGACTTAAGGCGTGCTGAAATTTAATTTGCGTATGAGTATTTGGCCGTAAGAGTCTACGGAGGTAGACACCTTATATAACACCTTCCATTAAAGCGATCTAAGCACCCACATTAGGTAAAGAAATCAACATCAGTTCAATTATGACAATTATTGTTAGAATCGGCGACAAAAATCGGACACCAGCAACAAAGAAATACAAATATCGAGCTCGGTTAATTAAAGCTACCATATATAATATATCACTCTATCGTAACTCTTGGATTTCCCCGTACGCATGCGCTCTTCGCGAACCACGTCAAATGCTTCGAGGGTATTTGTGTATCGTTCGCTTTACGAGTGCCAAATTAAGCACTTAATGTATCAAGCCACTCGTTAAAATGGTACTTTTAATTAACTTAAAGTAAAATTTAAAAAAAAACTTAAACTAAGATCAAGCATTTTTATCAAACCAAAACGTAGCTTTATATAGTTTATTCAGTACAGGATTCATTTTAATTTCTTTAAGGCGTTTAACGCGATCAATTTTAATAAATTAAATATAAATCGTCTAACTAAAAATATAAATCATTAATATGTACTTCACATAAAAAGGTGTAATGCAATATACCATTTAGTAAACTATTTTAAACTCAGCCTTTAATTTTTTTCTTTATAAAAAAAGTTGAATGAAACAGAAAAAAACATACGGGTCGAATTGAGAACCTCCTCCTTTTTTGAAGTCGATTGAAAAACTACAACAGCGACAGCCCTACCGCTCTACGCTTCTGACAGTCACACTACACACAGCACACGGCACACAGCTGTGACAGTTGACCCAATCGATAGCACGTACTATCGGCACGAATCGCACGTGGTGCTGAATGGAGCACGTGGGTGCGGCCGTTCGATACCGCGGAGGCTGCGCTCTGAACACGCACCTAGAATCTCATTATAGGGCTGCCACTTTGCATTTTTTATTAACTATTTATAGAAACGCGGGACACAGCTACGTATAGACGACGATGTAAACCTTCATGTAACCATATCAAATTAAAGGCTCGCTTTACGTCGACGAAATCTCAGTGATCAGCTATAAGGTAGGGGTCACGGAATAATCTATGCTAATGCAAGGATGCCCGTGACCCCTACCCGATGCGGTAAGACGGAACACAGCGTTAAGTCGATAGAAATCAGGCATAATCCATTGTCAGTAAGGTATATACGTACCCTATGGCGATTCTTAATAATAAAAAAACAACGAAAAGATACCGAAGCGGAAGGCGTCCATGAGAGAGGAGTGACGTCGTTCTCCGACTACGTTCTGGAAGATAATATGAACTTCCTACTGACATTATAAACGCGAGATTGTAAAAATCTATATCTATATAATTCAAAGGTGACTGACTGACAGAATGATCTATCAACGCACAGCCCAAATCATTGGACGGATCGGGCTGAAATTTGCAGTGCATGTAGATGTTATGACGTAGGCATCCGCTAAGAAAGGAATTCCCGAAATTCCCGCGGGAACGGGAATTAGCGGGAAAAATCTTTTGTATGAAAAATCTAAACCGCTTAAGTTAGACGCTTGAAATTTGGCATATTGCAAAATTCCCACGGGAACGGGAGAAAACGGGAAAAACATTTGCATGAAAATATGTAGGAAAAAAGGATTATAAGGGAGGGAAGGGGGGGTCAAAGTTTATATGAAAGTCCACGCGGACGGAATCGCGGGCAACAGCTAGTGTATAATAAACCCTGTTGCTCTTTCACGCAAAGATAGATTAGACCCTACATTAACACACTTTGGATACTTTTTATCCGGCTAAAGACATGGAAACGTAAACTACGAGGGTATACCTCTCGTAAAAACTACTGAATCTATTTGGCTGAAATTTAGCATACGTGTAGATTAGGCCCTAAATTAACACATAGGATTCTTTTAATACCGATAATGACACAGAAACAAAAGTTATGGGAGTAGAGCCGCATAGCGCGGTTAGGATAGTCTTATTTTCGTTGAAGAACAACACAGCATCAAGTCTCAAGACAATCAATTAACCATATCCCGAGTGGAGTTAATCTGATCGCGGCGAACAAAAAGACAAAGACAAACTCAACAAAACGCTTGAACGCCGACTCGTCCAATAAACCACATTGTTTATTGTCGCGTCGAGACATTACTGGTACAGTCGATTACAAAAGTCGATGCACATTTTCGTTGATGCAATAAATTTTATGACTAAAAATATAGATATACATGAAAACTTCGCGTCAAGATGTAAGGAAAGTCGATAAATATATTTGTTAATACAAAAATTTAATATAAGAAATTCCAGATAAAAAATACGCGTTGACACATGCACGGTACATACATATGCGTAGAAACAAGACATTGTAACCATAGATTATTCCATAAACGAGGGTCTTAACAAGTGGAAAAAATAATCCTAATATTGCCGCGTGGTTTCGACCACGTACGCATAACTTAATACTATACGACATACATTTAATAAGAGCCTGCATAAAAATTAAAAAAAAATCCTTACCGTTTTCCAGATTACAGCTTTTACCAAACAAATTTTCAGCATCATATTAGTAAACGTATAAAATTATAATGCTAATATTTTCTTATCATTACACTTTACGAACCGGTCATGTTAATAGTTGAATACATATTTAAATAATAGACCTATTCATTGAATTTTGTTATCGACTGTACGTGATGTGATAGTCTACTTTGATATCATTCCTTCGAATTGTAGAAGTGTAATTGTTTGGACGTTAGTCTGTTAAGTGACTTTAGAAAATATTTCTTTAAATAACACTACTATTTATTATTACTTAATACGAAGTTTTACGTGTTACGAAGAAAATACAACTTAGCTATATGAAAAATATTGTTCAAGTATATAGAAAAATATATAACCGACTCCCTAACAAAAATTATAAAAATAAAATATAAACATATTCAACACGATATTAAAAACAAATTCCGTTTAAATATTTTTTTTCATGAAATACAAGCCAGTAATTTGTTTTAACTGGCTGCCTTTCTATAAAAGAGACAGAGAGAGATAAAGAGGGACAGACAGAGAAACACACGAACGCCGCTAAACGCCTTAAAACAAGAAAAAAGTTTCCTTAGAAATTTTGATCCCGATTTTCCCCTTACATCCTCCTTTCGCAACTATACGAAATATAACGAAGCTATAAGGAACTACATTCCAATAAATAAAAACATACACAGTCTACAGCACTCCTACTTGTATTACCTCACGAAACGCAAAAACACCTCTCTATATCCACTCATCAGCTAAGCATTAGCGAGATCCAATACTCATCCAGCAAACATTCCACACAGCTCATGTTAGCCGGGTAAGCTGGGGCGGATTGTGTCCGCTAAATAACGACCTTTGACCCTGACCCCTCGCTGATACCTTTAGTACAAATGTAATGCTTAACTAACCTACGAAGTAATAATATATACAAATATACTATAATACTTGACGTCTGATAGTGAAGCTTATATTTTTTAACATCTATACTAATATTTTAAAGCTGAAGAGTTTGTTTGTTTGTTCGAACGCGCTAATCTCAGAAACTGCTGGTTCGAATTGAAAAATTCAAATTCGAATTGAAAATTGAATAGACCATAAACGAGGAAGGCTTTAGGCTACATAACATCACGCTGCGACTAATAGGAGCGAAGATATATTGGAAAATATGAAAAAAAAAAAAAAACGGGGAAAATTATTCATCTTTGAGGGCTTCCTTTGCGTGCGCTGCGAAAACGGTTCAAGATACCAAAAAATGTGTATGAAAGAATAATTTCTCTTTAAATGATCTAAAAAAGAGTCCGCGACAGTATATGTCTATTTTCTAAGATTGACTCACTATAACATAATAATAGATATAGATCCGACGGGGACGAAGTCGCGAGCAACAGCTAGTGTATTATACACATAAAACTTCCTCTTGAATCACTCTATCTATTAAAAACACCACATAAAAATCGGTAAGATAGTTTTAAGGATTTTAGCATACGTAGGGACGGTCAGAAGAAACCGAGTTTGTTTTAGTTTTAGTCGCGGGAAGAGGCTTGTTATTTATAAACCGGGGGTAGGTCTCTTTCGCAGGAGACCGACTGGGTGGGTACCCCCACAGTGCCAGACATTCTACCGCCTGAACAGTGACGTGAAAATGTCACTGTGCTCCGGTCTGAAGGGCACTGTAGCCAATGAAATTACTGGGCTAATGAGTCTTAACATCTGATGACTTAAAGTGGGGAGCGTCGGTGCACCCCTGCCCGGAGTTGGGCTTTATAGTAAAGTTCCGGGTAGCACTGCATTGGCTATGGGCTGGCGTTACTCTTACCATCAGGAGTGCGGCCAGCTCGTCTCCCCTCTTCATAATATAAATAAAATAAAAAGATATCAATTATAATAACATTAAATAAATGAGGATAACAGCCAAAACACGCTACTTAAATAAACTTAAAAATAAAATAAATACTTAGGATTATACACGACGATAAAAACATTCTCATTATAACACATACAAATAAACGTCAATTTAAATTAAAAATACCGCTTCATAGACAATTTCTAGCGAATGACCTAGTTTCGTGTCGTCCGAGGCCTTGATGTGCAACGAATATATTTTTTGCTCAAATTTACCTTTAAAAGTATATTTTATTTTAATAACTATAATACAAAATACAAATTATATCATAAACTATAAGTGTGCGTAGTACGTACCTTAGTACGTTAGGTACGCTAGGAACTTAGTCGTAACATAATAGTATTGGAAAAATATTCTTATTGAATTGGCGAACTACGTCTGATGGGAAGGCTATTTAGAACAAAGGTTCAGAGCCCTTTTTTTTTTTAAGTGGGGAAATCCTCATAGGATACGCATGCTACTACTACCGACTACCGACCAAAACCCCACTGTTTGTAATCGCTCTGCCGCAGTGAGTGGGGATCACGGGCACCTTCGCAGACTCTTCCGCGAAAAGGTTCAGAGCCCTACGAGGATGTAAACACATAGAGCCATTACAACACGAAAAGGCAGCTTTTGTCATTTTTATAGTATACATTTTTCAGACGTGCTATTAGTTAGTTTATAATACATCAAGTTTGTGTGCGTGCGTGTGTGACTGTGTGTGTGTGTATATGTGTGATAAGTCACGAATGAAACGAGCCCTTAACAAATAAATTAAAAAATATTGAGCCTAGTTTTTTTTATGTAGCACCATTAACTGTCAGGCCACATACACTTGACCGCGACTCTGCTTACAGCAAAGCGGAGATGCTATCTACAAAGCTTATTTACTGCGTAGACGTCTCGTTTTGGCACAGGTTACAGTAACACACTTGCTGTTTAGATACGAGGAAATATACGTATAAGATGTATGTCAGTCAGTCAGGTCTAGCTAACATTAAAAGTGTTTCACATTCAAAATTACAAGTCATTTAGTCTCTATAATATTTTCTAAGTGTCGTAATTACAAATTAATAAAAAAATATATAAATAATAAATAAATAAATATTTTCAGGACATTTATACACAGCGCCATCTAGTTCCAAGCTAAGCCGAAGCTTGTGTTATGGCAACTAGATAACGGAATAAATTACATATACATTACTTTTCTTTTGTAAATACATACATACAATACATAGCAACACCCAGACCCCAGAAAAATACAAATGTAAATTACAAATATATTTTTCCGGTGTGGGAATCGAACCCACGACCCTTCGCGCAGAAGGCAGGTGTATTACCCACTGCGCCAAGCGGTCGTCAAATATATATATAATATAATAGTACAATAAATACAATTACTTGTACTAAATACAATGGAAAATACACTTTCATCACGGCTTTATTAAAAGGTACAGCTAATTACTTAGTTGGCAAGGTTGGCTTCAATAAAAAAAATCTATTATTAAAAAAAATCAATTTTTCACTAGTAACAACCTTAATTTATTTTAGCTCCAATTTTCAGTTTTACATTTCATTTAACATGCCACGAATATAAGCTATCGTATTGCATTAAAATAACCTTCTCAAATAGTACACAATATTTGGCCTACCCCAGAGCAGATCTTTCAAATTCATACGTATATTTTTTCAACTAAAAACTTAGAAACGCCTTCCTCTCGACGACGATGAAAATAGACTTCACTGTTTATTCATGACCTGAACTAGTCAGCATTTATTGTCGAGAAAACTAGGTTAGACCTTATTCATATGTATTAGGACAGCGAGTATTCTATGACTCACTTTATGGGTGCCATTTTGTTTTGCTTTTTATACTTTCAACTGTATTTGGTTCACTGTCGAAGTTTTAAATAATCTTTTGTAACGCGGCGTACTTCGATGTTGCACGAATACAAATATCTTATTAAAGCTGTTACATTTTCTTTCCAACATTGTTAAGAAAAAATCTTTATATGTATCCTTTCCAACTAAGAAACAAACTCTAAGTCTAATTGAAAAATCTGTTTTCCGTAAACTATCACTTGAAATCATATAATTAAGGAAAAAATGTATTTAAACGCAATATAATGTATTTTAACAACGTCCAATTTAGAGCATTCGAAGCTATCAAATTAATTGATTCAGAAGATTCCTACTACTATTAAAAAGTACAATCGAAATCAATTTCTACGTTTCGGATTATACCGACAGACATACAAAGCTCGGCTCAACATGTAACTATAATGATGAAGAGATTAGCAGACATTTTATTTGTATGATGGAATCGCGTGCAGCGTAATTGAAAAACCTATCAGGAAAATTCAACGAAAGTAAGTTATTTAGGTCATATAATACTCACTGGCTAATGTCTTGTCTTCGTAATGCCCCAAAATTTATGCTATCAAAGGCATAACTTATCAAAATCACAACTGTGGTAACTTAGATCTTCTACCGTAAAAGGATGTGAGATCCATAGTACTAAGTCAGTTAAGACAATATTTAGATTTTAATTGTTTTATATTTCAAATTTGTCTGCTTCTTTAGAATGTAAAACAATAAAATAATTAACATCCTGCGACAATAAGTACTCATTATGTACGTCATATCGTAAAATCAGATGAGTTTTATTGCGTAACAGGCAGACGGTCAAATGTACATGGAGTATTTTTTAAAGATTTATACCGACCAATACCCTAGTGTATACGCGTCACGAATCTGTAGCGCTGAACGAAACCTGTGCAGAAGTCAAAAATAAGGTATCGAGGTAACGGCGCGGCACGCGGGGCGCGTGATCGTCGGGTGCGCAAGCGTTGTTTGGTTGTCCCAGTCGTGTTGTCTTTCTCGCACCAATACGTCAATTACGAGCGCGATTCTACCGATGCGTAGCTATTCTCGTCCAGCGCTAAACATAAATGACACGTATATACGACAATAATACGGTATAGACCGTATTACTGCAACGGGGTTCACGAGGTATTATCTTTACAAACTAAAAAACCTAATTAAATTGGAGCATAGATTACAGATATAATTCGACGAAAAGTTTCCAATTCCTAACAAGAGACTATTGACATTTAAGTAGCAAAACAAATTAAATTTGAAAGCTTCTGAAGCGATACAACCGAGGCTCCGTTGAACTCGTAAAAATTAATGTCCTGCAAGAAATACTCGTTCATGTAACTGAACTATTCTTGGTGTTATGATCCAATAGTCGTAATAAACATGTTTGGTATGTTACAGTTTACGTATAAACTATTTTATGTACCTTAAAGTTCATAGTTCCTGAAGTTCCTTACTACCTTAAAGGATGATAAGTCATACTAAACCTTAAAGGTTTTTAGTTGATTTATTACAAATAATTTCTTCCTCAACACCATTGAAGTAATACAGAGCTTTGTAATTCTATAAAGTACAATAAAATTGCTCACTGAAAGTCAATTTTGATCTTAACCTTTGAATATTAGTAATTTTACAAATGTATGTTTCTATATCTAAGAATGCAAAAATAACATCAAAGAAGTTATTTTCTAAATATAGATAACACCAATTTGACTAATGAAATATGTTCGTGTTCAAATATTTTGTAGTGTAAGTAAAATACATAAAACAGTTCAAACCCGAATAGATAACACCAGATTCCTCCAAACACCGTAACGCAATCATGAAAATAAATATTCATCTGGCGACTGCGTTTATTACGTCTTCTTTAGGGCCCAATGGCGGTAGTTTGAAATCAAACGATCAAGTAGGCCGCGACGGAACGTGACTTCGTTCGACTGACAAAATCACGTAGGCTTTGATAATACAATACATAAATGAAATGTTTTGTTGATGTTCATTTGAACTTTGTGCTTTCTTAGCCAACGAACATTAAGACGTGGTTTTGTTTAGTATGGTCTTTTTGAGATTCTATGGCAAACCTAAAATTATTCTATTTAGAATTCCTAGCCTTAAAAATATTCGACCCAAAATGGGCATGTCCTAATGGTACTATAATATTAAGTTACATTTTTATCTATCTAGATATCTATAAATCTGCCTGTCAATTTCATATACACACTCATATCTCTCCAACTTTTAATATTTAACATCTGAAATCTAAAGCAATTTTAAGTAAAATAAGCCATGCTAAAGAATAAACGTAAAACCAAAGGCGAAAAATAAAATTAACAATATCGGTTTAAACAATAACCGTAAAAAACTTGAGGGCAATAAATTGAAACTTTTCATTGGTAAATCTGACTCACTTTATGAGTCAATACTTGTTCACACGAGAATCTGACCTTTAATAATGCACATATTGAATAAAAGCAATATAGGAATACTAGCTATTGCCCGCGACTCCGTTCGCGTGGACTTTCATATAAACTGTGACCCTCCCTTTCCTCCCTTATAATCCTCAAAAATTGTAGCCTATGTGTTATTCTGATGTATAAGCTATATTGTGGTAAAGTTTCATTCAAATCCATTCAGTAGTTTTTAAGTGAAAGAGTAACAAACATCCATACATCCATACATCCATACTTACAAACTTTCGCCTTTATAATAGTAATAGGATGTTCAAAGGCGAAGGACCTCATAACACTCTTTGGCACTAAAAAAATGTTGGAATGATGCAAAATATAAGGAGGGCTTTGTTCACAGTCCTCAAATCATCAATGCCCTATTGCATCAGTCTTACTCGTAATTCTGGACGAGAACTGTCTGTCCCTATGTATGCTCAGATCTTGAAAACTGTCGCAACAAATTTCGATCAGGTTTTCTTAAATAAAGCGACGAGATGAAGCGTTCGATGTTCAAAAGTGTGCATAAAAATCAGCATTATCCATAATTTACTTGGTTAATAGAAATCGGTGTGTGAATGGCGACCATCCAGTTTCAGTTTTTGTATCCAGGACAGTAGGTTACAAACCCAAAACATTCACAACATGTTGTCATCTATTATCAGTCATTCAACAAAAACACGATTACCTCGGCTTTATGTTGCAGTTTTAATTCCTCCCCATTATGACGAGCAATTGGCACGTAAAATATGCTCTCGTCAGTAGATAGCTCGCATTTACACTGCTCTATACAATAGTGTTTGTACCGTCCTTTGTCCTATCCTGAAACCGGGTCAGACTCGCAATCCCC
>JADANM010006710.1:46249-57107 GCA_026213755.1 Eurema hecabe
GTCAGATGTTAAGACTCATTAGCCCAGTAATTTCGCTGGCTACAGTGCCCTTCAGACCGGAGCACAGTGACATTTGCACATCACTGTTCAGGCGGTAGAATGTCTGGCACTGTGGGGGTACCCACCCAGTCGGTCTCCTGCGAAAGAGACCTACCCCCGGTAAGTTTAAAATTGATATTATTTTTGTGATACTCTTCGGTGACTGATATTATTTAAAATAAAAACTAGGGTTCACACAAAGTGACAGTTGACATTTTAGATAGTACATAGAATGAGTAACATTGCCATATCGACAACAAAATTCTTCGGCACCTTGAACAACGTGAAACCATTCAACCTTAAAAATATTTCAACATACGTATGATATTTCACGCCTGTCCATTTTATTTAAAAAACGACCTTATTCACCTTAAATTACTTATACTAGTTAAATAGTTCGCAAGTATCGTTGCATTGTAGTGTTTATTTTTTTTTAAAGTGGGGTAATCTTTATAGAGTGTACCCGTGGCCCTCAGAAAGGAGGGTCGGTTCTGTCTCAACTTGTAGCGACCAAAACCTAGTGTTTCGTCTCACCGCAGCGGGAAGGGGTCATGGGAACCTTCAACGACTCTTCTGCGACCCACAGCGGTCCCGAATGTAAGTATAGGTCGCGTCACGAATCTTTAGCGCTGAACGAAACCTGCGCAGAAGTCAAAAATAAGGTATCGTGGGGACGGCACGGCGCGGGGCGCGTAATCGGTTGCGCGACCGTTGATTGGTTGTCCCAGTCGCGTTGTCTTTCTCGCACCAATACGTCAATTACGAGCGCTATTCTACCGATGCGCAGCTATTCTCGTCCAGTGCTAAACATAAATGACGCGACCCATACCTACCCTTCATAACAACTTGGCTGGCATACTCCAACTCATTTTTATTGTGGAACATGTCTTTCTGAACTGCCTTACTACCAAATTAGGTCAAATAAATACTGCTCTATCTCCTGAACTTTATAATATTTGGCACCCAACCAGAATCACTAACACACACACACACATATATCAAAATCAGGAATCATAAGAAAAAGATTTTTATAGGTCAATGCCCTCTTATCGGCAGCCCCTTTAAATCGATCGGGTTTAACATTCAATTGAAAATAAACCAACACCGTACATCATAAAGTCGATTTTTCCTAACGCAAAACTTTTTATTAGAACCCCGTAGGCGTTCCGTTCAGGTATGCCCATTTTGCAAAGATGTGTTTTGCGACGCGCTTTAATCTAACATATTTGTCATGATAAGATAGGTAATGTATGCAGTTAATACCTATCATTAAAACGTTAAATAAAATAATCACATGTAAGCTAACGTATCGCGGAAAATATTCGTAAATTAGATTTTCTGTTAAATTTTAATCGTCTTTCAAAGATGTAATGATTGCTAAAAGTGTAATCCTAACTATTCAGAGCCATTTTTTTTTCTAATACACTTACTATTCTTCTTAATCTTAATATTTATAAAAGAAAACGTGCTTATTTTTGTCAACATTAAAACCTCTTTGTTTTAGAGACTAACAATTAAAAATTTTGTTATTATTTTTTCACGTTTCTCTTAGTTATCACAAAGTCGCATACAAAAGTCTCGACCTACATGTTAAGTCGAATCCCACTTCCACAGTACTAAGAAGCGTCGTTGACAGCGTTTCATTAATTAAAACCAGTAATTATAACTCGTTTTGCAATACGGACAACCGGATGTGCAATAAACATTCATCGTATATCTTTAATCTTCAATTTACGGCCAAATACTGATACGCAAATCAAATTTGACGAACGCTTGGCGCAGTGGTAGCACAATTGCTTTCTGTGCGAATGGTCGTGGGTTCGATCCCTACGCCGTAAAAATATATTTGTGATTTACATTTGTATATTTCTGGGGTCTGAGTGTTCCTATGTATTGTATGTATGTATTTATTTACCAAAGAAAAGTATGTATACGTAATTTATTCCGTTATCTAGTTGCCATAACACAAGCTTCGGCTCAGCTTGGAACTGGATGGCGCTGTGTATAAATGTCCTGAAATATTAATATTATTATTATATTGTTATTTCTATTTAAGCACGCCTTAAGTCTAGTAAATTTGACGGATTTGTATGGCGAACTGTCAAATAGGACCGACCTTTGAGTTGTACCTTAATAAGAAAAGCGTTTCAGTATTCAAACATTAAACTAAAGAAGAACCTAAGATATTATTACGTGACCCTATAGGGTTTGCTTAGATTTCTCGAGGATCACGATACCAAAGTCAAATATCTTAATTCAGTAGGCTTCAAAAGCTGAATTAAAAGCGTACTTATCAGTTTCTTGCCGATTCCTCTCCGTAGCACTTTCCGAACTAGGACCCACCTTTGAGTTGTACCTTAATTAGAAAAGCTTTTCAGTATTCTAGCATTAAACTATCTTTGTAATAGGTCACGTAATAATATCTTAGGTTCTTCTTTATTATAGGGTTTTGCTTAGATTTCTCGAAGATCAGGATACCAAAGTCAAATATCTTAATTCAATTAAACTTCAAAAGCTGAATTAAAAGCGTAGCTATCAGTTTCTTGCCGATTCTTCTCCGTAACACTTTCCGAACTAGTAGTATAATAATTATTTTGTCATACTATGACGATTCGAAATTGCTATGTGTAACCTTCTTCTTCTTCGTGACCTCATGACTGAGGAACGTGCGACTATGGTGCGTCACCCTGGCCACCATTTTCTATCAGACACGATCTTGAGCCATTTTGATGGATGTTTGTAATGAGGCTCCCGTGTTGCATGGGTCCATCTTGTAGGGGAACGCCCTCTTGTTCTCTTTCCTTCAACACAGCCAGTGATTATCAGCCTTTCTATATTATATATAGACTGTATCTCAGGTCATGTATATAACCTAGGTGAATTTCGATCATATATTCGACTATAACTTTGACTTTAATCAATATAATGTCGGAATCAAGCGGGGTGTGTCACAGCTCGTTTCCGTGAGTAGAACACATTACTTCGCCCTGTTGTAAGGCTTTTTAATTTTTAAACAAATCGCGATTCGGGGCTAGCCTGACTTTAATAATTTTACCACGCTCTATATATTATAGTGAAAATATTTATTTACATATTGATATTACTCTTCCGAACGATCTCTCCTGAAATTTCCTCCTCACAAAACTAAATTCTTCACTAACTCTTTTACTGTATCAGCTATATCTTTATGGAATTCTTTGCCCCTCAATATCAAGAAAGCTAAAACTCTAAACTCTTTCAAAAATCTTGTCCATAGACACTTTCTTTGTATTGCTTTTAACTCAGCTTTGTCTTGAATATAAATTTATGTTTATATTATGTATGTATGTATATATGCATGTATATTGTGTATATATGTGTGTATTATTTCTACATGTGTTTATTACGTTTTTTAAGTTATAAGTTGCATTTTGCCACCCGCTTTACTTATATTTCTGTCCTGTTCAATATCTTTCCAATTGGTTGCCTGGTGGTAAGGCCGCCAGTTACTAATAATAGATTAAGACTGTCTACTTATTTTTATGTTATTCTTATGTAACAAAGTATAAATAAATAAAATAAATAAAAAATATCGTGTAACGGTAATACCCCATGAATTAGGAGTTTCCTTTCCCATAGAAAAACCCTGATATAATCGTCATATGGCACATCTATAATATTGTCTAAGTTCTGTATAGGTTTCATAGTCTGCGAAGGTGCAGCTCATCCCTACATGCTGTGGTAAGACTGAATTCTGTGAGGATTTAGTCGGTGGTAGACCGACATAACCCATGGTCCAGTCTCCAACAAATAGGTATCTTATGACAATTTCCCTTCTATAAATAAGACATATTTCGGATGATTTATTTACAACATATTCTGTATTCAACTTAGTAATTTTTTATGTAATATCTGAACAAATATTATGTTGAACGCATGCTATATCCTTTTAAAAAAAATCATATCACTAAATTTGTTAACTATGTCATATTTTACTATGTAGAGTGAATTTTTGTTAAAGGATTTTTTTAAATAAATAAAACTGCGTAAAAACCTGACATACATCTACACATATACGCATTCATATTTCCCCAAAACCTTTCTCATATAAATTAATCTTAGCAAGGATAGAAAGGACTAAACCCTTTGCATATAAACAATTTACAATATACACATTTAAATGTAACGAAACAGACCGCGACTTAAAAAATATTTTTCGTAAAACAATTACTTTTAACGTTATTTGCAACGGTACAAGCGATTCGACGGTACAGTTACAAACAATTTTGCATTCAAAATTCTAAGAATCACAACACTGTTTTTTAAACAAAAAATATATTTGTTAGTATTTTATACAAATCTTAGTCCGTGATTTTATCCGCGTTGGTTTCGTTCATATATTAAATAAAGACATACAATATGTTATATATGATAGTTTAACACTAGTTCGGGAGCCTATTGGTTCATAGGGTTATATGTATTTATAATAATAATAATATTTTCAAGACATTTATACATAGCGCCATCTAGTTCCAAGCTAAGCGGAAAGCTTGTGTTATGGCAACTAGATAACTGAATAAATTACATATACATACTTTTCTTTTGTAAATACATACATACAATATATAGCGACACCGAGACCCCAGAAAAATACAAATGTAAATTACAAATATATTTTTTTCGAGTGGGAATCAAACCCACGACCCTTCGCGCAGAAAGCACTGCGCCAAGCGGTCGTCAATATTTAATCTTACTCAAATATAGAAGTATTATTATTATTATTATTTTATGTAATCTGAGGTCCTATCAACCTGTATGCCAAAATTCAGCGAAATCCATTTAGTTGTTTTTACGTAAAAGAGCAACATATTTACATACATCCTCACCGACTTTCGCGTTTATAATAATATAAGTGGAATAAAATAATACAAGCAGATATTCCGCTGTTTAGAACCAAAAAATCTCAATGTATGAGTACTAATCTACATCGTAAATCTATTATCTTTATCTATACAAACCAAAATGAAATTAATTTAACAGATAGTGCAGGTCAAAGTATCTTGGCATACATTCAATAGTTCAAATGAACTCTAGAAACTATTATTGTTAAATCATCTTTGCTTGTTCTCTATCTTTATAATCTATCTTTAATAGTTCTTGTTTTGGACAGTAGATGGCGGTAATTGATTGTTAGCGTTTTGTGACTCGCGCTATTATTTTTTTTTATGTTAGTTTATAAATCCTTCATAATCTTCTACACGTCCACTACCAGACCACTACACTACCAGAATGGTGACTCAATACTCATTCACAAAGGTGACGGCCAAATACTAGGAATATTAAATTTAAGCACGCCTTAAGACTCGTAATTTTGACAGAATTGTATGGCGAACTGTCAAATCGGACCTGTTAAAGTTTTACTTAAATTTAAGTTGCGTTTCAGTATTCCGGCATAAGAGATATAGAGAGAAAATCGTGCCGTTGGATAAATAGGAACACCGTTCAATTTATTTCTGTTCCTGACGACCTCCTTAATCGTAAACGACCTTCTTAATCCCTTTTCCCTTACAAATCCTTTCTTTTTCCGTACAGCAACGCATTCGTCAGGCAACTTATCTTTGCGACTGTTACGGCCAAATACTCAAACGCGAATCAAATTGAAACCCGCCTTAAGAGTAAGTCTTGTATAGTACGCTTCATTTATGTTTAGCGCTGGACGAGAATAGCTGCGCATCGGTAGAATCGCGCTCTTAATTGACGTATTGGTGCGAAAAAGACAACACGACTCAACACGAACCAATCAACGCTCGCGCACCCGACGATCACGCGCCCCGCGCGCCGCGCCGTTACCTCGATACCTTATTTTTGACTACTGCGCAGGTTTCAGTCAGCGCTAAAGATTCGTGACGCGTACTTTAACTTTCACAGATTTGTATGGCGAACTGTCTAATCGGACGGATTTAAGTTGTTCTTAAAATTGAATAGCGTTTCAGTATACCGGCATTAAGTCCTGTTCCAAGCTAAATTCCTACTCATCGTCATGTAAAGAAATGTATGTTCTATAGTCAAAAAAGCGAGATTCGAGATTAGTATCTCTATAGTATTACAGCTACAGAGCATTGTGTGATACAATGTAAAAACCAGGTTCAACAGTCGACCCAGATACGCGATTGATTGTACGATTTCACGGATACCCTTACAATGGACAGCTGCTATTTCTTTGAGGAAATTACTCGCTTTTTGTTGGCATCTTTGCCGTTAAAAAGTATGAATTACGTCTTTACAATAGAAAACGTTCTCATAAAAAGCGTGTTAGTTTCTGCTTAATATTTCATTGGTAATAAAACATTTTCAAAAGAGAGAAAGTTAATACCTACAGCCTGAAGTTTCCTAAGATAATAAATTGAAAAACATACATCCAAATTTTCTGGTTTCTTTCCTTTAAAATTTGCTTTTATCTTACCATACACATCACGCAGTTACACTCGCATCCTCATAATTGAGTATGTACTTAATTATCATATATAAAATTAAATAACTTAATTTATCCGAATACAATATGTATTTGAAATCGTTTCAATAGTTTAAAGGTCTCATGCAAAATGCCAAATAAGGAAAACTTTACGTAATATAACTATCCCCTTCTCTCGTATAACAATTACGTTAAAAAATAACAATGTGATCTTATTCATATCATATTTTTTAGTTAACTCGGGTCGTGGGGTTATCCGTATTGCTATGCGGCTGTTTGAAGGTTACGAACGACGTGCTCATTTTCTGCCCCTACATTACGACTGCTACCAATGCACCGAGTTCTAAATCACACTTATAATACTTATTTATTCAGACTTAGAATACATACAATTTCTCCACATCGAACTATTAAGACCTAACGGCCTTTGTTCTTTTCCTCAAATATTATTATTCAATCTATACTAATGTATAAAGAGTTTGTTTGTTTGAACGCGCTAATCTCAGGAACTACTGGTTCGAATTGAACATTTCTTTTTTTATTGAATAGACAATTTATCGAGGAAGGCTTTACGCTACATAACATCACGCTGCGACTAAAAGAAGCGAAGAAATAATGGAAAAACAAATCAACGGGGACGAAGTCGCGAGCAACAGCTAGTATTTATATAAATCATTATTTGCTTTTATTGTGATATCGTCTCGAAGGAGCATGATTAATGTTAGTCTTCCGAGCAAAACGCCACTGTATTCCATCTTACTGCATCAGTGGCGACTACAAGTAGCATTGCAGTCTTCCGCGAACATTTATTGAACCCTCAAAAAATTAAAAACGTTCAAATAACTAGGAACATAGTTAATTGAACCCTCTCAAACCATATTTCGTTTCCTTACACAAAATACCTGAACCAATAAAATTTTTCAAAATCTCTTTGGATTTTGAACTCTCCACAAAGATAGAAACTTATCTTCATTTAGTAGTAGTGTAGTCGTAGATATAGATGTAATCTACTAACAACTATCATAACAAAAAGCTACTATTAAAAAAACGACCTCCATTTCCCTACAACAAGAAATTATATATTAAATAACAAATCTCTCATACATTTACTGTTCATGTGGCCCGCTTGGCGCAGCTCATTTTAGGTCACAAATTGGACAGCCTGCAAATTATTGGAGACTATCTAGACTTCATTACATTCACTGCTACGCAATTTTAAACCCTAAATATACTACATTAGAGTTGAATTCTAAAACTCTTTCACTTATGCTAATTCCGAACCGTTATCTGTAGAAGAAATTTATTACGAAAGTTGGAGGTCTCCAATTAGTATATATTGCAATTAAATCCAACAAATGTGGCATAAATATCCCTCTTATCTTTCTGTGTTTTTAACTTGCTTTTGAATTTTAAAAGCAAACACATTCCGCTTATATTTTATTTAGCACGTGTGCAAAAACAATTATTATTATTTGCCAATTTAAAAAGCGAGATCCGAGAATCTAAATTCAAAATCATATCTTCACATGTAAGCATCAAAAGCCAATTTATATCGACCTGTAACTACCCAACTACAATACTACAACACAGTTCCATGCCAACTGGACTCTGTGTACGACTATCAAAGCATACAATAGAATACAGTACAAATACAGATTAAGCTCCACACCCTTTATCAATCCCTGGTAGCGTGTAGCGTTATTCTAGCGCATTATTCTAAATTCAAAACATTTCTTCATAATATATTGAAATTGATTATTAACCCAGCCAATTTCACGTATTCTAATGTAGTAAATACTTAGGACAGAATACGTAACTCCATAGCAGTTATGATATCCTAGTACAATCCTCAGATTTAAATTCAAAAACATTTCTTCGTACGTCGTCGTATTGTTCGAGACCCTGCAGCCAGTACCCGTCGGCCTATACCTACGTATCCACAATACTATATGACGGATCAATCCCGGCTGGTCGTCCCGGGATGCGGGCTATCGCGCAGCCTCCGCGGTATCGAACGGCCGCGCCCGACCACGTGTTTCATTCACGCCGAGCCGCCGCAACTCTGAGTAACATTATTTCATCTACGCTTTTGCTATAGAATTCTGAAATGGTTTAGTAAAGAAGAACTAATTTAAATGTAGTTTTTACAATCTAAATCCTAATAAGGTTTTGACAAATAATGTAAAGCATATTTGCAGAGCGGTAGTCGAACGTATAACCAAGTTTTTTGCGTAAATTACGTGCGTAATCGTGCGACGTATACATAGATATTCATATTAAATCTCTAAAGACCATTAGTTAGAGAATAAAAGATCTTTTCAATAATACATCTGTCCCGATAGTATAAGCAAGACAAAAAACACGTGAATCACAAAACGAATGAACAATGATATGATCGTCAAGCAAATTGGAGCTGATTGACATGTGATACGAGCAGGGGTGTTCAAATACTAGCTAACTACTATTTGCTATAGTAACCGCATTGTTTAATAGCTATACGTAGCTTCGTATAAGTATTTGTGAGCTGGGCTACTACAATAGGTATCAAGAGTCTGTAAGAATTTTTCCTCTGAATTAAAGGAGCGTTCCCCGACTGCCTGGTCTCATGCTTCTATTTAGATAAGTGGTTTATTCTAAGTCTGGAATAAATATCAGGTTAGTAAGGTATGTTAGTCAGGACTTTCTGTTATAAATGTCAATTATATCTTTCTCAACCAATGATCAAAGAAGTTGTATCGACCGCTATTCATGCGCCGAGTCTGAATCGCGCTTACGATATTTGTTCGAGACTTAGCATATATACAACTTCTCGACATCGAACCTAACCTGGGGCCTAACGGCCAGCCAGTCAGTGGTTCGACTGGTCGAGGATCCTCCCTTTGGTTCAGAGGAAGGTTACATCCTACTTCCTCTCCTCAAAGTGATAACACATGTCAGAAACCCTTCGATCCTTAAGACGTTGGAAACCTTAACAAATACAAAGTAATTAATAACCTTTACCTACCCATATACCTACTGTACGCATACTACACAAGATAAGACCTTACTTATTACGCAACGACCCCGTTACCCCATTCCTGGGCTAAGCAGTTAGTACTTACATAAACACTGATATCTCGTTTAATTGCTCTCCATACAGAGACATCTAGATGTCCCTTCCTTTGATAAAAGTTTACTTTGTATATAGCAGTTGTATTTTACATATGTCTTTGACTCAGTAGAATAGTCGACAGTTACTTTTAACTCCCCTTTTTAACTTTGCGATAGCCTCGCACAAAATTTTAATAAGAAAAACAATTGCATTCATTGTGAATATGTGCTCATGTATAAAGATCCAATCAGACGCAAGAAAAAGGTCCAACTTAAATTCGATCAACACTTCCAAACATGGACAGAAAAATAAAACCTAGATTGAAATTAAAATAAAAAGTTATACGTAGAAATTATAAATCAAAGCCTGTAAGATTTAAATCCAAAAGTTCAACACAACTGGCAAGATAAACATCTAATCTAAGTAGCTTGCATTACCACTAGATTCTGGACTAACCCAGGATAGTTTTTGACCCATTATTGCAACAGAAACAGAAACAACCATATAAGATAGGCAAACTGCAAATCATACTTTGAATTTCTCCAACCATTCGAGATTGGCAATCGACGACACTCAATGAGTCAGTCTGATTAGCTGAATGCGATGTGGATCCTTTTTGCTTTTGTGCCGCATTGAATCGCGTCCAACAATGGTTCAAGTCGAGCGAACTGATTTATTCAATCTTGTGCTGATGTAACTATTATTGTGATGTATATTTCTTCAGCAGATGTATATTTCTTGAGCATTCGATCGTGTCTCGCAATTTTTAATATACCACACGTAATATACACAGAATAGCTGCGCATCGGTAGAATCGCGCTCGTAATTGACGTGTTGGTGCGAGAAAGACAACACGACTGGGGAACCAATCAACGCTCGCGCACCCGACGATCACGCGCCTTGCCGTCCCCTCGATACCTTATTTTTGACATCTGCGCAGGTTTCGTTCAGCGCTAAAGATTCGTGACGCAACCTATACCGTTTTAGATGATGATGACGCGCTTCCCGTTATAGAGATAACCATTTCCTTTCCAAAATATGAATTGTATTATGTCTGCTTGTAAAACATACTATTTGAAGAACACCAGAATATTAACATATACAAGATAAAGTAAAAAAACTAAAACCCAACTACGACAAAAAACGACGCTGAAAAAGTATAAAAGTACCCCATGAATACAGGTAAAGTCACAAGCAAATGCTAGTAATATATATATATTCGAAATGTACAAGTGAAGCGCTTTAAAATGATACCAAACACGGCATATCTAGCTTAA
>JADANM010006710.1:128333-150518 GCA_026213755.1 Eurema hecabe
TATTTAAATCTAAATACAGTGGCAATAATATGTTCTATTATACTGAATTGTTTTATTTATTTATTTATAATACTTTATTGTACATTACATCCAGAATCAAAATAAGTAAGTACATGTAAAAAGTTACAGATTATAACGTACAAGAGGCGGCCTTATTGCTAAATAGCAATCTCTGCCAGGCAACCTGAGAGGTACGGAAATGTATAAGATCACTAGTCAAACAACAAGTCTACTAATTTGACCACATTTCAGACCTAATATTAAAGGATGTTTGGAAGATTTCCTATTAGTTTTGTAGGATAAAAATCTAGCAACGATATCAAGCAATTTCCTAGAAATAACTGTACACAATTAACGTAATAATTTCTTACTATACGAACGGTCCGCTGGCTGACCAGTCTATGTTTATCAACATCTCATTATGCAATCGGCAGTACGCTTTATAACTACGAGAAGAACGTACAGCAACGACATAAATTGTTACCACGAAGATTCAAATTGAAATGCCTTTAAAATGGTCCAGTTATTACAAGTTCAAATATAGTTATCGTGATATAGGACACAACATTTAAGAATGACATACAAACATACAAATTGTTTATATTTACAATTGTATGTTCTTATTTTAAAAAGAGCGACTATCAGAGTTTCTTGCCGGTTCTTCTCTGTAGAAACTGCCTTCCGAACCGGTGGTAAATGTTTTGTGATACCATGACGATTCAAAAGTGTTACTTTATGTAGCCTAATTGAATAAAGATACTTTTGACTTTGAATTTGAAGGGTCTTTGTCGTGTAGTTTTTTCTTTCTGAATTGCCCCTTAAGTCTGTCTAAACGTTTTATCTTTGTTTATATCCTTACTAATATTATAAACGCGAATATTTATACGCGAATATCGCTTACGAATATTTGGAAGCAAGGATGTATGAATATTTTTCACACAGAAACTACTGAATATATTTGGCTGAAGTTTGTCATGCGGGTAGATTAGGCTTTGGGTTCACACATGGGTTGTTATGTATCCCGGTATTGGATACTACGCAGATAGACAAAAAAATTATTCTTCTGTTCATTTACTTTGATGTTTTATTTTCTCTATACCAACTTATAGAAAAAAGTGCAACATACAAATATTTCCACGAAGAATGCAAGAGTTTAATTACATTTGCAGTTTGTACAAGTATTTAATTTCTTACCGTTTGCGAAATGATTGTTTTTCAACAATGGCGTAACAATCTTACGATTATGCATTTTTGTAATTACACATCAATTATAGATCGTGCCACGGATGTTTAGCGCTGGACGAGAATAGCTGCGCATCGGTAGAATCGCGCTTGTAGTTGACGTATTGGTGCGAGAAAGACAACACGACTGGGACAACCAATCAACGCTCGCGCACCCGACGATCACGCGCCCCGCGCGCCGCGCCGTTTCCTCGATACCTTATTTTTGACTTCTGCGCAGGTTTCGTTCAGCGCTAAAGATTCGTGACGCGTACTATACATAGTTTAAAACAAAGTCGCCTTCTTCTATCTGTGTCTATGTATGCTTAAATCTTTAACATGGCAACCAATTTTTACGCGGTTTTTTTTCAGATAGAGTGATTAAATGTACCTATAGGTTTATGTGTATAATGTGGGAAACGCGGCTAGTTGATATAAATGAGAGTCTGAGGTCTAACCACTATTTCCAGGTCTTTTAATTAAATTAAAAAAAAATACTTAAATTATTTTTCTGGACTACGCGTACAAAACCGCTAGTAACAACAAGCTCAACAACAACAGTACAAGAACATATATTTAACGTTTGTTGTGCATTTACTAGTGCAAGGTTCTGCAAACAAGAAACCATTTTAAACCAGGTCAATATTGCCTGAACTGAAACCTAACAAAGGTTTTAGTATGCGATATTGTATGCAAACTGATGATTTAACTTTAAGTCGAAACGTGATTGCAACGTGACTTCAGCCTTCATTAAACTGGCAACTAAATTGAACACAGCTTAGGCTTGGTTAGCATTTATAATCATTAATCGGACACGTTTCGAATTTATTTAAACTAACAACGAGCCGCGGTTCTACTCGCGTTTCTGTAACAATACCGAGATAAAAGTTATCCTGTCTGTTATACTGAGGCCAAATGCAGATTTGACAGACATCTACAAGAAGAGACCTCTTTTAAAAGGCCGGTTACTTTCGACTCCAGAACCGTCGAGCTCCGCGAAGACCACTTTCCATCAAGTGGTAAAAAAAAATGATTGGAATACTACATGCACTACATTTATAAATTTAAAGACATTATTCTAATGGATCTATTGACATATTGCAATTTAGCCTATTGTTCAACACCCTTTGCCATTATATAGTTATGTGTAACAAGATAATAGCTAAATGGCGACACGTGACGCACTCACGTGTTTTCTGCAACACTATGCATAGTGCATACAATATTAATATAATATATCTATGCCTATAAACATAAGCTACAAGTTGTTTATTACGTAAGATTTTGACAACTTTATACATCTACGGTGATGCGAAAAACACTTATTCTCACTACATGTATTTGCACGTATACTATTATATAAAGAAGTAGTTTGTGTGTTTGTTAAATTGTAAGGGGTAATCTCGGAATCTACTGAACCGATTTTATATAAAAAAAGGATTGTTAACATTATGGGGCCCAAACAAAGTGGGCACGGGTCCGCTAGTAAGTCATATAGCCATAATAATAATAATAACACGATAATAATTGTAATACCAAAACACCCATATAACTTAAAATATTAATAGTGACATTTAAAAATTGAAAATTATTTTTAGCAACAAATGACATTCCATACCATTCTTACATCATATAATGCCTTTCATCTTAAAATTCGATTTTTTTTTTTATACTATGAAGAGGGGAAACGAGCTGGACGTACTCCTGATGGTAAGAGTAATGCCAGCCCATAACCAATGCAGTGTACCCGGAACTTTGCTATAAAGCAGAAGTCCGGGCAGGGTTGCTCTACACCGACCCTCCCCACTTTGAGTCGTCAGATGTTAAGACTCATCAGCCCAGTAATCTCGCTGGCTACAGTGCCCTTCAGACCGGAGCACAGTGACATAGATTCGCACTTTGCTAGTTTTTAATCTATATATAAAACCAAAGACAGGTTTGGTTTTGGATTTTTTTTTATTAAAAAAAAAACTTTATAAGTGGGGGTGTCAAAGTTTATATTAAAGTCGTAGCAGAGTTGCAGGCAACAGATAGTATTCTAACGTCATCTAATAAATTAATGGATATTTTTGTTTTACTTTCTACAGAATATAGGCCTGTGGGTTATTGCATAACAAGTGTGGTTTTAAAAAATATTTAATACAAAACTTGTCTTATAATAAGCATTATCTAGCATTCAAAATACTGTTTAAACTCTTACATATTCAATAAAGTTCATCATCATAATACTTCTCCATTAACACTGCTCCTTGTAATATTTTTATTTTTTTTCAATATTGCACCCAATCAATTTCACAAGTGTAATAAAAACATTGAATGGTTTTTTTTTAATTAGTTAAACTAGCCCAAACATGAAACAGTTTGAATTTAGTAAAGATTAAACAATTATAGTTAATAGATATGATAAAACCAACAAAAAAGAAAGAAATAGCTAGTTTTGTCAGTTGCGTCTGAAAGCACCGGCAAAATCACCAGGGCCACCTAAAGCTAAGATATTTAAGATGTTTTTGCGTGATCAAAATTTTGCACTTGTAACATGTCTATTTAATATAATTATACCTAATGAATATTATGAAAAAACTTTATTATATTTTTATTATGTCTAAATAATATATTTCATGACATAATATGGTCAGAGTATAGCAAACGGGGCGCTGAGGTATTTAACCATATATTAGACTTTTATATTAGAGAAGATTACAATACCAAAAAGCAATATAATATGTAATATAAAAAAACTCTTACCTTAATAAACGTAGACCCTGTTTGATTAAGCACAGCGTTTAAGGTCCCCGTGACTTATATTAATATATTTTATAATGACTAAAAAGTACTATTTTAATTAATTGCTAGCAAATTAAATTACTTATTAGAAATCTATCTATCTATCTAATAGCACTTCTTATAACGCAAATTAAATAAAAATAAAAACACAAACATTAACTATTGGAAATTGAAATGATAAGTTGACTACTGACAAGTGTCAAGTGACAATCTTAAAGCAGGCACTACACGAGTTTTGGCGGGGATCTGAAGGCGTCTATTTGTAATCTCGATTGAATATTCCTTTTTTGGTGCATAAAGTGATTTAATGTATGTTTTTGATAGTGAATCATGCAGTTAACTAGCTAATAAGTGTCCAAGAAATAAAGAATTCATTTGAGAGTGCATAGTAGCGCCGTTCGGATTGCTCCAACATTCGTCGAGGGTTTTTTGTAAAGCTCACTATCACTTTACAAAAGACAAAGAAAAATATAACTAAAGACGTGGCTGTATGGGCTTTGTCCCTTTGCCTTCCCACTAAATGGGAGAATTATACTAAAAAAAACTAATCGACGAATCTTGGAGCACCGGGAACGGCGCTAATGTACACTCTCAAATGAATTCTTCATTTCCTGGACACTTATAAGCTAATTTACTGTATGATTTACTATCACAATCAAACATTAAATCACTTTATGCACCAAGAAACAAATATTCAATCAAGACAAATATATGCAGCCAGATTCCCGCCAAAACTCCATCAAAGATAATTTGTTACAGAAGTTCTGTAACAAATTATCTTCTATTTATTCTCTATATTTATTCTGTAACAGAACTTATTAAAAAAGGATATTTTGAAAGAAGAAGAGTTTCTTTATAGATATAAGTTCACACAAAATAAGGATGGTTATTAAATAAAGGACATTTTATTAAAAACTTAGAATTTTTATTTGAAAAAATGAAATTGAATGACGTAGTAACTGTAAATAATTTTTATAGCAACGTTATCATAACTGTAGCGTGACAAAAAATATACAAACATTATATAGACCACCTGAGTAATTCCAGTCTGAAATTGTCCTTAGAATAACTAATCATTTTATACATACCTACCTATTCTACATTCTACAATCTACATACCGCTGACAATTGACATTTAAAACAAGATTTGTTGTCTATGAGTGTGTAAAAATTTAGGTACTTCTATTTAGATATAAAAAGCCTAAAATTTATTTCAAACAAATTTGTTTAATTATAATCTAACAAATTATAAAGCAGAGACATTGTTTCATATAGAAATATGAATTCTATCAGACTTTTTCACAAAATTCCATTGCGCCAATGGAGATCTATTTCACGATGGTCGGTATAAAAATATGAGGTTATGTCTACATAATTTTAGATTTCCAGTCTTATAAACTATTTTGATTACAGTGCTTCATTACACCAAGAAGTTACAGAAGCTATATCGCCGTTAACTATACCGCCACCAGAAGGAGTCGACAAACCAGTATCACCTAAAATCGAGAAGATTGTTACTGATATTACACAATTAAGTTTATTAGAAGTGTCTGAGCTAAGTCAAGTGCTTAAGAGGAGACTGAACTTGCCAGATGCCCCTGTTATGCCTATGGGTGGATTTGCCATGGCCGCACCTCCATCAGAAGAGGAGGAAGTTGCCCCAAAAACAGTTAAAACTAGTTTTACGGTTAGTATGAATTGATTTACTAACATTATTCATAATTTAAATTAATCATAAGGTTTATACAGATATAATGAGAAAGAGAGAGATTAACTCATAAGAATGAGTTACTTAGATAAAACTAAGCTGCTTACAAGTGGGTCAAATTTCAGATTAAACTAAGCCCTAACACCATCTGATCTAGCATCAAGATCAAGCTTGTACGATGTAAAATACAATATTTTGAGTCATATATAATAACATTGGCTTCTCATTACAGGTAAAATTAACAAAATTCGATGAGAAACAAAAGGTGGCTCTAATCAAGGAAGTGAAGGGCCTTCTCGAAGGGTTCAACTTGGTACAAGCCAAGAAGTTTGTTGAAAGTGCACCCACTGTTGTTAAGGCTGATGTTTCCAAGGATGAAGCGGAAAAATTAAAGGAGGCACTAACTAAAGTTGGTGCGGAAATAGAAATAGATTAGACATTAGCTGTTGTTGTATGTAATTTAGTTTATTAGAAATAAAATTGAAAATCTTATCTTTGTTTTTCTGCACTGTTATATGAATATCCAAAAATTATATTTATAAGGCTCAGGCTTAAGGTCTACACTCTAAAGAGTATAAAAACACTACTTAGGAGTTAGTTACGATGTTAAAACAATATTGTTTAACAATATGATATAAATGTTTAAATAGACACAGAAAAATTGTATGCCTAAATCTTATTACTAGATATTAAAAACATTTCTATAAATTATGCACAGACTTGAAGAAAGAAAAAACATCCTTACTAAGTAAAAAATATATTTTAAAATATATATATATAATCTCAATAACAATCTAAATCGTTAACTTCACTATTCACTTCATAAATGCCTAAAACATCATCTAACAGTGAGGATAGACTTCGTATACCGTCATTCCAATTTCTCTTTTGCTCAATAATCTCTTTAAAATCTTTGCTCTTTAAATAAGTGACAAACAGGTATGGTGTTGCCAGATTTGTTAATTTAGGAGGTTCCATTGGTTTGCTTGGTGAATTAATATTTTTATCGCCATTTATAGTCATATGTGTTTCATATATATTTGCTAGGAGGTTCATATCATTTGCTTTAACTATACCATCTATAACATTATCAGAAATTTGTACATCTTGGGGTTCCATATTCTGATCTAAGACATTGTTTTCCTGGACATTCCGTAGAATGAAATCTATATGAGGGTCCTGATTTGGTCTCAAACAATCCGGTACTTTATATTTGTTGAGTATTTGCAGTAATTCCTTTGATATTGTAAGAGCTAGTTCCATGACTTCAACTTCTGTATCATCATGTAAGAGTTTCACCAGAACGGAGAGGCAACCTATAGCTGCTAAATCATCTAGAATCTTCGAGAGTCTTCTTTGTATTTCTTTTTCGTTGAGGGTGACGATTTTCCTGGTTTCTATGGAGAATGTTACTGGAGGGAAGGTACCGTCTAACATGCCTTGGTCTCTAAGGTGAGATTTTATGATGGCTCGCCAGAATCGCAAAGCGCTGAGCTGTACTTCCCAGTGGAAGTCATTGAGGGAAGCGGTTACCAGATGTTGGTATATGAGCAGTTTGGTTTCCTGTGATAGTTTCATGTTTTGGGATATCTCGCAGAGCACATTGCAGGCTTCTTTTCGAACAATCCCTTCTGGGTTATCGGCGAGTATTGATAGAAGGAGTTCCTGTAAAGATTTACATATAAATTTGACAATGATAGCAGATTATTATTAGTCAATACACAAGATGCTCAACGGTGCTATCTAAAATAAGATAGATAATTTAATATATATTTATATAAAACCCGATAACATTTTATTACTGTTAAAGTATTTGTATGATATATTTTACATGATTTATTTTTATATTTCATATGTTTAATTAGAAAACGTTATAAATAATATTCGTCAATTCTTCATACATATAATCTCCTATATCTCAATCGCAGAAGCAAAAGAAGCGAGAGACCAACACAACAGTTACTGGGCCAAACTGGAAGACTGCAGACAGGCGAATGAAGCGATGCCTGAGCTTAAAAACAGGATGACCAGGCGACTACGACAACTGTCCAAAAGGCAACTAACTACGCACAGCTACAGCTGCCATCACAGGACACGGTTCTTTCAATAAACACCTTTTTATTTTAGAATCACAGATAGTCCTCTATGCAGTGCTTGCATGAGAGAAACTGCGGCACACGTACCTCTGCACTGCCCTGCAACTGCCACATTCAGGGCTAAGTACTTCAAAAATACAGGTACGCTCCGGGAGATCACCAAGTGTTATTAAAACTGCTGGCGTTGACGTTGACGTGGAATTGCGGATATCAGCCCTTGCTACCATACCAATAATTTGCTTTCTGTCAGTCCATATGAAGTCGTTATCTTTCATTGCTAGTACATTATAAAATAAATCCTAAAATTCTCACCAGCACGTTAGGGTACTCAGTCCGCAGCTGTTCCCAATAGGCGGCCACCGCGCTGGCGGCGCCTACGCACTTCAGAGCGGATACCCGCACATAGAACTCATAGTCGTTGAGTGCTATCGTCATTGATACATTGATTAGCTTATTGGAAAGTATCTGCTTTTGGAAAGGGGGGAATTCTGGAAAAAAGTTATTTATGGTTATGTGTGATAGTGTTTATCACTATAGCTCCGTACTCACATACGGTATTACTCGATAGTTTTACTCGAAGTCGAGTAAAAATCAACGTGTGGACCGCAAAACTCACAGTTCGAAGGCTCGCACCGAGCCGGCTCGATGGAATTAAATTAAAGTAAAGCTCTATCGAGTGATGCGCGTTGTTCAGTATTCACCGAACCGTTCGAGCCAAAGGATGTCTTTGCAACAAAGGAGACGGTGGTTGTATTTAGCAAGTCTCACAAAAAACAATAGCGGACTGACGCTCGACACGCGCCACTCGCGGTCATGTACACACGCTCGAGTCAAGCTCGACGGCTCGCTTCGAGTAGGTGCGAAGGAAATTACTTTAATTTAATTCCATCGAGCCGGCTCGGTGCGAGCCTACGAACTGTGAGTTTTGCGGTCCACACGTTGATTTTTACTCGACTTCGAGTAAAACTATCGAGTAATACCGTATGTGAGTACGGAGCTTAAGAAGCAATGTAATTGTATAAATTCCACCAACTTTCATATCTTAATAAAAATCAGTTACGGAACAGTTATTTGTTATAAGGACCCTTTTTATATTTTTAAGGAAATATTTTTAGAAACCTATTAACAATAATTGTAGATATGGCAATCTGAAATATACTCACTTATAAAGGATATCTCGGTGCAGACTAGCAATAACTCCAGAGCCGTGTCCCTCACTTCCCATTTGAGATCATGCATCTTCAGGTAGATGAGCTTGCCGATCTCATGCATGCTGGACCCTGGCTTCGTATCCAGGAGGAGAGACAGATTGGGGGGCAGAAACTTTTTCACTGTTGTCAATATTACATTCAGGGCTGTTACTGTGAACTGCAAAAGAAATTTGGGGAAAATCAATTAAGGAATAAAATAATTTTGGCAAGGCTAATTTTAAAATTAAATTAATAAAGAGGAAATCGTGTGAAAAAAATAAATTATGGTTTGTATAATATTCACCTTTGTACACAGATTGGGCCTCTTCAAAATGTTACACACAACTGAATTCAAACACACGACTTCCAAACTCTCATGCCAATTTATATTATAATTCTTAACAAGGAATAGAACAGTATCCATAACATAACCCATTACAGATAATTTCTCTTGATCATCTTCGTAGCATTGCGAAGCTTTAATTTGACCATCCTCGTCAAATGGTTCAAACTCCCTCATTACATAGAACAGAGCTTGGAATACTAAGTTAGCTTGCTCATTATTCAAATGATTCTTCAAGAAGGACAAACGCTTTACACTCTGCAATGTCACTTGTTGCACATCCAGTTGTGTCATCAGATCTCTCAAAGCGTAACAGGCTCTGGCTGTGTGCTCACATGTCAACTGCATTATTTTCACTATATATTCATTAATCGTATCCTTGCCATTATATATGTCTTGCGGCTTATCCATCATTACATAAACAATTGAGGGTACAAGACATATTGTCAGCAACTGATTTTGTACTTCACTCCTTCTACCATCCTTTCCAGTTGAAGCCCCCTCATTCCAAACTCTTCCCCAAATCAAATTGCAAGCATTGCAATAATCGAACACTAAATCCGGGCAACGCCGTGTGATCGCACTATGTACAGTATTAAAATATGTTACTGCAAGTTCTAAGAAATCTTCTTTTTTGTAAACCACATCATCACTGTATGGTTTGAGTAGAGTTATCTTCCCTATTGCGGTCCAAAACAGGAATTTATTGATGAGCAACCAAATTTCTTCACTCCGGAATCTGTCAAGCATTATGTAACAATATGTTGATACTTTAAACTCTCTTAATAGAAAATGTACAATGCAATTCTTTGTCTTTATTTGATTCTCATTGCTAACTATGGCTAGCAACATTTGCCACATTGGTAAAAATTTCTTGCTTAGCTCTTCTTCCTCCTCGGAAGTGATTGAGCGTTTGCGTAATAAATCTACGTCGAATGTTGGTTGTAAAATAAACTGAAGGACTGACTTAACATGCGACTCTGCGCAAAAATCATTCAATTTCCAAAGGAATGTAGACACAAACTTATATGTTTGTCTTACAATAAAAACAGTTCTTTTCTCATTGCAAAGGCAGAGGATGTCTTGCCAAACATTGCTTTCTACAAGCCAGTGAATGCCAGAATTATGGTTAAGCAGAGCCAATGCTACTTCCATATATGCAACTCTTAAACTTGTATGCATATCAGGGGAGTTTATGGCATGAAATGCATCAGCAAGGTCATTTCCTTTTTTGGCACTGAGTTTGGCAAAATTAACTTCGTTGTGAGAAAAAACAGCAAAGAGCCTCACAAGAAATACTTTAACCGTTATATGGTAATCATCTGTCTGCTCAAAGGCATCTATTATAAGGTCAGGTAATATTGGCAATGATTTTAAATATACAACCTCTGAAATAAAAACAAATAACAATATTAAGCAGTAAAAAATGAAAATACAACAACTTCTTTGCTAAATAATATAAGGTTTGTAGTAGAATGACTGCTGAAGGTGTTTAGGCCATTTTATTTATTTTTTACTTTATCAGCCCCAGTAAAGTTACTATTATACTGAAATGCAGTTTTTCGCTTTTTTATCTTAGTTAAGACATGAAATAATACAAAGAAAAATACAGGAATGTATTTTGAACCACAAGCTTCCAGTTATGCACACCACATGTACACTTATTATGCAACATGTTGGTATCCATTGCTGATCGAGAAATGAGAACTAAATTTAAAATATCAAATAATATTGATAAAAATCTAAGTTATGTACTTGGAGGCTATTGGCTACTGTTTCAGTTTTCAGGAGTAAACCTTAAAAAATAATAATATTGTATATCTTAATTTTGTTACAATTAATTTTGTTAAAGTATGCTGTATCCAGGTACTAAAAAACTGTTCTTGTGGTATTATACTTTAAAAACATTTTAAATCTTTCATTAAGTATGATTTATACTTCATTTTATAGACCTCACAATGATTGTTTTGATTTTTTTGGTTATCAAAACTCGAAAGTTAGTTGATACATTTTTATAAGTTATACCTATATATATTTTATAAGTTATAGAGATAATTTTCACATTTAAACACCCTTAAACAATTTTATCAATTAAACTTCACATTATACCCATAAATCCCAATTAATAATTGTTGCTCTATGTATAAGGTACTTAAGATAAAATACAATAATTTATAACTAACCTGGATCATCACAACTTATTTTGGTGAAAAAATTATCAGCGTAGTAATTATCCATCACATAACCTGGTTCCGCTATCTTCTCAAACAGAAGCTTAAGTTTATTAGCAATACATGTACTTTCCATCTTGATACTGTATATTTACTGAATAAACTTAAAATAAATACTTTCCTGTGCCTTTACCGCACCAATTCCCTTTATTTGTAATAAGTATTTATTTATCTATTAATACAAAACATTTCAAATCTGATATATATATACTTCTTGTAAACAAATTGATCTATTCTGCTTTTGCGTTGATAAATTGTAGTAAGTACTAAGTACTACTAAGTGCTAACTACTAGTATGTACACAGTACAATGTACATTACATGAACTCATGTTTCTATCTTTTCTTATCGCTTTTTCCAAGTTCCTGGTTACAACTTTCTGTTTGACATCTGACAATCAGACGAGCATGATTAAATAAATCAAAGTATAACTCAAAACATAAAAATTACTACAGAATAGTAATAAAACTAATACTAATAATAATTATTGATGTTACTTATTAATATACGGTCCAGCCTGATATAATAAATATTATAAAAGATTTAATAAATATTAAGTCCAATATTCAATAATGAGAAGAATTTTATAACAAATAGTCAATTTAATGAATCAATTCTTTAAAATTTAGTTTTTTTTAATTATAGTCAGTTTCTTTGACTGTTTAGCAGTAGATTATACATATATATTTATACTCATATTTTTAATGTAGCCTGGAATTAAAAATAATAAAAAAAACTTAGTAATACATTAACTCACACAATAGTTCATTACTGCGCGTAACGAAACATATTGTGTATGATTGTTCTAGAATAGGTAAACTCATTGTCTGTTCTAACATTACAGCTGTCAAATTTTATCCGCACTGCAATCTCGGTGTTGTTCAGTGTTCACGTTCAGTGTCAATTTTTAGTGCAGTTATTCGCTCCATTACCGCGGGATTATCGAAATAATAGAAAACTTTAAAAATCCGGCTCACAGTGTAGTGAACAAGTGATTTATTTGCATTAACAGCAGTAACCAAGTGCTGCATTTGTTTTTCGTTATTTATGTGTGAAATGCCCTTTCGAGGTTCTAGATTCGTAAGTATTTCGCCAGTCATATTTCTAATGCCCTAACCTGGCATAACATCGCACGTTCTAACCCTAATTGTTTACATGGATTATGTAATCTAGCCATCAATTAGTTTTGTTTACTAATCGCTCGTACATCGTGTCGTTTAGTGGATGCATGATTTTCATTTTCGTTGGCTTAGTGCAGCAAGTTTGGCTGGTATCCAATTGTAGTATCCTTGACTGCGCGGTAATGTTAAGCAATTAATTGTTGAAGTAATGTGGGAATAATGTGACGTAATTGCAAGAGTGATGTGGTTTTCAGGAGGGTTGATGCCTGTCTATAACAAGTGCTCCTGCGTGCGCTCTAACCGCCTGTTTGTGAGGTTAGTTTGAATATTGGATTTATTTTTACATATGAACATAAGACACACAAAGGTCAGTACCTGTCAACTGTTGAAAAAATTGTATGTGTACTTTTTCAGACTCACTTGATAAAGATAGACTGTTCTATGTAACAAACCCATAACTTTAAACTTTGATAACAAATTTCTTAAGTTTTAAGACTGGCTGCAACTTATTTTATACACTTAAACTTAATTATTACTAGATATCAATTTTAGTATAGTTGTATTTAAGTATAGCAACCCAAAATATTTAACTTCATTACAATTTTCATTGAATACACAGAGGTTAATAAAAACATTGACTAGACATTGGCTCTACAAGGGGTAGAGTCAACTGCAAAAGTATATTTTAAATATCACAAAAATTTACATTAAGATTTTTGTTCATGAATATTACTAATACCTATAGGGTTATTTTGACCTTAAGTCATGGGACTTAGTGACAGATGATTTCTTATTATGAATGGTTTACTTTTTAGTCCATTGCATGAAATAAATTTGTTATTTAAGCATTACAATTGTATACCTTAAATATGATTAATATTGCTTAAAGTCTGAAACATTTCCCGCCCTAAACCATTAATCTTGTCAGACAATTATTATCATTCATATTCAACCTCTATAATAATCTAATTTTGCTACACATTGTCTGTATAGCGGCAACCTTGGTTCATTTTTCTTAGAATTGTGTCATTACAATATAACTTGCCATTGTCAAGAATTTGTTTACTCAACAAATTCCTGTTTAAAGATTCATGAATTATTTCCGAGAAATGTTGACATTAAGTTTACAATTTAAAAATAATTGTATATATATACAGTATACACTGTTTATTTGTAAAAATATATTAATAAATACAGTAGAACGCCGATTATCCAAAAGCTGATTAACCAAATCGTCAAAATTATCCAAATCGGTCCTAAGCTTGATATAAAAAATTAAATCCGTGTATGTACATAATTTTTGTTTTGTTATTGGAAGTTGAAACACACTCGAGTCCAGATATAATTCAACTGTTATGATTGAAAGCTGATAGAAAGAACTGTGTTTTTTAAATACAATGTGACCTTTCGTTTTTCTTTATTACCAGTCTATGTCCGATTATAATCGGATAATAATCCGAATTTTCGATGATCGGAATCAACCCCGGTCTCAATTAAGTCAGATAATCGGAATTCTACTGTATAACTGTACAGGTTCCCAGGGTATCAGTTATTTTTATTAAAGTCCCAAGAGATTTGTGTTATTTTGTACATTTTATGGTGTTGACGTTAGAGTAAATCTATCGTAATGTTTAACAGGGTTTGCCATGTGAGTATGACATTGCATGAGATTATCGCTAGATGTCTTTAAATTTAATATATGTATATAAATACCGAAGAGTGGACACTTGATTCAGGCAAAACACTACTACTTTTTTACTTGATGTAAATTATTATTTATAGGTGAAACAAACCAAACAAAACCGGTTTGAGTTTAATGCAGCCCTTCCCTATAAACTATAGCTATTCCTAATGAAAAAAAAAGATAAAATATTAAATTTATAACAAACTGAAAAACTAAATAAAAAGAAGACATTAAAAGCAAAAAAGAGCTTTTTTTTTTTTTTTTTTATGCTATATGGGCTTGCGCTTGACCACGGGTCACCTGGTGGTAAGCGACGTCGTGGTCTACGATGGAGCGCGCTTGCCCAGAAACCTGTTCACCCGACACTTGAACACCTCCGGATTGTATCCATCGGGGAAGACCCACTCAGGGAGCTCGTTCCACTCTCTCGCTGTGCGCAGAAGAAAAGTGGAAGCGAAGCGTTTCGTTCGTGTCCTGGGAATATCTACCATGTAACGATGCCGCTTAGACGAGCTCCTAGCTGTACGATGGAAAAATGGGCTAGGTGGGACAAGATCATAAAGATCAGATGCACATTCTCCAAAATGTATCCGATAGAACGCACACAGACTGGCCACTTTGCGGCGATGCTCTAAACTCTGGACCTTAAGGTCAAACAGTGAGCAATCGCCAATCAGTCTCCTGGCACGTCTCTCGATCGATTCCAACGCCTCAAGCTGGTATTTAGCTGATCCGTCCCAAAGATGCGAGCAATACTCCATGCACGACCGAACTTGTGCTTTGTATAGTGTGAGCAACTGTTCCGGCGTGAAGTATTGACGCACCTTGGAGAGGATACCCAGCTTTTTGGCAGCTACTTGAGCTTTGGACTCAATATAGGAGCCAAAGTTGAGGGTTGGAGTTAGAGACATACCTAGAAGCTCGAGGTGGTCAGTCAGAGGCACGGACACATCCCGGAAGGTGGGTCTCAGTTGGAATGGAGTTCTTTTTGCTGAAAACAGACACGCCTGGGTTTTTGCTGCGTTGAACATTACCAAATTGGCATCGCCCCAATCAGATACATTCTGAAGGGACAAGTTCACGCGCTCGACCATCGACTTCCTTAAAGACAGGATTTCAGGACCACTGGCCCGAGCATTGGATATGTAACTCTCCACAACGGTGCTGTCGTCTGCGTACCCACAGATGCCGGGTATCATCAGATCGTTTATGTGCAGCAGAAATAGGGTTGCAGAGAGAACCGACCCCTGAGGAACACCGGCGTTAATATCCTTACGATCAGATGTGTAGCCGTCAAGGACCACACGAATTGATCGATTCCTCAAGAAGTCCGATATCCAAGCAATGAAATCAGTAGGTAAGCCGTAGGAGGGAAGTTTGCTTAAAAGGCTAGCGTGCCAAACCCTGTCAAAAGCCTTTGAGATATCGAGTGAGACGGCTATTGCCTCACCGTGCTTCTCAATGGCTTCGCTCCATGTATGAGTCAGATATGCTAGAAGATCTCCAGTGGACCGGTTTCGGCGAAAGCCGTATTGGCGGTCACTCAGGAGGTCATTGGCTTCTAGATATGACTGGAGTCTATTATTCAGAATACGTTCCATAGTCTTACAGATAATGGAGGTCACTGAGATTGGTCTGTAATTGGCAGGATCGGCACGGCTACCTTTTTTGGGTACAGGTTGTACATTAGCTAACTTCCAGGATTGTGGTACTATACCCGTTTCATAGGATAGTCGAAAGAGGCGTGTCAGCATTGGAGTCAGCTCAGGAGCACAGGTTTTTAAGACTATTGCTGGAATACCGTCAGGTCCGCTAGCTTTGTTCACGTCTAGACTGCGCAGCGATTTACGTACCTCGGATTGACGAATGCGAATTTGAGCCATTGTTGTTGTGCCGCTCGGAAGAGTGGGAGGTATCGCGTTTCCAGCGTCTAGTTGGGAAGCTTCCGCAAAAAGGGAGGCAAACAAGTTAGCCTTTTCTTCAGCAGTATGAGCCAGCGTTCCATCAGATTTCAACAGCGGAGGAAGTGAGGGACGGCAGAAGTTTGCTTCGACCGTTTTAGCCAGGGACCAAAACGCTTTACTACCAGATGGGTAAGAAGCCAGTTTGTCTCCTATTCGGCTAATATGATCTTAACGTTTGTTACCCGTAATGTATAATTAAAAATGCAGATATAAGTTGTACCATTAAAATAATGATAAACAGCTCATGCAGATATGATTATTGATGACAAATTAGCAATTAATCTGAATGGCCGGGTAATTGAGAGTGAAAACGCCGGCGCCGGTTAATTGCGGCCAAGTGGTTATCTGTTGTAATAACTGTAATGAAGGGATTTTTTTGCAAATCATGTTCAGTCATTGATTACACATAATAATGCTTTTTTATTTATACTATGAGATTAGGACAACATATTAATACAACGTAAATAATTGTTTGTTGTACCATGACAATTCAAAAGTGTTACTATATGTGGCCTTGTTGTAAATATACCTATATTTGATTTTGACTTTATGTTGATAAACTTTTCTAGTCACTCGTAATTTAGTAAGAACTAATTAATAAGGGCAGCTTGGTTGTTGTAAACCGGGTCGCATCCGGGATATGCCACGATCACGGTAAAGTCAGTGACGTGTGTATTGCAAATGCAACAGCTGCTAACTGTCCGAAGCCTCCGGTATTTTGCAATCGTATTTAAAACATAATTAGTTTAGGAATGTTAGGATGTGACTAAGTGTAATCTTCATAAGTATTAAGTAACGAAAAATCGTAATATTATGTTTTTATTGTAATTTACATTTTTAAGCTATATATCCGACGACTGAGACGACGACGACGCCGACGACGACTAAACTACATATATGACTAAAGCGTGCATTAAATAGTGATAATACTAATGATATGTCAAATGTATTTTGTACCGATTGTTGGAGCATTACAAATTTCTAAATGTTTATTTATGTATTTGAAGGTATCGCAACAAATTTTGCCATCATTGATTAATTAATTATTAAATCATTCTAATCACTAAATTTATATGTTCGTGAATCGTACTTTTGGCCATTAGGACTGTTAGGTTAACTTTAAAATCTACTAATTTGAATGATTTTCCAAAATAGCTGTTTCTCTTTCTGCCTGACATTCTGCCTTGCCAAATGACTTGAGTGAGTTCTTTTTATATGAAGCTATAATGTAGATTCCACTAAATAAACACCGACTCATGGCCGGCTTACATTGTATGGCGTAGGTAGCATCTCAATTCGTATTGAGTGACAGCTGTCATTGCTGTCACCGGTTCGTACCACAATGGGGCCGAGGGCCGCTCTATAAATCACTCTGACTACACAATCGAGTCTCATATGTCGATACGGAAGCTCGCATTCTTTAGTAGTTATAAGTAACTGGTTCCATCTACCTCGCAATTTTACACTCGTAAAATAAGATTTAATTCTTTTCAAGTTTTCGAAATAAACAGAAGAAGGGGCTAATTTGAAATTAAAGATAGTATCTTTAATTTCAATTAGCATTAGGGTATCAAATAAAAAGGGCTCAATTTGCGCATTGCCAAAAATCCTTGGTAGGGATTACCGCGGTCATATGATAAATCGGTAAGTCGTAATCGCTCATTGGCGATTTCTACCAGGCAAATAATAGCACACTACGGCAACCCAATTGCAAAGATAGGTTGTAAGAAACGACCAATCCATTTATCTTGTTCGTAAGATGTTAATTAGCCAAATGGATAAAACAATGTAAACACGTCGATGTGTGTTGCCAATGTTAATGGTATGTCGCAAATTCGCAGTCGCCACTGAAATAAATAAATTGGTATTGCACTATATAATACATTATATACTATCTATTATATATCTTTAAAATTTACGAGACTTGTTTTATAAATATTTCTGTGGCGAGTTATTTTGACGTTCTTTCCTATAAGTAATTAATAATTTTATGATGGCGAGGAAGTTCCTTGCGAATGTCCTATCTTTCGGCCTTTTCTTATTTGTTGTCTAACTGATACAATGTAAATGTTTTTTTTTGTAATGCTCTTTACACGTCTAAAATGCAGCACAGATTATTTGAAATTTCGTAGGTAGGGTCTGTATAATACAATACCTTCTAACGCCCGTTCTATGACCAAAATACCAAGGAATTGTCCAAAGCAAAAGCTGTATAATACATTTAGTAACTATATTTTAACCGGATGTTAACATATTGTCATATTATATTGTGTAGGTATATCAAGTACTTACAATAGTGAACGGATCGTGAAGCGTGTCGTCTGAGGATTGTGTGTCATATACACCGGCTATTGGCTATCGTTTAGAATATAATTCTGGAATGATCTAGAAAGATTCTGAAGATTCAGATGAAATCTAGAAAGATTCTAGAACATTCCAGAATGTTTATTGGATACTAATCGGAAAACATTTTCGTTAAATTCTTTTTTTGAAGCCTACACTCCCAAAGGTATGGGTTCTGTAATTTTTAATATAGAAGGTGTTTTTCATAGAGTTTAACAACCAAACTTAGTCGAACAATTCGAGTTTTAATCTACTTTTGACTTAAGTCCTTATTATTTGTGTATATAATATTGATCAGAAGATTTGGTATGTATGTAATGTACTCGCCTATCTAACACTAATCACAACAATCACACGTGCGAAGTCAGGCCAGAACACTAGTTGAATACTAATTTTGATAGATCTTATCATACTGCCCTAGAAAAGTACGTGTAGCGAATGTGCTATTAATGCTTTATCTATCTTTTTTTTTTCTATAATAGGGGGCAAATGAGCAAGCGCGTCACCTGATGTTAAGTGATCAGCGCCGCCCATGAGCACTCGCGTTGTCACGAGTGTGTTGCCGGCCTTTATCTATAGCGAGCAGGTTTTAAATGTAGTTATAAATGCTCTATAATTAACTACGTATTACGTACTCGACCCATTTCTTTCCTGATGTTTTTTCGGGGTAACATTCAGCTTACCTCATACCATTAAATGGCTCTAGATAAAGGATATTTTACGGGAAGACCTTTGACAGGTATTCCACACCAGGACGCGGCTGTTAGGCAGATGTCGAGGCATCCTTTATCAAATAAAAGCTAAACTTCTACAAACTAGTGTGCAAATCACCACAGTCCACAATACTCTTTAAATCATTTTTTTTTTACACGTACCACCAACTTGTAGAGTCAAATTGTAAGTCAAAACGCGCGTCACCTGATGGAAAGTGATCAGCCTTTTAAGAAAAGGTACGCTCTTCTTTTGAAGGTGCAATATAACTTGGAGGTGCTACAAGAAGAGCGTATTGCTTCTAAAAACCAGTAACTTCTTCCAGAGTTTAAGCTCCAGATTTGGCCCAAGTGGCAGTAACGGCAAAAACTAAACCCTCTCACATGAATAAAAAATAGAATTATGTAATGCTAAGTTCGCAAGGTGAAGGACTAACCAGTTGAGCGAGGTGAGGCTTAATTACCGTACAGGATCGATTTCAAACTAGCGACCTAGGTGCGCTAAATTAGTAGGTACATTTAGTATTTATAATATTACTGTGTATGCGTTGGAAGGGAGTAGAAACAGTTGTCTGTTGGAAGACGATCAGCATATTGGCATGTGTGTGCATGCGTATGTGTGTGTGTGCGTGTGTGTGTGTGTGTGTATGTGCGCGCGTATGTGTGTGTATGTATGTGCGTGTGTATGTGTGTGCGTGTGTGTGTGGGAAAAGAAGTTGAAGAAAGAAAAACTTAGTGACGTTTAAAGATGTAGAGGGTAGAAGATCAATTTATTTTTTCTGTAGAAGAGGTAATTGGAATCGCAGAAATGGATTATAATTGTATAGGCGTCTGATGGTGGACCTTGAAAATGTTAAAATTTGAAACAATATTATTTATATGCAATCGCAGACAAATAAATTATTTTGTATTTAAATTAAATGAAACACGGTTGAGAAAAAAATACTTGTTAGTATGGGTGCTCTGTTGGTCTAAGATAAGTTTTGGTTGATAAAATGATTTTCAATTTAAAAATTTTCGTGTCATCTATTATTTGTATTTATTTTTATTAATAAGACCTTCAAAACAAACTAGCTACTGCTGAATAAAAAAGATGAATAAAATCAACTTTCTGTCTACTTTGTTGTGACATACAGGTTGTTATAAAAATAACAAGTGTATGGCATTTAGAATAATTAATTTATAATACAAAATCAATTGCACATATTAACGGTATTGGAATTCCAGAACAAAGCAGTAGGTCGACACGTGTTTCGCATTTTTATGGAAAATCGAGTCGCTCGATGATTTATTATACACATTCCGACTTAGTAGACATTATTACATGTATTATAGAAATTGTAGCGAACGTTTCTTACGCTGAATCACGCTTATTATATTTTTTTGAAACAATATTTAAAAGCGTGTAAAAGAAAGAGCAGTGCATTCAGAAAACTCTTTCTGTTCAAAATAAATAGCCTTAAGCCTTAGTTTTAATAACAAAGTTGACCGGTAATTTTTCCAAGATTATTATTATTAAGATCGTAAATTCTTATTAATAATAACCTAGCGATAGTTTCTTATCACTCGTGGGTGATAAAGTGACCCAATTTATGTTTATTAAAAGAAAGAATACGATGTCATAAAGTTCCCGTAGTATTGTTATTACTAACTTGACTTGTACAGTATAATGATATCAATACCTACAATAATTTATACATACATTCATAAGAATATAGAGAAGTATACCATAAGGAAAAACGATATAGTTTTATTTTTTTTTACACTAGCGGACCCGTGCCCACTTCGTTACGCATAATGTTAACAAACCTTTTTATATAGCCTATGACGCTCAGCAAAAATGTGGGTTTCTATTTTTAAAATCGGTTCAGTGGATCCCGAGATTACCCCTTACAATTTAACAAACACACAAACATTACTTCTTTATAATATTAGTATAGATAAGCCGACTACAAACTTCCGAAGAAGATCGAGAATTTATTGAAATTAATAGACACAAATAACTACTCTTAAGAGTTAAGACTCCTTTAGGTCCTATCAAAACATTATTTATCAAGATCGTTTAAATCAGTCGAACGTCAATTAATCATAATCACATAGGTAACGCACGTAATATGTGTATGTGTGTCACGACATGACACTGTGGTATCATTAAAGGATGATGCGGTGGGGGCAAACTTGTTTTTGTATAGGTTGCGTCATTTATGTTTAGCGCTGGACGAGAATAGCTACGCATCGGTAGAATCGCGCTCGTAATTGACGTATTGGTGCGAGAAAGACAACACGACTGGGACAACCAATCAACGCTCGCGCACCCGACGATCACACGCCGCGCCGTCCCCTCGATACCTTATTTTTGACTTCGGCGCAGGTTTCGTTCAGCGTTAAAGATTCGCGACCTATAACGCACGTAATATGTGTATGTGTGTCATGACATGACACTGTTGTATCATTAAAGGATGATGCGGTGAGGGCAAACTTGTTTTTTGTAACAACGTGTTAGAATTTTTGCTACTTTACAAGTATGGCTTGATTCATGACAGCGTTATAACTAAATATTTAAACGCGAATCGATTTTCTAAAAATCGATTAATATCGACTCTACTCTTCAAAGATCGATGTAGCCCATCGATTATTACTCAAATTCAGTGTTTTATATCCTACGTATGTATGTATGTATTTTCATCCATTTCAATAAGCCCCTTCATTTAGACGGCTTAGGCAATTATTTGTAAAATAATAGCTTAACCCTTCTTTGCATGACTTTTTCTATTTTTTTTAAATAAATCTG
>JADANM010006710.1:166613-184290 GCA_026213755.1 Eurema hecabe
GAAAAAAGATTTGTTCAAACGGGCATGTTTGGCGGAGTTATCGCGTAACAAACATAGAAAAAAAAACATACGGGTCGAATTGAGAATGTTCTCTAAAAGGTTCTCATTTGGACCGTATATTTTTCTATATCAATAATCTCTTAGCTAAGTACTCAAAGTAAGCCTCCCTCACATCACCTCTCAATATAGCACCAGCGAAGCATCATCTCGCGAAAGACAAAGTGCATACGAGTATTTCGGGACCAATCAAAGGTTCCGGGTCAACGGCCGGCCGACGTAACTGGCATATTATGATTGAGATTGCTTTAATTAAATTTACGTTTTAGTTCTGTAAGAAGTTTTAAAGATTTAGGCATACATATACTTAGAGGCAAAAATAGAAGAAAACAATTTTGTTCTATATGTAATGAAGCTTCTTTAAAAATAAAAATAGTTACATAAAAGCGATTGTTAATAGTAATATAAAATGGCGGCGTTATAAATAATAATAATGCAAGCTGTTGACAAAAGTATTGTTTTTTTTTTTGTCACAGAACAATAAAACCTTAATCCTTTTGAAGATGAGTCGAGGTCTTCATATAATAAACGATATTCGTTTGCAATGTTAATATCGCTGTACAGTTCCGGTTATAGTATACAAAGGCAAATTGGGCCCGGAATTAGAGGCCCCGGTTGGATTAAGTACATTTGTATTTAATTTATTATATTATTTCTCTTCCTCTTTCTATTATTTCTCTTGATCTATTTATTTAACGTTGCAATTAACATTGAAAATACATTTCAAATAGACAGTTTTAATTTATATGTAAAAAACACGTAAATTTAGCTTCTAATAACAACACGATGACGACTACGAGGACGAAACATATATCTCTGACAAATAACTATCTCAGACATGGGTAATAAAGGTTTTTTGTATTAGAGAAACATGTATTGTAACCTGTTATTAAATTTATATTAACTATCTATTGGGTATATTCAAAAACGTAAAGTACTCGCTCATATAAGAAAATATAGAGCATACAAATTTCATTTTTAAGAAAAAAATTATTAATTGTTTTTTTTTGGGGCCCCGTTAAATATTTACCTGTTTCGGCCCTGCGTGTTATGTTTACAAAAAGCGACAATTCCAACGCTGCAAGTCATCTCTTAATCATAAGTTATTTCGCTTCCTTTATAAAAACACTTTACATTACATTGTAATTCGTATTATTTTAATAGGGCCTTTTTGTGAAGAGGGCTCCACCCAACACGTTGCATGGACAAAGATATAAGCATACATAGAGATAGACTGTAGAAAGCGACTTTGTTAGTCGAAGTTATGTAGTGTGGAGACATAAACTCCCCTCTTTTATTAGTGGTGGTATCTTCATAGGATATGATGAGGAAAGGACCATGAGTTAGGTCCAACTTCTCAAAGATTTCATTTTGTGGCTATAGGCTATAATATAAGTCGAGTTTTTCTTTATATTAACAATTGTATGTTCTTATTTTTAAAAGAGCGACTATCAGAGTTTCTTGCCGGTTCTTCTCTGTAGAAACTGCCTTCCGAACCGGCGGTAAATGTTTTGTAATACCATGACGATTCAAAAGTGTAACTTTATGTAGCCTAATTGAATAATTTAAAAAAAGAAAAGAACTAGATGCAGTAAGGTTTCATTGTTATTGTTATTGTTATAGTGCCATAGTGATAAGTGGCCAGTGGGTCTTGCAATCCTCACCCAGTAAACAAAGTTTTGCGTATGCAATAGGTGAAGGAATACATTTTTGTGCTCGTTTTTTATTTATTTACTTGAAAAGTTTCATTAAATTTTACTCAGAGCCTTCGGTGTACAAAAATTCTTTGACCAACTTTAAAAAAAAAATAATGTTTAAAAAGCATCACGTTTTAAAAGCAACTCAATACAAGCTATTGTCAACAGAAATCCGATTATAGAGAACTCTCTAGAAACTTCGATTCGAGTCGCCACTGCGCAGGTTAGGCCATGAGCCGCTGATGGATTTTATTGTGTTTTCTAGAATACGTCTTTATTACTTTAATACGGCTTTATCTACCTAGATAGATTCTTTTAGTATACAAGTCTAATTTCGCAAATTTCGATTTTTACAAATCTATTGTAATTTTGTAAATTATGTTGTTTAACTATTATGTTTTGAATACAATACGTTTTTTTGACAAGTCGTTTTGTTCTTTTTTATATATAGGCTCTTATGAGTCAATTTAGTCTATAGATTTTAATAATTGTAAAAAAATTATTACGCTTTGCTTTGGACTGACCCTGAGGATGTCTTGCGTGGGCTACCTATCGTGAATTAATTAGATAAAATACCTTGAGTGCTAAGTATTTCGTTCAAATTCGATGTTACTTGTTTATTAAATTCGCTTTGCCGTTATTTAATAATTTTACCATAATCTAAAATAACTACGTACGTTTAAAAAATTAAAATATTACAATAACATCTCTTACGCTACATTGCACGCAAGCTATGTAAACAAAACTGTTGCATTTTCCAATACAATGGCCGTGGAGACTCAACTCGAACATCTGTTTCATTCACACACAGCAATGTAAACCGTACACCGCGATCGATTCGCCTCGGGCCATCCACGCATTTCTCGAAAGTTCTAGAATGTTCTCGAAAGCCTCGACTCTCGGGCGTTCGAGACACGGCCCACGGTCCGATTGTTCTATAAAACTGTTCGCGCGTCGCCCTCACCCTCAGTTATATTCGAGACGCCGAGCGATACGTGTGATCCAATTTGACGCATACAAAGTGAAGTGAATTATTAACTGTGTGATCGTGTTTGTTATTCGAAAATGGAATCTCCAGTTGTCGTAGACAAACCGCCGGAGTATCATGGCAACGGGAATGAGGTACGATCCAAATTTGAAATGGATTTTCGAATTTCGCGGTTTTTCGTTTCGTTTTTTCCGAATTTGGGAAATGTGGGACTGTCTGGTTTTTGGCTATTTAAAAATTTTTGAAGTTATTGTTGGCCACCAATAATTACTTACGAATAATCTGCGTTGATTAAGCAATTTTTTAACAGTTAAACGTATTGATATATTTTAATTAAAGTTCAAACAATACACATTGTTTTTGACTCAGCTGCTGTCCAAAGAAGTGATCGTAAATTCCAACTCTTTAAGTTTTACAGACCTGTTATAGTTTTTTTTATTACCACAATATCAATGTATGATCGACAACAATAACAGCTGTTGTCATTGCCATAATTTTTATAGGGCGAGTGAATTTGCCGAAAAAAACTCGTCTGGTGTTGCCATTTATGGTAATATTTCCATTTTTACACTTCACGTACTTCGTTAAATAATAATATTCCAATCTTGTATGTCCTATCTCATAAATATACTATTTGTAAAATTTTCATGAGAATAATTCGAGACTCTTTATGAAAAAAAGAAACTTATTTTTCTCATTTTTCTCTGATTGTCTCTCCTCCTACTTCTCCTTTGCAGAAGAAACACCATGTAGATTGTCATTCTATATGTATATAAATATTTACATTTGTATTATTATTATAGTCGACAATTATTGGTGTTACGCCAAAATGGTGTGTCATAAGAATCGTCCTGTTTTAAAATACGCGACCTTGTGCTGAAAGGGATATTGAGTCAGGTGTTTTGAGCCTTTTAATGCTATTCAAGCTATCTTAATTCATTAACGATTTAATATGAATTTTTTACTAAGGATGGTTTTGTAATAGTATTATGTACTATTGGTCTACTCCTACTTCGTACGGGTTTAAATGTTTCACAGATCACAAATTTGCATGCAATCTTTTATTAAACGAAGGGGGAAGCATTAGCTATAAAATATTCTACGTCCAACACCAGGACAAAGACGGTCTTCAAAATTGCCTTTAAATTAATACAGTAGTTTCGGCAATTCGATCCGAACCAACATTAAAAAATATCGTCTTCTATCCTAAATTCTTGCTTATTATTATGGATGTGTGGACTATTTTCACGCAAAAACTGACTTTTTTATATAAGTGAAATGAGCTGGCTTATCCATTTTAGTTGTTGTTAGAAAAGCTCACCTATAGGTAGCTAGTATTTTAATCAAAAATTATTACTTCAACATATCCACACTAAGCTAAGTAAGATTGTTTATTAAACACACGTACACGTTAAGGAAAACATGAAATTGATGTAAATATCGGACTGCGAGTGTATGAGTCAGCGGCGCACGCGCACCGAAATGCCATTTATAGATGTCCCAGCCGATACTAAGTACTAACGCGGCCTCAACAAAGGTCATAGATAAAATAATAATATATAGAAAGCGTGAAGGTAACACGGAAGCTGTTTATAGGTTGGAATATATGTATATGTATTTTTTTTTTATAATATGAAGAGGGGAGACGAACTGGACGTTCTTTTGATGGTAGTAGTAACGCCAGCTCATAGCCTATGCAGTGCTACCCGGAACTTTGTTATAAAGCCCAACTCCGGGCAGGGATGCACTACATGGACGCTCCCCACTTTGAGTCATCAGATGTAAAGACTCATTAGCCCCGTAAATTCGCTGGCTGCAGTGCTCTTCAGACCGGAGCACAGTGACATTTTCACATCACACTGATCTTAATTAAAACGAGGATCAGTGACCGTTCCACCTAGTTAATACTTCATTACTATCGTTCTATAATAGATATTAGAATAAATTTCAAAAGCGCGATTCAGGACTTAATATATTAAATGGTACTAAATGAATCAAACGACCTTATTACTTCAAGTGAACTCTTCCAAGTAACAACGTGACAGCTACTTTACATTTATGTTGACATTCAACTTTAATGAATTTGAGCGTGAAGGACGGTTATTGCATTGTTTTGAGGCTCGGTGCATGTTGAATTGTTTATAAGTCCGAGAAATTACGCATCCGCTCTCGAGTGCCGGTCGTGAATTTATAAATAAATAGTCCTTACTCCTAAGTATAGTGCGCGTCATTTATGTTTAGCGCTGGACGAGAATAGTTGCGCATCGGTAGAATCGGGCTCGTAATTGACGTATTGGTGCGAGAAAGACACCACGACTGGGACAACCAATCAACGCTCGCGCACCCGACGATCACGCGCCCCGCGCGCAGCGCCGCTGCCTCGATCCTTATTTTTGACTTCTGCGCAGGTTTCGTTCAGTGCTAAAGATTCGTGACGCGTACTATACTAATGTTTAAACGGGAAAGTTTGTTATGATGTGTGTAAGTATTATATATACTAGTTGCTCTTTCGTGGAAGAACTACTTATTAGATTCCCTGAAGTTGGCATATTTGATTAACGCATTCATCTTCAGTAAATGGTAACAAATCATTCGTCATGTTTCAATTTCTATTAGACACGTTTGCTCGTCTTTAATCAACACGTAAGGCAAAAAGTTGATTGGTTTTTTCGATGTCTTTATAGAAGGATTGGATAAAAAAAAAACGTAATTACTAATATTGGTGTATTTAATTGTACACTGAATTAGTTTTGTATCAAATGAAGTTGGTGTTTTAGTTGAGAAGAACGTAAACAAACAGCAATGAATGTTAGATAATAAACAATTATATCAGAAAAATAGTTTATCTTTGCTCTGGTCGAAAAACAAACTAAATAAGCACATTAAGCAAGCCATAACCAAATAAATACGAAGTTTATTAGTCTATTTGAAGCTCAAAGCAAACGATAACCCAACATTAAAATACGTGCGCCCTTAAGATAACACCAGCATTTAAGATGATCCGGCAAACGTTGCGTCTGCTATCATTGGTTTCTAAATACGGAACAGTAATTGCTAGCACGCGTCTGCAATTGCGGAACAGAAATGGTAACATGAAATTAATGGAGTGATAAGGTATCGGCCTGTTAGATCATCCAGTCTGAAATAGACTGCTGGCTTTCTTCAATGACCTGGGGTGGATCGAATGAAATCCCCACCTACACGCAAAAACCGCGCCTTGACGTGGAGTTGCGGAAACCAGCCCGTACTACCTATACCTATACGTATACCTATCATCCAGTCTGGATATACGAAACAGAACAAGGGAATAAAGCTCTATTTACGGATAACGGATAGCTTGAGTTCATATCGTATCTTCAGTCTTCAACTAGGCTTCATATAGTAACACTTTTGAATCGTCATGGTATTACAAAACAAACATTTGCCATCGGTAAACTCTACTCAATACAGCTCCAGACCAGTTGTAAAGTATCTAAGTTCAAAAGTATCTGTAAGTATTTAATTTGAGCTACCCTAATTTAGGTCTACACAAAGGAATATAGTCTTGTTTCAGAGTATATTATGATGATTTGTTGTTCGTTTGCGTTATCGTATATTGGAGCAATATTATTAAAACATAATATCATTTTAATACACAAATTGAGAAGTCCAATATGAAACAGAATTTCATAAAACCATTAGTGTATAAATAATGTTTTTGAGCTGAAATTAGTTCCACGAAAATGCTAAATTTTGAATGCGAATTACCAAAATGCCTAAATAATAATTTCATTACAAAAACCTTAAACAAATGTTAAAGCCAAGTTTCGCCACAGCTGTGCTTTTACGATCCTAGCATTGCCAAGTATGCGAACGCCTAGTTTTCTATTTACACAAGTTTATGGATTTGTAGAAAGTTTTATTGCGATGTATAGTACGCGTCACGAATCTTAAGCGCTGAACGAAACCTGCGCAGAAGTCAAAAATAAGGTATCGAGGTAACGGCGCGGCGCGCGGGGCGCGTGATTGTCGGGTGTGCGAGCGTTGATTGGTTGTCCCAGTCGTGTTGTCTTTCTCGCACCAATACGTCAATTACGAGCGCGATTCTACCGATGCGCAGCTATTCTCGTCCAGCGCTAAACATAAATGACGCGTACTATATGTGTCTATATGTTAAAATATTTGCAGATCACCTAGAAGTAGTAGTGCTAAAACGACGCTAAAATGAAACATTTACTTATGCATATTTGATATCGATATTCGGTCCTAATGCGACGATCACGATTCTGCAGACTTTTTTTCGTGTTATGTAACTCGAATGTAATTATTGCGTTATATGGATTCGATGACGTTCTTTCTAGAATATTATATCAACTCTGAATAATTCATAGATATATATTAATGTTTATATTTTATGTGTTTTCAATCGTTATGATATAACAGTTTTCAAGAGATGTGGCGTAGTATAAGAAGTTTAACCAATTTAAGAAAGTCTCCAAGTTACTAAATCGTTTGCAATCGGGTGATGTCATCCGACTTGTAAGGAAAAATATCGTCGATACGAGAACAGTGTGGAATATGCGTCAGTACCACCGCCTACACGACGCTTCTCTATTTGGACTGGATATCTGACCGATTAGTTCGTTTTAACACCGGATATGCGCAGTGGGTAAACGTTTAAAGCAATACCAAATTTGAATGCTTGTCAATATTTATAGGAATTGTCGGCGTCTGTACTCAAAATGTGCTTGATGTGATTGCATTAAGTGAACATTTATTTCAACTAGTATGTTTAACAAAACATAATTAGAGAAACGAACCACAATAGATCGTACATGATTTAGTTCAGTGACATCGGTTCTCAGTTTGCAAGATCATTCATCATTCAGTTCAGTGACAGCAGCTGTCAGTTTTCAATTGTCGATCGCGATCATATCTTCAGTCACATCAGATGCATCGAGTCGAATTATTGCATATCCTGCCATGACTGCAGTTTCTTTGTAATGCAATATTAGGTATGACAGTAATATATGACATTTGTCGCTGGGGTTAAGTAGGAAATTGTATTCGTATTGAGATTTATTATACGTTGATTAGAGAATGAATGTGTGAAATATATAGTTAATAAATTATATTACCAAGTACTTTTGGAACAGATTTTTACATTGACTAGATGACCCGACGCGACTTCGTTCACCTACCTATTCTCAGTTTAGATTTTTCATATAAAAGGATTTTGGGAATTTCGAAAATTCCTTTCTTAGTGCACCTCTACGGTGCCTAAGCTACGTCCCTTCCAAATTTCAAGGCTGTTTAAACTGTTAAGGCTGTGCGTTGATATGTCAGTCAATCAGTCTGTTTCTCCTTTTATATATTTAGATAGCATCAGTCCCTTCTTGAGTATTGACGTTATCCTTACATCCTTAATATATAAATTCAAAATAAATATCGAAATCATTCCCTAGCCTCCGTCGCACCAGATTTGCCCTGTTTATGATCAGATGATCCTATAAAACTACCGTCACAAAATGTAATTAGAACTTCATCAAAAACTAGCAGTATGCACGGCTATATGTCGTATTGGAAGCTCGTTATATGTTATTTGTTTTCTTTCAAAATATCTCGTTTGTTATTACAGGCGGTTGCGTTTGCGCATTCGGTCGTTGACTCCGGTTCACATGTGTTTGGCAAATTGTTGACTTGACTTACTAATTAGTTGAGATTCTCTCTACTATAAAGTATAAACTATTGCTGTCGGCCGTTCACATTGTATTGTTTATATTATGCGCTGCAAATTGCAATGCCCCATCCTTGTAAGTTAGTCTCTAGGCGGAAAGGGTCTTAGTTGTTCTTTGAATGGGAGTTCGAATTTAAAATTGGTTGTAGTTTCTCTCTTTCCAATATCTGTCTGTATGTTTAGGGCTTTTGAAATACATACCGTATAATGATACGGTTTTAATAGAGTTTGTTTCAAGGGGATATTTTACGTACCGTACATACATAGGATACGATATAGACCATTTTTGCCTGAGACACAAAAAAGCGACATAACTTTCGTAGGAATTCATTTTATTACCACTAGGCCAAGGCGCCAAGACAAATATTTACAATAATTATAAAACATTCTAGTTCTCGTTCCGAATCACGGCACGGCACGGGACACGTGGCCATCTTTATTTAGTTATTTTTAGTTGAGTCGAGTTTTTAATGTTATTTTGCCGGCATAAGAGCAGCCGTGACGCAGGCGAACACAATGATGTCATGCCCACAATCGGTTAAGCGTTAAATAATCTGTGATTCAACCGCGCAAAAACTCGATTTGCGATGTCTTTTTATGTTTGTGGAGATAAAGGAGCAATATATGGATGTGATATTTTTATGACATTTTGATTCAGAGTCCAGTTATAAAAGTCATAGATCAAAAAAATTGTAGTGTATTTTTAATTTAGTATCCAGCTTATAATAGCGTCGGGCTTTTGGTAATCTTGCAATTCTCTCACTGTATGTATTTTAAACTAGCTGTTGCTCGCGACTTCGTCCCCGTCGATTTCTTTTTTCATTATTTCTTCGCTCCTATTAGTCGCAGTGTGATGTTATGTAGCCTGAAGCCTTCCTCGATAAATGTTCATTCAATAAAAAAAGAATTTTTCAATTCGAACCAGTAGTTCCTGAGATTAGCGCGTTCAAACAAACAAACTCTTCAGCTTTATTATATTAGTATTATATACGAATATCCTCCGAATGAGATACAAAAATAAATATTAATCAAATAAAAGTTAAAATACTCTCTATCGTACTTGATATAATAAATATAAATTTGTAAGCTAGTAGCTTATCTGTTTCGCAAAATCTACCAAATTAATTCGTCTGAAGTTGGGCATGCAGAAAGATTACATGCTGGGTTACCCTAAAATTAAATAATAATTCATAACCCGGGTTTTATCCGGGAACTGGCACCACGGATAGTCGTTTGAAAATTGAAGTATGTAGAAAGATGTCCGCAGCATTAACGTCCTAATAGGCATTACATATCTAAACACATTACGAACGTGTTACAAAAACACGCAGCTAACACGCGAAAATGAATACTAATGATCTCTGTCAACTCCGTGAAGACGTGGTGTTTTGTGGACAAACAAAAAAGAAACTGGTTATTAGTGTTATTATATTATTTTTTCGTAAAAAGATTGTACGTAAGTTGAAATCAAATATATAGTAGGTATAATGCTCTATAATTATTTTTGTATACTAAAAACAGTGTGTAAAATATTTGGTACAAGCTGTTATTGACTCCGTCACCGATGACTTTCATATAAACGTTGTTGGGGTCAAAGCCCCCCTTTATTACCTTTTTTTTCAGTAGAAAAGAACATTCGATAGCATTTGATGTGTTCATCATTTGGACTTTCTTTAGTCATTTAAAATGTCTGTTCGTACCGTAAGTGGTTCTTTACGTTTAAAATTAATCGTAGGTATAGCACGCGTCATTTATGTTTAGCAATTGACGAGAATAGCTGCGCATCGGTAGAATCGCGCTCGTAATTGACGTATTGGTGCGAGAAAGACAACACGACTGGGACAACCTATCAACGGTCGCGCACCCGACGATCACGCGCCCCGCGCGCCGCGCCGCTATCTCGATACCTTATTTTTGACTACTGCGCAGGTTTCGTTCAGCGCTAAAAATTCGTGACGCGCGACTATACTATCGTTATATTATATGTTCAATACATAATTATTATTGTCAACACGATTTCTTATGAATCCCGCCTACAGTTTGTTGATCAGCATTCAATTATTCATTCTAAGAATTATTGTAGGCTAATACATATTATATGTCATTTATGTCTAGATAATTCGAGCGATTAGTAGATTCATTGAAATTATATCATTATGATATTGCAAGGTAACAATGAATAACACATACATCTTCGTCTAATATTGGAATGATCCATACTTCCATACTAATATGTTAAATGCGAAAGTACCTCTGTCTGACTGTCTGTCTTTCCATCACGCTAAAACTACTAAATCGATTAGAACGAAATTTTAATTCACGGCCAAACCGCTGAACCGATTGTAATGAAATTTGGTACACAGATAGTCTAGAGCCTGACATAAAACATAGGCTAGGCTTTTTAACTGGAAAAAAGGGTTATAGGAGGAAAGGGGGGGGGGGGTCAAAGTTTATATGAAAGTCCACGCGGACGGAGTCGCGGGCAACAACGCTAGTAACACATAATGTTCATCAAATATTCGCATCATACTAAATATGTCTTAACTAGACATATATTGAGGAATAAAATTTTCAAAGTTGATTTGATATGTACCTGTGTACTTCATTTTTTTGAAGTATATATATAGGCATATCGAAACTTAACATTATTTCTTTATAGTTTTCTTTAACTTATTACAATTAATAAAAGTACTAGGAATGATTAGCACTATTCCAACATCAGATAATAACATTTGATGCAACAAAACAATATTATTATACATGACATCATCACTTTAAAGAAATAATATTGTGTAATTTAAAAAGGTAGCTTATTGTTTGCAATTGATATTCTAGAATTTATTTAATGGGCTATTTTAAACTCATTGTTTTGAGAAAAAAACCATAGTGAAATATTGCTCTGTCTTTACGTGCCAATGCTAGTATCAACATTTTTAATGTATTCATTTTAGAGATGCCACGAATAGTGAATTGGCCGAATACCGAATACCGAATATTCGGCTACGCTGTCGGCCGAAGCGCCGAATATTCGGCGCCGAATGTTCGGCGTGAAGTACATGCTTGATAGGGGTGCATTAGCTGGAATAAGACAAGTTGTTTTACTCGCTGCGTTCGCGCTGCAGGCGACGACGGCGTGCGAGCGGGGCGGGGTGCATGCAAATATTGTTTGTATTTGTTTCGTTTGCGAGTAAATCGGGTCACGGAGCGCTTCTTAGTATATAAGTAATATGTAAAGTGAAACTTAATTACTGTTTTGCTAAGAAGTTTGTTGACACTTTTTTTCGTCAAATGGCTTATAAAATGGATAATAAAAAATAGGAATATTGGAATGTTAGTGTTTATAGTGAGAGGTTATTTTCTAAGGCTGGTAACGTTTACGATGATAAGCGCAATCGTCTGCGAACAAAAATGCCGAAAAGCTCGTTTTTATCCTTCACAACTTACCACTGATTAATTTTAACTACTAGAATGTTGTCATTTGGAAATAGGTACATAATTTTGAGTAAAATAACGTGTCTTTATTTACATGATTTGCTATTCGGTATTCGGCCGAATAGGCCGAATACCGAATAGTTGCCGAATATTCGTGGCATCTCTAATTCATTTTGTTTTAATTAAAACGGTTACAAACCAATTGCATTAAAAATAGGTACTACTTTTATTGTTCAATCGGGCTGTTTTTGTGTTTTTTGTAATATACTCGTATTTAATAGAAAAAGTATAAAAATTATATTTTTATAAAGTAATGTACCAATACAAATAAGCCACAAAAAATACTAGATTTATTATTAATACGAACACTTTTAAACCTATAAAGCGCGGCCACTTTATCGCGTTAAGGAATTTTCTTAATTTATGATCGATCCGAGAAAAATGCCGACCTAAATACATGAGCTCATTTCACCTTTCAACAACGTCTCGTATAAACTTTTCTTCGCTGCACTCATAAAAGTTGGATATATTTCATTAACAAACTAGCGACCCGGCTTCGCTTGCATGTATATTTTTTCTCTTAAATCGCTATCTGTTAAAGGAAACCCCATGAGAATCGGTTATATCGATGTGTCGTAATGACGTAATAATCTAATTGACGTGTAAGCAAAACTAAATACACTTAGATCTAAGGAACCAGTTGCCTGCGGAAATCGTATTGCTTGTGAATCTATTTAAACTGTCCTTACAAATTATGCCCAATCCCTTACAGATACAAAAACAGACGTCGAATGATTTAATATTAAAGTTAAGGCGACAGCGTCCAATATAACAGCCAAGTTAGGTCTATACCAATTAATATTTATCTCCTACATCTTTATTGAAAGATACGAAAGTGTTCGCTAAGGCCGCGTCGAGTCCTCGCTCGCCAAATAAGGAATCGTCTCGATTACAAGTTCATTGCACAGATAAATTTGCATTTACATCCCCCAATCGATATTCGACCTTACGTTGTATGTACTTAGTGCAAAAGTTCAGTGAAACTTTGCAACGGAATATGTAATTTGACTGCTTAACCAAAATATCCATGATTTATACTTCCCGCCTGTCAACTTTTACAAAAAAATAAAATAGTTTGTTGCTTGTTGCGCAATTTTTTTCTGGGATTTGCTGAAAAAGTTTTACCGTAAAAACAAACTAATCACCACAGAGAATAAAACCAAGGCTTTCTCAGTCCCTATGTATGCTTAAATCAGAACTATGCATCCGATTCTCATTAGATTTTTAATAGATAGTGAATCAAGAGGAAGGATTATATTATATAATACATGCATAATATTTGCGTGCGAGTCCGAGGCTGGTCGCTAGTAATTGATTGCAACCCTTCATTGGAATTTGAATTGTAATTAAACGTATCAGTTTATGTAACTATGGTTTTTGGTTTGCAGCGTGGCTTCCCGTTTGATGAGGACGAGGGTTCCGGCGCGTGGAGCGAGCTCGCGGCGCGCCACCCCGACATAGCGGCCCGCCTGCGCCAGCGCCCCGCCACCTGGGCACGCAAGCGACGACCTTCCAGCCAGGACGCTACTGACGGTACGAATTAGCTCATTTGATATACCTATTTAATCATGGACTAATACTCTATATGATAGATATACTGAAGTCTATTCATGCGTAATCGATTGAATTCGTCAACTATTTAGATAAGGTTCAATTTTAAAGATAGATAAGTTTCTTCTATTTTCTGACAAGACTCGAGTGTAGTTTACAAGTAATAAAACAAAACTTATTAATTTTGCAGAATTCGGCGACAGCTTCAGTGGATTTGACAGATTTCCTTTCGATATCTCACCGGAGTTTAGAGAGCACTTCCCTTCACATTGGAACCGCCGGTTCAGTCCCCACGAGGAGCAGCAGCCCTCGCCGCCCCAGCCGCAGTCGCCGCCTCAGTCCACCGCCGCCACACAGACTGAACAGACCCCCGGTCCGTCCAACACAGAAGAACAACAGTTACCACAATACGGATTAAGGAACACAGTCGATCTCGGGCAAAAGAGCCCAGCTGATCCCAGCTTAGTTGATGCTGAAGACAGAACTCACAGGTCCATGTCAGCGCCGCCAGACAACCGAACAGCCAACAGCAGGATGAGTGGACACCCGCAAGAACACTCGCCCCAACAGGAGCAATCTTCCAACGTTAGACACATACCCATCTTCGTTGAAGGCAGAGATGAACCAGTTATTAATAAGAATGTCGACCACGGCACTCACTTCGGCGATACAAAGCAGACCTACGTCCCTCCACCGCCGCAACCTCACATCGATAGAGAACAATATTTCGCCGATGACACTCCCCATGGCTTCCATCACCCCCCTAACTTTTCCAGATCTTTTGGCACTCCGTTTAACAAAGGTTTCAGGCAGGGTCCTCAACCTTTTACTCAACAAAAGATGTACCCACAAAACGCGTTCGCGCGAGGCGCTTCGCCGCAGCGATCACAGTCGCCTAAGCCACAGATGCATCCTGAGGAGCATTTCGTAAAAGTGCCGGTGTATCACGATCAGACCGCGCCTCCGTCCAGGCCACAGCCGAAACAACCTTCACCACAGAGAGCGAAGTCGCCTCCTCAGCAACAGCAGCCGGCTCCACAGCCCCCTCCGCAAGCGCCGCCACAGAAACCGGCAGCTAACGATCCCATCACATTGATTCTCAGTATTCAAACAGACGTCCTCAACCTCATGACCGAGGTCGAAAACTTTACAGGCACTAAGAAAGACAAAAAGTATCTGTATCTAGATGAGATGTTGACTAGGAATCTCATTAAGCTAGATAATATAGAAACGGACGGAAAAGAAAACATTCGGCAGGCGAGGAAGGAAGCGATCAAGTGTATTCAGAAATGTATAGCCGTGTTAGAAGCCAAAGCTGAGAAGGGTAACGCGACCCCTCAACCTCAAGATGTAGAAATGAAAGCGGCTGATGAGAAGGCAGCTGAACAGGAAACTGTACAAAATGGCGACGTAGAAATGAAGGATGAAAACAAAGAAGTTAATCCTGAGCCTACAAATGAGCAGCCGGCTCCAATACCAAACGATAATGAAACGTCCAATGCTGAAGAAAAAACAATGGAAACTGAGGCAATCAAACCCGAGTCTGAAATAAAGCCAGAGCCTCAAGCCGAGATTGCTGAAAGTCAGCCAGAAGCCGCTCCAGACGCGAACCAACCACAGGTCGCCGACACACGGCCGAAGGACAAAACCCCCGAACCAGAACCCAAACCAGCTGAAACCCAAGAACCGATAGAAAAGAAAAGCCCCAAAAAAGTCGCAAAGATCGTCAAGAAGCGCGACAAGAGCAAAGATAAAGCTAAAGATGTCAAAGAGTCGGCGAACAAGGAAACCGCAAAAGATAACAAGGATGTTGAAAAAGAAAGCAATGTAACAAAAGATAGCAATAAGCTAGAGAATGTAGATAAAATTGAGATGCAAGTAGACGCTAAAGGGGACAAAGAGACGATGGAAGTCGACGGTGCTGCTAGTCAATAAATTAGTTGCTGTAGTAAATTGTTGTAGATACGCTTGGCACCGCAATGTTTGTAAATTGTACGTCGTACGCAGACGCTGTCCGCCAGGATCCGGTCTCCTGTTATTTTAATCCTATTTAATAATTTATTGTTTATAGTATGTGATAACATTTTCTCAATAAACTATAAATTTTCTGTGCGACTTTTATTTTTTCTATAAGTTACCATTTTATTAAATAGTTGTTGTACACTTAATTGAATTTGATAAATCAAATTTCAAATTTCAAAATTCAAATAACGCGCTTGGTAGATTTCTTGCCTGTAGTAATCAATACTGGTATAAAGCGACCTTCCATTTTTCATTTAGGGTATATTGTACCTGCATGTTAAATTTTGGCAAAAATGATTTCGTTTTTTTTATGCAACAAACAAAGTAATAAATCTATTTTGTTACACATTGGGAGGTTTGTTACACTTTGTTACATATTTTACTCATAACTGCATGTTAGGGAATTTATTAAATTCATCTATAATTTCCTTCGAGGAAATTTGGTTTTAATTTGTATGAAGCATTCAAGTTTCTCAATGATTAAATAAATATGCTCGAGCATATTTATTTTATCATTGAGAAACTTGAATGCTTCATACAAATTAAAACCAAATTTAAATACTGAACATGACATTTCTATAGAGAGATTACCCTTTAAGCCGCTGGTGATACCACATCTAAGCTACTGTATAAGACATGCTTTCATGAAAAGGTACTTAAATAAGAGATGCATCATTAAACGAGAATTTTATTTATTTTAGATATATGAGACATACAAAACAAATAAATCACAGCATATAATATGTATTTACGTATTTACATAGGAGTGAATATAGTTATGACTTATGACTAAAACATTCTTCATCTACATAATATATAGCCTAATATATAATACTTTACAATAATTAAAATAGCTATAATATTTAAATTTATATCAGTCTTATACTACACATGTTATATATAATCGTCTATTTATTCCCTTTAAATATACATTGGGATAATTTATACATTCAACAAGTTCAAACATTTTAATGAATTTATCAAATTTTCAATCAAATAGTGGAAACAATTTTCTTCTAGCGTGCTGCATTTCAAAACGATTAAGATACAATTTAATCTGCTTTCCAATTAACTATGGATTTAAAAATGTAGTGATTACATATACATCATGGCAATTCTGATTCTAAATTTATACAAAAATTTTGTTAAAATATCATAGTCGATTCAGACTGACCATAGACTAGGACACAATTTTTTAATCAAACCATAGATTCACTCCCACTCCTTCATAACCCTATCCCAGTCTTCGTCAGCGATAAACGGCTTATCAATGCACGAGATCATATGTTCGCCACACAGTACACACTCGCTGGCCACAATGTCATCTATCTCATTCCTGATCACCTCCCGGAGGGGGAGGCCTGAGGAGGTGACCGTGGATAGCTCTATGTTGGACAGGACTGCCAGTTGACGCTGGAGATCAGCTAGCTTGTTGCGTCGAGCTGGAGCTGCGGATATCATTTTATTTTGTTAATTAGATAATTTTAAGCGGTGAAGTTTCTAATTTTTAAAGAGTTATCTCTGGATTTATTAAAGAGTTGGGTGTATGATTTTTTACCAATACAAATCAACATTATTTGTAAATGCACACTTATATGGGTGTAAACGAAGAAAGAAAGAGAGACTGAAACTGAAGATAGTATCCCACATGATTATCACTATGTTGACTTGATTCTGACGCCAATGTTTGAAAAGTTACGTAATATTATTTATTTAATCTATATACCTCGTACGGCCCGCAGCCACCTACGTGACGCGAAAGTTACGTGTTTGTGTACACTATATTTATGTGCTTGTGTGCGTGTCTGTGTATATATGTGTGCATTGCATACATAAGTGTCCTCGGCGTAATTGTAATACATGCGTATGTGTGTGTGAGAGTCCTAGCGTATATGTTTAGTACTTACGTAAGTGTGGGTGTAGGTGTGTGTGTGTGTGTGTCTCTGCTTGCTTAAATGTGCGTGCATGCCTGTGTGTGAGCGTATATGTATAAGACATATGTTAAGGTGCGTTTGTGTCCTAGCGTATATGTGTAGTGCTTACGTCAGTGTGTGTGTGTGTGTGTGTGTGTGTGTGTGTGTGTGTGTGTGTGTGTGTGTGTGTGAGTGTGTGTGTGTGTGTGTGTGTGTGTGTGTGTGTGTGTGTGTGTGTGCA